>CM046850.1:21991906-22591906 GCA_025618425.1 Heliocidaris tuberculata
CGCATGCGTTCGGATTCGGAGAGCTATATGCGATACGGAGAATTTAAAACACATATACCCAACACAGTTATAACGAAGAGAGAGGCACAATCATATTATCTGCCTAGTATGAAAATTGGGAATGCAAGTGCTAAAAAGGTGAAGTTGTCCACTTCACAAGGAGATAAGATTACTTTAATTTTGCAGCTTCTAAGCAGAACAAAATAGTTGCAGAACTTCTTGCACAATTAAGACTTTTCATTATTACATACATCACAGGTAACATCTTTTCCCTAATCACTGCTTAAAGTATAAACAGTACCAAGTCAAATACCTTATCTAACACCTCTTACCTTGTCAGGTAATTATGGGAGTAACAAGTCCAACACCACTTACTTCTAACACCTTGCCATCAACCACCACTATAGTATCAATGCTTACACCTTATCTTGAACCTAGCACCAATAATCTCATTCCCTAAGAATGGCAGTACTGGGTCTAACACCTTGTCTAACATTGCATACATCATCAACTACAAATGTAGTATTGATTACTACACCTTATCTTACACCTTATCTTACACTTGATCTAACATCCTGTTTAAACACTGCTTACCTCATCACCGAGGTATGGCAGTACTGAGTCTAACACCTTGTCTAACACTGCTTCCATCTCTTTATGACACCCTTCGCCAACAGCTGATATCGCCATCAGAGCAGCATGCCGCGACTTCCAGTCAGCTGTGGACAGCAAAGTGGTAGGTAATATTAAAGATAATGTTGAAAGAAACTGGATAGACATTATTCCGAAAGGTTAAGTATATAGGGACATTATGACGAGGATTTGAAACCCTCAAAGAAATTGAAAGAAATTGGCTAAATATTGCTTAAAAGTCACAAACAATGAAAGCAAAGAATAGAGATAAGGGTACAAGGGACTACACAATAAATATTTGGTCCAAAGTTTTCTGCAACTATTTCTAGTTTGTGACTAATCATAGCTGGAGCGATGGCATTTCAAGAGGAATCCGTTTGATGTCACTTTGCTACTATGATATTCTTCCACATACGAGTAAAAAGAATGAGAAAGCTCACATTATTTTTCACCTTTCCCACAACTCATTTTCATGCTGGCATTTGAACAGAATTCTTTGATCTGCCCAGATGCTGAACCTGATGTTGAAAAATCTTTTCAATTATCACTTAGGTGTGTACCTTGCTGTAACATCTTAGGAATGGCAGCCGTGATGTGTGGTAGCATCGTCTTTCCTCCGATGCCACACGCAAACCTATCCAGGGCACTCTCTCCGGCCACGGCGTTGCTGTCGTTGTCCTCGTCGTCGATCTCGTCAGAGTTGGCCCAGTCAGGGTCGTCCTCCAGGTCCATCATCATGTTGAGCATCAATGGAACTGATAAATGATATAGAGAGAACGACAATGATGTGGAGATTATTCAAAATACACATAAGACGTCCTGGTCTAGTGCCCTCGTTCAGAAGTTGTGGCCCATGGGCCCCTTGCAGCATGCCAGAAAATGGAATGCAGCCTGCAAAAATATAAATGACAAAACAAACAAAATGCACTTATTTAATGCCATTTAATGTTTATAAGTGGATAAATAATATACTTCCCCAACTATGAATCAAAGTCTCAAAAGCTTTTGCACACCTACTCCCAAATTATTCATAATCATCTGTCAGCACTACCATGTATGATGTGAAAAACAATAATTAACGATCATATCACAAGACAATCAGACTTCAGACTTGTTGCCGGAGCTTGTGTCTAACGAATGTGTCGTTGAGCCTTACTAGACACTCACCAGCATTTTCAATGTGTTTAGGGAACCTCCGCAATGTTGCTGCGGCTGCTTCTGACAAGGTCACTACCATCTCCAAACCTAGCTGTCTCCAGCTGTCTGGCAAGTTGCTCTCCCGTATGATCTGCAAAGAAACAACACCATTACTAAAGAGCAATTTCATACCAGAAAAAGCGACATTTGGACAACATTTTCAAGCCTGCTAGTCAAATGAATAATTCATATTTCTTTGGGGTATCATTTAGTACAATCAGGAGGCCATATTAATCATTAGTCAATACATATGATTCTTCTATCTGGAGTGCAATAAATGGAAATGAGGCACATATTGTACCAGACATTTCTCTGTTCCATAACATATACAACTATTATCCAGCTTTTTTTGGACAAAATGACTGGAATCCAGTCATTTCGTCCAAAAAAAGAAAAATTACTCACTATGACCACTTGACTGTTTCTTTCTGATGTCACTATGTAATGGCAACAAAAAACAAAACAAAAACAAAAAAAGATGTACAGTACCTCCTTCTTTAACCCTTTCAAGACAATTGACCACATTTTATGGTTTGGCTCAATAACTTTTGATTCAGAGCTCTAGAAAATATACCAGATGCATGAGTAGAAAGAGCAAAATTTCGGCACACACTAAGGTATTTTTGTTTCATGACCATATTGCGTTTAATGCCAGGAATTTTTTAAAACAAGAATAAGCTTTAAAATCCTTAAATTGGCAACACATTGAGAGGTTCAAAATCATTATTTTTCATCAAAATTGGCAATTTTTCAACTTTTCAACAAAATTTTTAACCATGAATATTGTTTTAAAAAACATCACACCTTATTAGAACCATGTAGCACTAAAAGAAAAATATTATTATTGCCAATTTGAAGAACAAAATGTGTTCATTTAGCCCTTAAATAATTCCTGTCCTGAAAGGGTTAATTCAGGCCACAATGTGTGGGTATACTCACATCCAAGGCAAGGTTTAGAACATTTTCCATGTACGGTCTGAGGAGCTTGGGCGTGCTCTCTTCTAACTCCAGGAAAGCCTTGAGAAGGGTGTCGTCCTCTTGACCCTTGATACTCTCTGTGACAATCTGTAAGGGCATAGTCAAATTGGCAACATGTAAACGATAACGGTAAAATATACTCTCTGTGACAATCTGTAGGAAATATTCAAACTCACAATGCGTAAATGATAATTATAGAATAAACTCTCTGTGGCAATCTGAAGGAGATAGTCCAATTGGGAATGCGTAAATGATAAGGATAGAGTATATACTCTCTGTGACGATCTGTAGGAGAGACAAATTGGCAATACATAAATATCAGAATAAACTTTCTGTGATGATATGTATCAGAGGGGAAAATATTTGGATTACCATGTCATATAAATAATAAAACAAGCCCTCTGGAGATTTGTTCTCAAAGAAAATGGTCTAATGATGGATTTGTATATACTTACATCCAAAACGCCTGGCATTAAATCCATAAAATGCTTCTGGATGGCCTTCTCTTTCCCATTGGTCACGATAAACGATATCGTAGCCTTGGCAGCAACAATACGAACCTGATAGGAGAAGAGCAAAGCATTAATAGTTCAACATCATAAAGCAGATGGGAATAGATTATCTATTTCTAATACAACAACTTGGAAGAAGAAACTAGTTGTGTGGTAATATCTCAATTCACTGAAAATCAAAGGAAACATTGCACTGTATTTTGAGTGAAATACCTGAAAGTCAATCTAATTATATCTCACACGTTAAATGGGTTGATTAAACCAGCAAAATGTTTAAGAAAGTCATACAAATACATTGACAACCTTTAAAACAGAAATGCACATATTGGGCTAGATATTCTATTGACAGTCCTATCAGTTTTTCTTACTTGCATCTATTATAAACCTTTTTAATTGATTTATCTGGGGATAAATTATTTGTGTACGGTTTTGAACATCCAGTTTAAATTTGATAGATTCTGCAACTTATTATTTTGTTGTTGTTATTACTTGAAATTAAGCCTTCATTTTCATTTGTTTGCCTAAATATAGAAAATATGCATCTGATTGCAACTTGCTTGCCAGTTTTTAACATAAAGCCCAATCGATTGGATTCGGAATAACTCGGCACTAAGGACAACTCTGGCTCAGAAAAATATTGAGATGAGCTTGAATATATCACAAATACTTGCAAGAATTTGGCATGAAGTACATGTTTTTACACACAAATTTCCAAGTTCATTTGATAGGAATGTGTATAACAATTACGTAATAAGTACTTATGAAAATATAAAGTAGTGAAATTCTATGAAACATAAAATACAGGGCTACATGCATTTATATGTCCAGTGTACAGCTACATGTAGCACCTGAACTCTTTAAAGCTAATACATCCATGAGATGCGGAGTTCACCCAAGTACCGAGTTATCCTCATGCCAATCGATGAACTGCAAAAATCTTGAATATTTATTACCACAGGCTGTTCCTGCTTATCGAGACACTGTCCCAGCATACCCTTGATGACGACCAGATAATATTCTTGTTTGTTGCCAAAAATACCAGGAAAATTACTGCGGAGAAAAGGAGGTAATTATGCGCACTATGCTCAAGTAAACCTGAATGACGTAAGAATCGCATATAGTTATAACATAGTGCGAAGTTCTTGAATGAATATACTCAACTGTGCATTAAAAGCCTATCATTATTACCCTAGCTTTAACCCTTTCACGACAGTGTAAAAATTAAAATTTCTCACGTGAGGGCTACTTACATGTAGAAGTCCACCTATTGTGTTCTGAGATTTTAATGCACTACGACCCATGGGCAGAAATATCATTTTGACGGTGGCTCTTTTTTTATTTACAGTGGCTTTTTCAAGAGTTTTGGGGGCTAATCGCCCTTAGCCCTCGCCTATTTTTTTCACTGTTTCACGACATCACTCCACATTTTGTGGTATGGCTCAAAAACTTTTGATTCAGAGCACTCAAATATATATACCAGATGCATGAAAGGAAAGAGCGAAAATTTATGCACACACTGTGTCCATTTTTGTTGCATGACCATATTGCGTTTTACACCAGGAATTTTAAAAAGGAGAATAAGCTGTGAAATCCTTAAGTTGGCATCACATTGAGAGGTTCAAATTCATTATTTTTAAAAATCAAAATTGGCCATATTTTTCAACATTTCGACAAAGTTTGTAAACTTGTATATTGTTTTCGAAGACATTGCATGCTGTTAGAACCATGTAGTACTTAAAGAAAAATATCACTGTTGTCAATTTGAAGAAAAAAATATGATCATAAAAGGGTTAGGATGGGCTCAAAGCTCTCAAGGAATATCTTCATGCCAATTACCCAGGTAAGATACCTGAATCAAGAGAGAGGGACTAATCAATGCCTTCAAAATCAACAGAAGTGCCATTAACTGAACCTGAATCTGAAAATTCCCATTTCATTTTTCTTCTACATGTACCTGTTACATAAATGGACTGGCCACATTAAGGAAATTGGGAAATAATAAGGAAATTTGCACTTTCCCTTCAATATGAATATGCATCATGAAATTTTGCCAGGAAAAATTTCCTGAAGAATGTTGGTAACTTGGCAGAAGCTTTTGTTACAAGCACTTCCATCTCTATATAACCATTCTACGGGAATTTTGTATGGTGATTTTGAAGGTACATATCAATGAAGTGTAAAGTTTCAGACTTGAACAGTGGTTATTTCTGTTTGATCAAATTTTAACCATATTCAAAACCGTGTGGTACTAGATGCACAGAATTTGGAATGATACAATTCTTAGATAGTTCCCTTAGAGGGAAAATCCACCCTCACATCAAGTTGGTTTTAAAAGAAGCAGAAAAATGAAATAAACAGATCAATGAAAGTATGAGCAAAATCTGATGAGAAATAAGAAAGTTATGAAGTTTGAAGTTGTAATTAATGAAACACTAATTGGCAACTCTGTGACGTAGCTTGCAAGTTCCTCTCCCATTTGCTCTGTATTTGTATTAAAAAGAAATCACAAATTCCCATTTTCTCCAAAGAAATATGCATTCTCAATATAATTATTGCACATGCGTTTTTACACATGTGCATGAACTATAATTCTTGTAGGATTTTGCTCAAACTTTCACTACTCTGTTTCTCTCATTTTTCTGCTTTTATTAAAATCAGAAAAATATCAAGGTGGACTTCCCCTTTAATACATGTCCATATGAAAATATGCAAGCGATGCCCAGAGAAGAGGAAACAATAATCATACATTGGGCATATGATATCCTTGACACATGTATACGACAGGAAGGTCACACAGGAAAGGAATGTAAAATTGAAAGTAAAATTTTAATTTCAACTAACCTTATGACTGTAACAGGATATCAGATTTTTTTGGTAAAGGAAGAATTCACAGAAAAACAAGAAACGTACTCTTGAGGTTGAGTATTCAATATCAAATTGAAATTGCTATAGGCCATTCTTCACTATTTGATATTAAAGGGACCGAAAAGTCGCCAGTCGCGGTGTTTTGGAGCTTGGCCCGGCTCGGGTAATATTCAGGAATCTCCGTACATCTTCGGTAAACGAGCACGCAATTGCAGTGATACGCATTCGACCGAAGAAAGACGAACTGAATAACCCAACTGACAAACTACCCCACCCTCGACGGCAATTTTGTTCGCTGCTCAAAGATTGTTGTTATGCACAGCCTTGCAATAGGGGCAAGCGAATGAAATTGAACGTACATGGATATCGAGCGGTGGCTCCCTTTAAGAACTAAAACAACCTTGGTAAAACTTAGATCCAATCAAGAAGCAGTTTTAGTTCGTATTCACACATTTCAATACATTAGATGATTTCATAGAAATCCTAGAATTAAAGGTAAATCTATAATGCCATATCTCACCCCTTGAATATCACTAGATAGCTTTTGTTACAGCTTGAGAATCTTTGGAAAGAATTCATTTGAGTACCATATGTACCCTAAAATACATACTTGAAAATATGGAGGGCGCTTTCCTTGAGCTCGGGACTGTTCGAGGTGCTACACTGGAACAAGAACTGCAAGATGTCTGGCCATAACTGGTTCCCTTCATCATCTGCAAAACAAGGAATATTGTACTTTCAAACCAGGCGAACTTGTAACCGACATGTACAATCAATCAATCAATCAATCAATCAATCAATCAATCATTCATTCAATCAATCAATCAATCAACCAATCAATCAATCAATCAAGCAATGATCAATGAATCAATCCATTCATCTGGCCATCCATCCATCCATATTCAAACATCAATCAATCAATCAATCAACCAATCAACCAATCAATCCATTCATCTAGCCATCCATCCATAATCAAACATAAATCAATAAATCAATCCATCTGTCCATCCATCCATCACTCAATCCACTCATCCATCAGATGAGAGACATTTGCTCAGGGCTTTATTTCTTTAAAAAAATATTGTGTAAGGGTTGAGGTTGCAGTTGGGTTTTCAGATTAGTTTTAGGGATAGAGTTAGGGTTAGGTCAAGTGTTTGGCCTAGGGGTGAAGTAACAAATTTGGCTTGTGTAGGAAATTGACCACCCATCCACTCATCCATCCTTCCATCCATCCATCCATCCACCCATCAATCTATCCATCCATACATCTATCTATCCATTCATCCACCAATAAATCCATTCATTCATCTATCCATCCATCCATCCTTCATTCAATGAACTGAATATTTAATTATTAAAATCATCAGAATCAACCTAAGATGAAATTGTGAGTAAGTTCTACGATGACGTCACACACCCTCCACCTCAGCATCTATCCATCTATCTCTCCATCCATCTATCCATCTATCCACCATCCTTCTCATCTATTCATCCATCCATCAATCAACTGAATATAATCTAGACAAATTTACCGATAAGATTGCGAGAGAGTTCTGCAATGGCGTCACACACCCTCCGCCTCAGCATGGAGTCGGTGATGTGATGCAGAACTTGGACCAGCTGTGCTTTGATCACTTCTTGAACATCCTGGGGTAAATCGGTCCAGACCTGGTCAAAGGCAGTGTTGAAGAGTCGTCGGAGCAGTACGGCAGCAAGCTGCGTCCTCTGTGCAAGGTAAGAGAGGTGAAGTGAAAATTAAAGCTTACATGTAAGTTCAGGGCCCTGTTTCATAAAACTAATTATCAATAACAAGCTATGACAGTTGTTCTAAGCTACTGAAATCTTCATACTTGATTGGCTGAAAGCAAATTTGTCATTAGATCTGTTGCAATTGTTCATGACAACAAGTTTTTTATCAAAATGGGTCCCAGAACTCAATTCCAACAAAGCGAAAGAGATTTTGGGGGGACTTTATTAATATTTTATTTAGTTATTTATTTATTTATTTATTAAATTTTTAAATTTTTTTTGGGAGGGGGCTTTTATTGATGTAATTTTGAAATAAAGTGTTCAAATGAAAGCAAGCTCAGTAAGGTGGTGGAAAGGAAGTAAACATGATAGGAACTTGAGGGAAATCAAAAAATGGCAGAGGAGACAGGAGATGGACAAATAGAAATTGTGATACTGCCAAATTCATCAATATTATTCTTCAGAGAGAAAATAGAGCAAGATGTATAGATAAAAGAAGTATAGGAACCAGCGGGTCGTTTCATAAAATCAACTCCATGACAATCATAACGCTTGTCAGCGATCTATGAAAATGTCATGGCCCTGACAAACTGTTTCACGAAGATATGATAAACGACAACTCAATGATATTGATACTCATCGGCTAAAAAACATAGTCCATCGGATTTATCGTCAATCATCCAAACAGATTTTGAGGCTCAGCATTTCCCAAACTGTTCCAAAATGTCACAAATGGGAGTGGAAATGAATAGTGATGATACAAACATCCTGTTTTCATAAAAATATGTGTTGCTTATGGCATCTTAGAATTTATCAAAGTGAGAAAACTTGAGGATGCTTTTGCGATGTACGAATCTCAGAGACACCAAGATCAGAGACACCAAGGTCAAAGACCAGCAATGAGTGAGATTTTCTGCGCATCAGCGCCAGGTAGGCGAGGAACTGTGCGTTCACCACACGGTATGTATTATATATATGGAGACAGGCTGTGAGGCCTGGCATGAGAAAGAGATTTTTGGGCGTGAGTAAGAGCCCTGATGCATGACTGTCTCGCCTAATGCGTGAGACTTGGTAGGTCTGGAATCTAGATTTGTACATGTAAGTAAAAGGATACCGTAAGTGACTAATTATGTTCACTTTAGAGAAAATAATTAAATCAAGATGTTTTATGCCCCAACTTTTATTATTCATTCATGAAAAATACATGGAATATTAAGTATCAAAGCATTGTGTTGTGTGAAAAAGGAAAAATATATAGGGGAACAAGATGAATGCGACTGCGTCTTCTATATGCCTCTGCCTAAAATTCAGTTGATGGCTCAAACTGTTCTTGAAATCTTGTGATAACCAGAATAAAAAGCCTCTAATTACATGTTAATTGACCTCTTTGACATTTGACCTTACACCTTATAACCCCAAAGTCTGATCACTTTATCTCCTCATAGTCATGAATACAAAATAGTAGAGATACATGTATGTTGATAACAAAGATTTAAAAAAACATTAATTTCACATACACCTGTATAATGGCCTCTATGACCTGTCACTTTTGGCCTACATGAACAAAAATCTAATCAGATCCTCTCATTATGGTGTTTCATACTAGTTCCAAGTTTGAATTTAATGGATCAAATGGTTCTTGAGATATCACGTTAAGGATAAAACCTGCAATTTCAGAATTGACCTCCGTGACCTTTGACCTTTTACATATGTACCCCAAAATCTAACCAAATCGTCTTTCTATGGTGATACATACTAGCACCAAGTTTGAAGTTCATACCTCAAATGGTTCTTGAGTTAATGCTAGAACGAGGCCAACACCTGAAATTTCATAAAAATTGGCAGACCTTGACCTTTGACCTACGTACCCCAAAATCTAATCAGATAGTCTTCCTATGGTGATACATACTAGCACTAAGTTTGAAGTTCATACCTCAAATAGTTCTTGAGTTAATGCTAGAACGAGCTTAACACCTGAAATTTCAGAAAAATTGGCCTCTGTGACCTTGACCTTAGACCTACGTACATGTACCCCAAAATCTAATTTCAGATCGTCTTCCTATGGTGATACATACTAGCACCAAGTTTGAAGTTCATACCTTATGTGGTTCTTGAGTTATCGCTCGAACAAGAAAGCGGGACGGATGGACGGACAGACAACCCGAAAACATAATGCCTCCGGCACCACCTGCAGTGGGCGGAGGCATAAAAAAAAAATTATGAATTGTCGTCGTTCACATGCGTCTGTATACAGACTGTTCTGTTTTCAATGCTGCTTCTACATGTATGTCAGACGGATGTGGACTTTTTTTATATTAATCTCATTTACTTGTTGGGGGGTCAAGAAGCCATAAGAACATATTGTCCGTCTGTACAATACTGTAATACAACCATTAGTAAAACTATTTGATAAAGGAATATGCTTGGAGATCGAGAAATAAATTTTCTCTTAATTTACATTTCTCATTTTTTCACAGCCCATATCCTAACTAAAAACTGGCTTGTGATGGCGTTCTAAAAAGATATGACAGGTATGCAGCGTCCGAAATACACGGGGTGACGGGCGATTTCGCCCTCGTCGGCCCCCATATCGCCCCAATAAATGCTGGAAAACCTGTATTTGGGGGGCGATCGTTTTCATAAGAGTCGCCACCATCAATGATTCAAAAGAAAATCACTATTATGCTCAAAAAGCAGCTAAATTCAACCTTATCTCGTTGTTGACTCGGAGCTCAGCACACCGCGAAAGTGTAGCATCGTTAGCGCTAGACCAAATGACAATTATAGCCAGATATCGCATATCGACAGGGAAACTGAAGATAGCGCTTTTTTCACGCATACTACAGTAACTACCCTCATTCTATATCAGGGTTGTATAAATTCATCGACAGCTTCATTTCACTTAGTCTTTGCGCGACACCTTTTGTGAAAATTTCCTTTCCGAAAGGCAATATCACTGTTACAATGATAGGTCTAAAATTACCATCATCCGTGTAATGAGACTATCACTAGATCTACGACCGGATATTATACACCACACAGAGAAATTGCCCTTACCACATTAAGTCCGTAGTCACCTCAAAAAATCAATCTGTAAAGCCAAAGCCTGCCTAAAAAAATGCGGAATTAGTGCCTTTTTTTCAAAGCACGCGGCGCTTAAGTCGGGTTGTGAGAAACAGAGTCAACGAAAACGCTCTACAAATCAAGAAATCGGTGTATTTATGACGGGGCTTTTTACTTATCGCACGCGAGAGCGATGCTCATCGAGTGAGATGGTATCCGCGAAAAACAAATTGGAAAAGAAAAATCGCCCGGAACTGTGTGCATTCACAGTGTATATGTACGTACGTACGTCCAAGCGGATTTAGGAGTATTACATGTTTGTGCGAGAGAAAAAAAAAAACACACACCAAGCCCGCCTTTTCGCGTAAAATAAACATCTCCGCGGGAAATACGCCTAATGACAGCAAATTCGGGTGAAATTGACGTACTGTTGAATTGACCTATTGTTGATTTATTCCTTCAAATTTTGAAGGAAAAAAAAAAAAATCTGATGGGGGGGGGGGGGGGGGGGGGGTGAAGTAAAAATTTTAAAAATCTATAGAAGGTCTATTTTAAAATTAAATTGGGCAGTATGACGTAAAGTAAACCTGTGCATGAGGTACGATTAAAAACCCCAAATTGATAACCAATCTGCACTTTCCATTAAAATGGTAGCCCCAATAACATAAGAAATAGCCCCATAAAATTCAAAAGTAGCCCCAATGCAAAAAAAAAAGGTAGCCCCTAAAAAAAATAAATTATTTCCTAGGTTGCAGGTATGGAGTACCGACAAGTCACTTGTCAGGGAAGTTGTCGCTGGTCCGTGGCAAAGACAGCTTTGTGAAACACTTAGTGGACAGCGTCGAGATGTCGCTGATCTTGTCGTTATGACGGTTTGATGTAACAACCCCTAGATTGCAAGCCAGTTACAGAGGGAGATAGTAAAATAAAGCATTTACCTCTGGAGGATCTTGATTTCCTATCGTCTGTACAAGAAACTGGACCTTTGCTGCTGGTGCGATAGTTTCATACATTTGCTGCAAATAGAAATAATAACATTACAAGTGAAATCATTCAGAAAATAAATCAATATTCAGAAATCTGAAGGAGTATACATGAGAATATCATCTTACATCAGAGGTGTTGTGGTCCAGTGGATAAGTCCCCGGACTGTGGTTAACCACAAGGTACAGGTTTCGAATCCCTGGCCCAGCACTAGTGTCTTTTGGCAAGACATTAATCTACATTTGCCACACTCAACCTAGGTGAGGTACATGGGTACCTGGCAGGAATTAATTCCTTGAAATGCTAGAGTGCCGTAAGTGCAGCCATGCTAAAGCCAGGATAATAATTGTGAAGCCCCAGGAGTGTCAAGTCTGACAGACATGTGGGCTATACAAGAACCCATTATTACTATTAGTGGTTGCAAAGCATATTCTACAATGCTATTTTGCAAATCGTCTATTACAGTACTCTATTCACCCTGCTAGGAGCCTGAAGGGCATTAAAGGGCAATCCAACCTTGGTAACGAGATGATTTGTGTGAAAGCAGAAAAATAAGATAAACAGGATGGTGAAAGTTTGAAAGAAATCAGACAAGGAATAAGAAAGTTATGGATGTTTGAAAAATGAGATCACTATACATCTATGCGAATCTAAAATTGGCAATTTGGTGATTTGATTATGACATTTTTGTGGACAACTCTCCCATTTGTCGTACACAAAAATATCATTAATTTGCAGTTTTCTTTGAGGCGCTTTTACCCTCGGGGCAGTACTCAAAATATATTGGAGATAGCATATTGTTATAGGTCCTCATGAAAGAAAAAGATCCTACTGAGTAATACATTTTGAAAAAAGTGACATTTTATTTTTAGTCATTTTGTGTGGAGTGAATGGGGAAGTTGTCCACAGCTACATCACAGTGACATTACCTATTAGGCCAATTTGAAATTCCCATATGTATAGTGATTACAACTTTCAAAAATTCATAACTTTCTTACTGCTTGTCCAATTTCGTTCAAACTTTCACCAATCTGCTTCTCTGATTTTTCCTCTTTCTTTCAAAGCAACTTGCTATTAAGGTTGGATTTCCCTTTAATTACATTTGTGAAGTCAGCAAACAATGGTCTACAATCTACTAATTCGGTTGAACCAGACGCAAAGACTTAAGTCATGTTAAACAAAGGGAACACTTAGACATTGACAGCAGTTGATGTGGACGCACAGCCAGAATTAGGAGCCTACACTCAAACACATTATGTGGGACCGCTTGGGACATTGCCTGGTACATCGTCTGCTGTGTACGATTCCAGTGTACTCCTATTCAAAAGATACATGATTTGATTTTTTATTTTAAAAATTCATACTAATTGTCACATTAAATCGCTTCTAGAATTTGTAAAGGTACATTTGTTTTGCCTGATTTTGCAGTTAATTCGTGGAAAAGATTTCACAGTGGTGAATTATTTGATTCTAAAAATGCATAAAATTGTATTGAAACAGTACAGCGGTGGTGTTTTTCTGTGAGCCCAAACATGGTTAGCTTTGGGCTCGCAGTCACATCAAATGTAGCGGGCGTTGCTTTATCCACTTGGCCAATGTTGGCAGAGATCAATGATCTACGTGTACATACATACCCAGCTGAGCGAAAAAACATGGTCTAAGGAACTACGGCACTTAGCGTGGGGATTCTATAGTGCATGAATATATGAATAGATGTACATACGCGAGATCGAGAGCTAGGGAACTGGGCGCCCCAGGGGAAACGGAGAAAGATGAGTGCTTTTGTTCCAGCCGGGTATCTTGAGAACGCGTGAGAAGGGTGAGAATGGCAGTTTATGGAAATTCGGGTATATTGAGAACGGTGATCGGTCGTTGAAAAAGGAGGTTGTCAAAGCAGCACATACACATCTGTCCAATATATATTTATATATATATCGTGAGTGCCCCCCCCCCCCAGGATATTAACCATGCCCTCATGATCAGAGCCTGCCAAAAAACAAATAACAGTTCACTGCACAACCATGACAACTTATCAAAGTCTGAGTAGAACAGATCAAATCGTGCTTCAAAAACAATGAACATGATGAACAGGCATGACAGGCATGACAGGGTGATGAACATTTTCTCATGTCCACTAAAAAGTAATGTGAATGCTTAGTTTTCTAATTCTAAAACACTAGATCTTTCTTCGTCATCAATCATCATCATCATCATCATCATGTCATTTCCTCGCCACATGTTGGACAATTCTTGAGAGACACAGCACAAATGATTAATATTTGCACGATTTGGGCTAGATCTAAGTCTCAACAACATCTTTCAATACGCTGCTATTGCTAATGCTATGCTAAATTATGACCAACCATGATAATTGATATTCATCAATATCAGAATTCAGATATCAAACACCATTCTCTCAATTCTTATCATGTTCATCATAAGATCATTTTCATTCATTTATTCATTCATTTCACAACTCCATAGAGGCTCATCAAAAAAACTTCAAGTTCAACTTAGACATCATGCTCATGTCGACATTTCGTCATGTTTGTGGTATTTTGTCTGGTAGACTTCGGATAACATTCTATATAACACATGTACTAAATAGCCGAAATACCGTGTTCACAAAAAAATCCAAATAAATCACCTCAGCCTGTGTTCTTATGTCGTTATCAGGCGACATAAGATTGGCAAGCACCGCCGAGAATTGTTCTTCTTGCCCCGCCATGCTGTCGATGTCAGAATGAATGGATGACACATTTCCCGCATTTGGATTTTTCTTGCGCGAACTTTGGCCCGCCTACCGGAAATGGAAGCCATTAACCTAAAGGGTCATTTTAAAAAAAAAGTTAAATATATAACTCTACTTTAAAATATTAGATTAGTATTTATGATAAGTTAAATGATTTTTTACGACTGTTTTGGGGACAATAGTTTAGTTCGCAATCACCGTCTAAAACTTTGCATGAACGAGGATAATATTCATGGCCAAATCATGGCGGAAATGGTGAGTGACAAACATCGAACTTTTTATTTGTAAACAAAGGTTAATGTTTCATAATTTGATAATCTTTTGAGATTTTGACGTTTAGGTAGTCATAATCTCTCTGCAATTATGCGTTGTATGTGTACTTTGTATCGAATCTTCGTTGATTTTTTTACCGTGATATGCCGAGACCAAAGTCCCGTGCGAAATCTTATTTGTTAAAATATTCATTCATTCATCATGTTCATTGACATTGCGATATATTGTGCTTGATTCCTTGTAAGTTGTGGAGTCGGACAGAGTGAGAGAGAGAAAGAGAGAGAGAGAGAGAGAGAGAGAGAAAGAAAGAGATGGAGAGGGGGGGGGGGGAGCTAACATTTTTTTGTAACAAAGTAACATTGACGTGATGAGACCGAGAACTAGAAGGCTAGGCAAGAGTGAATAGGTAACATGAGCATTCAGTGGGAGTCATACTAGACTCTAGGACTAAGGAGTACATGTAGGATAGGAGTTGGCCTCCTTTGGCATGTTTGCCTTTTTGGCTTGCCTTTAGTTTGGCTTTGCTTCTGTTCTGGCTTTGACTTTAATTTAAGTTCAAGTTTAACTTTGTGAGTGTGATTAATCTGACTTGCTTTGCAGGACTCAAATGTGAATACCAAATAGATCTATGTCTTTGTTTGAGATAGTAAATCCATACCCAGCATGCCCAGAGGCCAGACGTTGTGTGTCCGGACAGGTTGGTTATCCGGACAGGTCATTTTAAACAATAAATTAAACAACTTTTCGTGCATATTGTCACAAATCTTGCACAGCATAGCAGGCCTTCGTTTTTGAGGAGCGCCAGCGTGATTGCGCTCCTACTGCGCCCCTCGACACTAGTCGAGGGGCGCGATTAATTGCGCTCCTCGTCTGAGCCAGTGTAGTCCCATTCAAAACTAAACAGTTGACGCTGCCTTCATACGGTCGTCGTATCAAAACATCAGGACGAAAATGTTACACCTCTTCGTATTGGTTAATTGGGTAGTTTTAAGCTATTTGCATATTTTTTAAAGCCAATCACGAATCGGAACCTATATACGCATGAGAAAAATTCATTGTGTATTATAATTACGCATCATGTTCTGAATAATTCATACGTGTGTACCGTACCGCGTACGGGGTACTGTGTGCAGATCAGATACATTTGTGCGTATACACTGAACTGCAATGAATATTCATGTCAGGCCAGGGTCACCATCGCACATGTATCGTGACATACGTAGCTGTCAATTGTATTGCATGATGGCCGCTGACGCTGCAGAAAAATCGCTTAAGGGGAAGTCAGTTCAACTACAAAGCACTTTCCTCAAATGGGGCTTCGTTTCCACCTTTGGATATGAGCGAACGGAAAAACGGACGGGTGATGGTCACGAGAATCTGGTGCAGCGTATGTCGTACCCATTTTGAAAAACTACGTCGAGATGACTTGAACTGAGGACAGTAGGTGACTGGTTTAACGGTAACCGTCTTAAACCAAGTGAGATTAATTTGAAACTCGTTACTCACACAATGCAGTTAGTTTTATTGATGACTTCAGACTATCATGATGTAACTAGGCCCGTTTTGAAAGGCCATTTTCGGTAGTCGTTTACTCGGACATTTTTTCGGACGAGTAATCGACTACTCGGTATATTGATATTGCCAATAAGACAGGCCGACCGCTCCGGCCCCGAAGCCCGCAACCTTTTTAGGCCGGAGCACCAGCGTAAAGCCATGAAACCAGTCCCAAACTGCCTGTGCAACTACCGTAACTAATGTCCAATTTCCGTATTTAAATGTTAAAATTAAACAAGTTTAAAACGATCAGTGTTGGTTATGAAATTCAGAGCAATGCAAATTATCTCCTCCTACCTACTTTCGTGAAGAATAAATTAAAATCAAGGTAAAATAAGCGAAATAGATCGTCATTTCCTTCCCCCTATTCATCACAGTCGTAATCATCATATTGCAGTTGTTTATCAGTCGCCAAGAGGTGGCGCTCGTACCCGGAAGTACAGTTGGGTTCGGAGCGTTTTTGTACATGAAATCCCATTCATCTTTCTCCGTATTGAAATTGTGCACATTCTGAGCGTGCGATCGACATCAAATTCAATGCCCTCGTCAAATCGACACGGGCATGCCCGTGCATGACCCATCGGCAACGAACAAGCGCGCGTTAGCAAGTACATGTAAGAAGTATTTCAGTGTTGTTTTGTTTTCATCTATTGCTATCTTGAAAATATTCTGTGCTGATAAGCGTCCTTTCATTTTTGCAAAAACTTGATAGGAGCTCGCTTACACGGTGAGCTATACGGTGTATACGGTGACCGATGTGTGTGTGGCTGGCTCACACACCCGCTTATAACTGCAGCTTCCGATGTAGCGGGAGCATACATAGCCAGACTTTGTTTTTACTGCTCGATCCTCGAGAACTTAGCTACCGAAAAGAAACACTCTCGTGTGAATTTTATTGATTCAAATGACATTAAAATATCTTAGAACTAACAATTAAGTGATAAATTTCTATATTTTATTCTGAATTAGAGGTTTTGGGGGGTTATTCACAAGTTCCAACTATGTTACTGAGTAGTCGATGGAAATTTCATTAGTCGAGTAGTGACCCTATCGGGCGAGTACACGGTTAATCGAGTACTCGAAACGGGCTTGGATGTAACAACAACATAAATGTTCATTGCTGCACCTGTGCATGATTTCATTATCTGAGCATTTGTGATTATTCACATGGTTAATAAATTGACACTCCAGTCTGGTTTTACAGTGTTGTTACAAATATGTGCCAGTGTGTAATGATTATTGATGATTCCTATAGTCAATCACTGCCATCCTTCATGAGCTGGAAAAAAGGACAAGTCACACAATCTTGGAAGTGAACCTGCCTGGGAAATTGTCCACTATCACTTTCAGGGAAAAGTTAAGACCGTTGATCATAATCAGATTGTGGTAGGTTAAATTAAAGTGCACAGACAAGACTGCCAATATAAATTGTGGCAACTTAGCAGTCAATTCTTTCTTTTCCCTTTTAAATAAGTGTATGAGTCAAAATTGTAGACTTTCCCCAGAGGGTTCATTTCCAAGTTTAATTGTTAGTGACCACGACTACTCAAGCATTTTTTGTGTCTAAATTTGAGCCAATGTTCATTTTAGATCCAGCAGAAAAATACTTCTTACTCATGTTGTCATGGAATAACAATTACTGGAAATGGCAGAATCATGCAAAAAAAATTTCATACAGATCATGCATTTATACTGATTGGTTTTAAAGAATTTTACCTTTTGCAGGTATTTGTTAGTATTTTTAATGTTTTTTTTTCTGCAATGCTTGAATAGTTTCGGACCCAATGTTAGTGTTTTAGGGGCACGGTTATGTGTGGTCCAGTCTTAACATGATCATCAGATGTCAAAACTGCTTTACAGCTCTTCAGGTGGTCGCACATACCTTTTGCCAACCAACTTGAACAGCGAACCAGTTAATAAAATGATAAATATCAATACAACTCAACTGATAATACAACTTATGAGCAAATACTTCATTAGCTGATCAATTAGTGTCACAGTTAGCAAGCAGCTAAAAAACTACATGTTTTAAAGCATGATTTCAACAAACAAACAAACACTAGGTTGAAACTTATAAATGCTAATTGAAGGAATTAATACTAAAAATAAATAGTGTGAGTTCTTGAAAAAAATTATAATACTATTTAACAGCATGGACTACTTATTAGAACAACAATGAAGGAGATTAGAGATTGGCATCCCGATGGGGTGTCCAGTCTCACCGCTGCTGTTTGTTCTGGGCATGGAGGTGTTGACCCGCCGTGTGGCCTCGGAGGTTGAGGGGTTGACGCTGGCTGGGGAGGTTGTTTTGCCCTCAGTCAGGGCGTTCATGGATGACCTGACAATTGTGTCCGGTAATGAGACCCAGGTTGATAGGGGACTCCGTAGTCTGGAGGAGTTGGTAGCTTGGACACGGATGAGGTTCAAGGCCAAGAAGAGTCGGTCAGTGTCATTGAGGAAGGGGAAGGTGGTTGCAAAGAGGTTTCGTATTGGGGGTGAGGATATACCTCAGGTCTCTGAGAAGGGGGTGAAGAGTTTGGGACGTTGGTATGAAGACAAGTTGAATGACAGGCATCGAGGGGTACAGATCTATGACAAAGTGGTGGAGTGGCTAAGGAGGGTGGACAGAACGTTAATCCCTGGGAGTGCGAAGGTGTGGTGCTGCCAGTTTGGGTTGTTGCCACGGATAATGTGGCAGCTGCAGGTATACGAGGTGGCAGTGTCCAGAGTCGAGAGGATGCAGCAGAAGATGAACTCATACTACCGGAATTGGTTAGGTGTTCCGAGAATGCTGACAGATTTGGCATTCTTTTGTAAATCTGGAAAGCTACGGCTGCCTATGACGTCAGTGGTGGAAGAGTTCAAAGTTGGGAAGGTTAGGTTGGTGATGATGATGAGGGAGTCAGAGGACCAAACAATAGCAGAATCTAGGCCACCGATCCGCACAGGGAGGAAGTGGAGGGCGGAAGAGGCGGCAGACGAAGCTGTGGCAATGGCCAAGTGGAAGGAGGTAGGAGCGGGGTTGGGTTTCCTCCAGGCATGAGGTGGTACAGCAAGCAAGGCAGGAAGGGTAAGGAGGGATTTGGTGGTTGGGGGTAGTTAAGGAGAAAGAGGAGGAATGCCGGTTAGCAAAAGCTGCGCAGCAGGGTGTGCAGGGGGCGTGGACTCGTTGGGAGGGGGTGGAACAGAGGAAGGTCTCATGGGACGACCTCAAGACGATGTCCTCCGGAGCCATGCGCTTCATGATCAGCTCCACCTTCGATGTCCTGCCATCGCCAGTGAATTTGAAGAGATGGGGGAGCGTGGAGGACGACAGCTGCAAGGTTTGCAAGGAGGCAAGAGGGTCGCTGGAGCATGTCCTGTCAGCTTGTGGAGGGTTAATGCAGGCCTACACATGGAGGCATAACCAGGTGTTGAAGGAGATGGGGGGATTGGCAAGGGCAGCGGTGGAGGCGAGAAAGAAGTATGGGCCCCTGAAGGTGAGGGGTATTAAATTTGTAAAGGAGGGGGCGAGATGTAGTAAGACGAGGCAGGGGCAGGGTGTTGGAGGGTTGTTAGCTGCTGCGGATGACTGGGAGGTGCGTGTGGATGAAGGGAATAGTACTATGGCGGAGGAGGTGGTGGTGATGGCCCTGCGGCCGGATATGGTGTTAGTGTCTAGATCAGTGTGTAAGGTCGTGATGGTGGAATTGACAGTTCCATGGGAGACAAGGATGGAGGAGGCAAGGGAAAGGAAGTTGGATAGGTATGCTGGGCTGAAGGCAGAGTGTGAGCAGAATGGGTGGGGAGCGGAGGTAAACACTGTTGAGGTTGGGTGCAGGGGGTTTGCTGGATGTTCTGTGAGAAGGTGGAGCCGAGTGATGGGGTTAGGGGGTAGGGAGGGGGAGAGGTGGGTGAAGAGGATTTGTGGAGCGGCGGAGACGGGATCTGCATGGATTGTTCGGAAAGCGTGGAGAGATGTCAATGGGGGTGCTGTTTAGGGAATCCCAGCGCAGCACCGGCCAGCCAGGGGGAGGTGTCCAGTACTTAAATGGCCGAAACACTGGTGATCCCTGGTGTGCTGCTGAGGACCCGTTGACATTGGCGGGATAAGATCTTTTCCGTTTTTTGTATTGTATTTAACAGCATGGACTACTTATTAGAACAACAATGAAGGAGGAACAAGTGGAAAATGCCAAGGGAGTAGAATAACGGAATTGAGCTCCTCGGTGATTCCAGGAGAGTTATTTTAGGAGCTCAAATTGAGCTCCTCGCCAACATTGAGGAGAGCAATTCACTGAGCCCCTTGATTTTTCAAAAACGAAGGCCTGCATAGATTGAAAAGCATGTGAATTGCAAATATTCACTGATTTTAGTGTTACCTTATGCATATTTTTTATAAAGTCTGACACTTTGTGACAGCAAAATTGACAGGCCAATTTTTGTTAATTGTCCGGACACACGTAATTGCATCATGTGCCGTTGATTTTCTCTTTCCACAGCCCCCCACATAGACTGCACTACAGCGTGTGCGTGCAAACGAACAAGTGGTTTCCTCAACCAAGAGTATTGCCCTGAGTTAGTACTTACTAAGATTGAAAATTGCTAGAATTTATTTTTTTTCCCATTTTGAGTTTTGGAATACTTTCAACTGACATGACTGAGATCTAGACCCTGGCTTGATCAAAATCAGTGCTGTCAGTGCTACATCGATCAGGCTCAAATAAAATTTTGCTTTGATTGACAGCATGTATTTGCGGTGATGATTTAACAGCTAATGCCCATTTTATGACCTGAATTTTTTTATTTTATTTGGGGATTTTTCTTGGAATAGATCATTATTTTTTATTCCTCTAAATGCTGATCACTCTGAAAAGGGTTAGCAGTTTTCATAATTCTATTTTTAAAAATTTTTGTATATCTAAATTCTATATCCAGGATTAAAATGAAATTATGTTGTAAAGATTTGTTTGATTTAAATCACTGATCTTTTTTCTAAATAATGCTTTGAATATAAGTTTCGGCTTTCACAGCAATTTTTATTCTATTTTTCTGAATAGTTCTACCTTTTTTGATCTGCTATCATTCACTCTTCATATTGGTCCTTTAGTGTTACAAGTTTCAGTTTCAAAAACATTTTTTCAAAGTAAAGGCAATGTGCAGAAGTATTCATATTTGTATATTTTCCATCCCCAAATTCATACGATAGGATTAGGAAATTATTGAACACAGCACAATTTCAGAGTACATGTATGTGATGATTTTCTATATATCGTAGTATTGTTAATTATTTAATTTCACAGTTCTGTAGATTTGACTTTAAGTCTCTAACATTAGATTTTATGAGTTTAATATTTCAGTGATTTAAAGTTGTGTTCTAGTCTTGCGTCACTTATACATGTACAAGCTTATCTGAAGATAACCTTGTACTCCAGACTAGCTTTTACGTGTGAATAGGCTTCAATAGCTTTTGTGTGTATCAGTAGGCCTTTTCCAGTCTAGATCATTCATACATGAGAGGAAAATAATTATTTAAAATTTCACTTTCAATTCTGAATCCCCAAATTTGTGGCACAGTAACATTTGAAGAGTCCCTGAATCAGGTAATCTAGCGAGTAATTTTGGGTAGCATTCTTGTCCTTTAGTGAAATCTATTTGTGCATAGAAGACCTTGAAAGTTGACAGCATTATTGCACTCAAAGGTCAAGTCCACCCTGACACAAAATTAAAGCAAAATCCAACCTTTATAGCAAGTTGCTTTGACAGAAAGAGGAAAAATCAGAGAAGCAGATTGGTGAAAGTTTGAACGAAATCGGACAAGCAATAAGAAAGTTATGAATTTTTGAAAGTTGTAATCACTATGCATATGGGAATTTCAAATTGGCCGAATAGGTAATGTCACTGTGATGTAGCTGTGGACAACTCCCCCATTTGCTCTAACACACAAAATGACTAAAATGTCACTTTTTTCCAAAATGCATTATTCAGTAGGATCTTTTTGTTCATGAGGACCTATAACAATATGCTATATCCAATATATTTTGAGTACTGCCCCAAGGGTAAAAGTGCCTCGAAGAAAACCGCAAATTAATGATATTTTTGTGTACGACAAATGGGAGAGTTGTCCACAAAAATGTCACAATTGACTCACCAAATTGCCAATTTGAGATTTGCATAGATATAGTGATCTCATTTTTCAAACATCCATTACTTTCTTAGTCTTTGTCCGATTTCTTTCAAACTTTCACCATCCTGATTTTCTTATTTTTCTGTTTTCACACGAATCATCTTATTATCAACGTTGGATCGCCCTTTAACTGGAATAAAAAGCAGTCCATTTAGCAAAAAACACTAAAAGAAACGATGATGAACAATGTACCCAGACGTTGCGTGTCCGGACAGGTTGGTTATCCGGACAGGTCATTTTTAAACAGTAAATCGAACAACTTTTCATGCAAATTTTCACAAATCTTTGACAGCATAGGTTGAAAGTTATGTGAATTGGGTCATTCCATGGGGTTGGGGCAAAAATTATGATGATGTCCATATAATGGTGGTATGAGATCTTTTGTTTCACATGGAAGATAAAATCATTTGTTGAAGAATTTTATGCAATGAATATGCATAGTAGTGTCCGGCCAGAATCATTCCTGTTTCAGTTGGTACGCTTCCAAAGCTTTGCTTGAAATGCATTTCTTTTTTTTACCATCGTTACATGGACATCACATTTATATAACAATACATACGATTTTGGTCTGCGATAATGATTCACCACGAAGCTAGAGTACTTCCCAACATAAGTGGCCATGCTTTTTATGCTGAACTCAATTTCAATAACCATTGTTATGGTTGATAGGAGACATAGTTCCTTACTTCTGGTATGTCACAAAAATTGCCCCAACCCCGTGGAATGAACCAATTGCAAATATTCACGGAGTTTGATTTTACTTGATGCATATTTTTCGTAAAATCCGACGACAAAATTGACAGGTTATTGTTTTGTTAAGTGTCCGGACACACAACCCCCCCCCCCCCCCCCCCCATCATACAACTTCTTTCATGAACAAATCAGTAAAAGGTACCTTTAAGAATACCTGTTTTCTTATTAAATTTTTTTGTGCAGGTTGATACATGTACTACCACGACATTCAGCCAGGCGGAACTGGAGGGCTGGAGTGAGGATATCTGCCATGACGCACCTCTAGAATACCCCACCCCCTCCAGTATGGAGCTGGTACCTTACACCCCGCCCCAGCTGTACGGACCCTTCCTTCCGCAGGGGATGGATGCTGGCGACAGCATAGATGGTTGTAAGTACCGGTGCATCCAGGAGGACTTCTTGTTAGAAATTTTGTTGATTGACACTTTGTCCAAATTGAGTCAAATTGTGTTGGATGTGACCTTTTGGAATCGGGGGGGGGGGGGGGGGGGGGGGGGGGAATTGGGTGGATCAAAGTAATTTTGCAGGTTGTGTTCTTATATCAAGTATCCTATCAAGTTCATCTTAAATGGATGAATCACTCTAAATGACCATAGATTATAATCTAATAGTATGTTATGCTTGCCATAATGAAACTCTCAATAACTATTCATATGATTATTAGGCTTGAACATGTAATCAAAATGTCAGTGTTTTTTTTTCTTTCTAAGACTCCTCTAACTGACCAAAGTTGTCTGTCAGTAAAACTAGAGATTTTGACACCAGGCTTGGAAAAATCGAGGAAATGGTGTCATTTCCGGGTCTAATCTCTTTATGTTCCTCCTCACTTTCAGTTCAAGCTTCTAGTACGTTGCCTTCCTCTTTCATGGCAAATGATGGAGACACAGCCTCGTCTCAGGGGTCTGATACGAAAGGTGAGTAGACAGACCTTTGTATAGTGGCCACCTGCACACAAAAGCCACCTGTGTACCATTGGCACCTGCCTGCTTAATGCAACCTGTAGAAAAAAAAATTGCTGAAAAATGCAGACGGTGGATTCTAAAACTTGTATGGGTAGGCCATCTCTCTGTGGTAGTTGCTCAAAGTATAACAACTATTTTTTAGAATTTTTTAATCACTGTATGAAAATGATTTTGGGGGTGACAATTGTTATGTACTTTTTTTTTTTTACAAGAGGCGCTGTGAGAGCTGACCAGAGTTGTATCGCTCACTTCTGTGTAATTTCTTTACTTATCAAATGAAGGATTTGTTCAACATTGACTACAGTACTAGACTATGTAATGTGGCACTTACCAACCATATCTTACCTTTGAAATAAAGTGTTCTTGATGGACAGTGTGTTTGCAATCCTATTCCTGTTTCAGATCCCAGTGCAGTGCGGGGCATGTGTGGCTTGCGCAATATGGGGAACACCTGCTTCATGAACTCCGGGCTCCAGTGCCTGCTGCACCACCCACGTCTCTCTATCTACCTCCTGGATCATGACGGGCTCCCGGAGGAGGGCATGGCCAGCCACTTTACTGAGCTCCTGCAGAAGACGTGGGCGGGAGAGTTCAGCGTGCTCCACCCCAGCTCCTTCAAGGATACCATGGGCTTCATCCATCCACAGTTCAAAGATTTTAGACAGGTAAGCTTAAGTCACACTATCGCACCAGCCAATCGCTGACCAATAACAATCAGTTCATTGTCTGTGATTATCGAATAGTTTATGGTAGCATTATTTCTCAGAGGCAGTCTTGTAAGGGTGTTCATTGGTTGACGACTGGTCGCCAACCAATGAAAGTTTTTTGATGTTGCATCGAAAACCTTTGCTGGCCAAACTGGTATATTTTTCTGATCTTTTAGGGGTTGCGTAAAGATAGGCGACCGATCTGCAAACAATTGGTGACCCTGTGTACTACCGATTGGCAACAAGTTACAGAGTAAAAATGGCAGAATAAAAAAAAATATTAAAGTTTGGAGTTTCAGTCGGCAGTGTTTGTTTATGAATGCAGGCTTTTTGGTTGTGCTGTTCGGCAACCGGTTACCATTTTAGTGTTACTTAGGCTTTAGGACCTCTCTTTCTTCCAGTCCTCTTCTTTCTCAATTTGTCATTCACAACTTTGGTGCATTCATTTTCATTTAAATATGCTGATAGTACTGCAGGGATCATACAGTTCTCCATGCAGACTCCTGTTAGTGGGAAGAAAGTGAATTTTCATTTTGGTAAAAAGAGCTAACTTGCCATGTGATTACTGTCAAACCTGCTAGAGGGACCACCTGTGTAGAAATACCACATGTCTGTATTTAACATTTCTGGGGTTTCTCTTGAACAGTGATCCCCAATGAAGCATGTTAAAAGAACTTGTACATAAAGCCCACCTGCCTGTAAAGATCACTTTTTCTTGTCTCCTTTGAGAGGTCTTTATACGCAGGTTTTACTCTATTTATATTCCCCAGCACGATGGCCAGGAGTTCCTTGCCCTGCTCCTAGACACTCTCCACGAGGAGCTCAACCAAGCCAACCGTCCAGCCAAGAGCCAGTCCCCAGCAACGGACTTCTCCGAAGAGTCCAGCGACTCCCACTACGCCTCCGAGGCCTCCACGTCCAAGCTCAGCGAGCTGGAGGCGCTTGACATCGACTCTGGGAAAGAAGAGCCCCTGTCTACCAACCAGAACAACCGGCGCAACAAAATGGATGAAGGAGAAGAGGAGGAGGAGGCAGGGAGGAGTCGGATTGTTGGGGAGAGCCAGGAGGGAAGGAGAAAGGGAGAGGAGGGGGAAGAAGGGGAGGAGAGGAGAGACGAGGAGGAAGGGGCGACCGCGACCAAACTTCCCAGCATCGCGGAGTTCTACATGAAAGACGTGAAGACTCTCAATACAAACATGCTACAGGGGGAGGAGGTAAGGATAATCTCCATCATGTGCTTTTACAGTCCGGCTTGGAAGAGAATTGAATAGGAAATGGGGTTTTTTGATTTGTTAGGAAAGACCAAAATTGTTCCATCATTTGTGTTGAGGATTGGACCGATCATACGACTTTCCACGTCAAATCAAATCAGCTTAGTGCACACCTTTTGATTTGAGAAAATGGCTACTAGTAACTGACTAGTGGGAATGTCGAACTCCTCAAACGGTTTTCCCAGATTTTCAGCTAATAGTTGATAATCCTTTTCTGCTAGTCCACAAAGTCCAGGTTGATTTTTTTTAATGACTATTTTGAGCTGTGTTGTCGTCGTCAAAACAATATCCTGAATGGGGTAACTGTATGTACAGCAGAAACACACCAAGTACTACATTGACATAGAGATTTTAACAGTACTCAAAAGTGCTGTGACCTTTTGTTCGAAGATTGAATTCTGAAAATTTAAATGACCTATGCACGAGTATCAGGCATTCAACACTTGACTTTATTTAGATCTTTAATGATTACCTTTGATACAAAAGTTTTTCATTTTTTATCTTCCCATGCACGTAGATATCTCCTTCTGTTGCTGAGAGCAGTGTGAAGTTTCCTAAGAAGGATAAATCCCCAATACTGTCTTCCATTCGCAACCCCATGGATCCCATCCCAGATGCCATTGGCAAGCCCAAGAAATCCAACGTCCTGGCCGCCAAAAAGAACAAGGCCAATCTAAGGACTGGGGCCAACAACCAAGAAAAGTCCTCTGGTGATGGGCACAGGACAAACCAAGAGGAACCTGACCCAATCAAGAGGATGAAGATGGACCTCAACTCAGAGAACATAGCCAAGATATATAAGGAAACAAATGGCTTGTCGCCGATGAAGTTCCACGATTATGTGACGTCGATGGACGATGCCAAATCGGTGAACTTCTTCTCTGAGAAGATGACAAACAAACTGGCCGAGCTGGAAGGCCCCGCCGACAGCACCACGGGGATCAAAGGTCAGATCCTTTGCAGCAAGTTTGAAGACACATCCATGGAGCCAACAACGCACAGCTCGAAGCAGTTTGACAACGAGAAGCTACTGGCAAGCCCTTGCGCAGATCTCTTAGACAAAGCTGGCCTGGACACCAAGTTAGGGCGGGGCTTCTTGCCCAACAACCAGCAGTATTTTGCTGCAATGTGCAAGGCGAAGGAGGACCTCGCAGAGAGGATGAAGGTGGATTCATCATCGTCATCGTCGACGATGACGGCAGAGAAAGGGATGATGATGAAGAGAGAGGAGAGGGAAGGAGAGATGGAGTGGGACATGCATCTCCGTAGGAACCAGTCCGTCGTCATTGATACATTCCAAGGACAGTTTAAAAGCACTGTAAGTCAATGTGCTGTTCATATATAGTACATCTCAGAATCTTGAAAAGTACCTCTATGAATTTAGGGGGTTACCTTTTGGACTCTTTGAATATTTTGTAGGAACTAGTGTATTATTATTATTATTATTATTATTATTATTATTATTACTGATACATTTCAGGGACAGCTTAAAATCACTGAGAAATTCATATTTAGAACAAGTCAGTTTTAGGTGTTCACCATGGACTTGACAATTGTCATACTGATTCTTAAGCTACATGTACATCTTAGACTTTTTTGTAGTCCTCAGAATATAAATTACCGGTATATCAATGGAGATTTTCTGAGTTTTGTGTACAAAACCAATGGGAAACTGCATTTCCTCATGTTTCTCCTTTATCACCTATAATTTCTTCTTTAAGCTGTAATTATCATTTATTCTAACCAAATATTGGTTCAGAGAACACTCTGAAACAGCAGACTTAAAAAAACAACAAAAAAAGGTAAAGATGAAAAACACAGAAATACATAAGAAATTCGTAAAACAATAGAATACATCAGAATTGAAATCACTTTCAAATTTTGTTCTTATGTAGTAATGTTTTTAAGGTTTAGAAAGAACTTCTTGCATTAAAATTTTATCTCCAAGCCCCTTCTTTACTTGATTATCAGTGGAAATGTATATTTATGCATAAATTTGCATAAATTATAATATTGAATGAAAAGAATAAAGATTTGCATAAAAACAATGATGGATTTGTGTTCTTGACACGATTTTCAAAGTCCGTGCAAAATTTTGTGTTGATCAGTCTGAGATTTGCTTGAAATAGCCCAGTACAGTGAGGGTTAACCCTTTCATGATAGGATTTATTCAAGGGCTAAAGTGATCACATGTTGTTCTTCAAATTGGCAACAATAATATTTTTCTTTCAGTGCTACTGGTTCTAATAAAATGTTATGTCTTTGAAAACAATGTACATGATTAGAAACTGTTGAAAGTTGAAAAAAAATGGCAGATTTTGATAAAAAACAATAATTTTGAATCTCTCAATGTGTTGTCAATTTAAGGATTTTAAAGCTTATTCTCCTTTTTAAAATTCCTGGGAACAAACACAATATGGTCATCCAACAAACATGGACACAGTGGGTGCAGAAAGTTTTGCTCTTTCTACTCGTGCATATGGCATAATTTTTAGAGCTCTGAATCAAAAGTTATTGAGCCAAACCACAAAATGTGGCCAGTTGTCTCGAAAGTGTTAAAATACTAATATGCTCTCACATTCTCCTGTCTGTATGGTATCCACAGGTCGTGTGTGCTGTATGTGGCCATGTTTCTATTATGTTTGAGCCTTTCATGTACCTCTCAGTGCCTCTGCCTCGTGCCATGGATAAACAACTCAGTAAGTATCATCACACCTTCTGTTTTTCATATATTCTGTTAAAGTGAAGGTTGAGTTCTGGGAAAGGTAAAAAATAATTTTTGTGCTTTCTAATTCTTGTTTCGTCAGTTTGGAAGATTATCATAGTAGATGTGTTCCCTGAAAAGGATTGCTCTTCAAATGCCCTCACATTCAAAATATGAAAAGAAACAGCTAAAAATGTTTGGGCCGAACATTTGTGTGTAGTCCCATATACATATTTCTGTGTGCAGGGCATGTGACTCGCAGCAGAATTGAGTCATTTTCTTATCATTTTGATGATACCAAAACCTTACAGCATGCAGCAATTAGTCTGTTCTACATGTACATAATCAACCTTTCCCAATGGCTTTGAGACAGTTTCTTTGAGAATTCAATCTTATGATCACAACTCAACTTTACCTTTTAGCCCACCGCACATTGTACGATCACAGGGTAGTCCACAAACAAAAATTCAAACATGTAAAATCACAACTGGGAAGAAGTATAAACTGATGTATGCTAAGCGCTAAGTCCCTTGCGGCCGGAGTCCAGAGCCAGCTCGAGGGCCCTGGAAGTCCTGTGGTCCTCTGAGGCTTTCTGGTGCAATATCAGGCATATTTTGAAGCATTTTGAAACAGATTTTATGAATAATATTTCATAAATAATTAGGTTTGAAAATGATTATTTAAGAAATCTTAACTCTTAAATCTTAACCTGTTGCTGATTTTCAAACCTGTAGATTTGAAATTCAAACCTGTCGCTGTTAGATGATAAAATCCCTTGTGTACCACCCTGCGATCAGTCTGCAATGCGATTCCTGAAGAAAATGTGATCGCATTTGATATAAACATATAACATGTAAAATATTTTTTATTTACGTTTTAAATAGTCATATACATTGTAGATAGTAAAATCGAAAATATTGCCTATTGCGAGCTTTCTAGTCGGAGGAAAGGCCAAATTGGCTCCGAGTGGTAGTGGCATCAGAGCAGTCCTACGATTGTCTACGATTTTAAACTGATTTGGCCCTTATTCCGGGGAGATGGCTGAAAGCGCACCAAAATCCTATGTTTAGTATTTGTATTATTATTCAGAACCTGAATTAGGCAGATTTTATTTGTTAAAATGTCCATATCTCATGCTATTGCGATTTATTTCCAAAATCGGATCGCAGTCGATCATATAGTGTACCATGGGCTTCATAATAATAATAATAATAATAATAATAATAATAATAATAATATTGTGGTAGTATTGTGATAAGCAACACACTAATGGATCATTATTCCCATAACTATTATTATCGATATATTGTATATTTCCAGTTGTTACAATCATCTCAAGCCAGGGTCTTTTGCCAACCAGACACCTTATAACGCTCAACCGGTTTGATTCGGTACGGGACCTGCGACACGCCTTAAAATACATCATCTCAGGCATTAGTGGGGGAGAGGAAGAGAGAGACGTACTTATAGCAGAAGTTCTAGACCACCACATATCCAAGTTCTTGGTGAGTACATTTTCTCTTATAGCATGATTCAAGGGACTCTGCATAAAATCAGAAGACTCAAGAGCTCTAGGGCATCTTACATGAAAATGTATGTTAGGCAGATTGGGGGGGGGGGGGGGGCAGAGACATACTTACAGCAGAAGTTCTAGACCATCTTGTCTCAAAATTCTTGGTGAGTTGGGCTGTGTCATGGATATTTTCATTTCTGTTAAAATGTGGATAATTACGGTGGTTTTCAGTTAACTGACACAATTTTCAACATGTGGGATTCAGATTTGCCTCCTTCTTCAGTTCAATTACCGTATAGCTCAAATTTTGACTTTTTCAGAGACCAAACAAACTATTAGAGTAAAAAATGAGGAGGTGATATGGATCAGCTCAAGGATCAGTGAGCTATTACTCTTGGGTGAAACCCTCAATTACCCTGCCGGGTTTGATAAGCTGTAGATTCCCTGGAGTTGATTTATTCATCTTTTCTTAGCAAAAACGCACCTTTTTCTTGAATCTTCTCTTTCACTGTGCCTGTAGAAATAACATAGGCAATTGTAAGCTTATTGTTCTATGATGTCATTTCTAACTTTTTATCATCTCAAATAAAGGAGGATGGCATCCAACTACGTTACGTCAACGACTGCTACCGCTTACTCTATGCCTTTGAAGTCAGCAGCAACGCCAGGGAACGACTGTACAGCAGTCTTTGTCCGGAACAGGGGGATGCTGCCAGTGCGCCAGTCAACACGCAAACAAACTTTGACCTCTACATGAACGAACACAGCAATATGAGTTCACAGAGTGACGATGTCATCACGCACATGGGCGATGCCACGCCCCCTAGCTATCAGGCTGTCACTAGCTCATGGGATATCGAAGTCACAACGTCGACTGCGAATGAGTTAGGTAGCATAGGTATGGAACAACCGCCCGATATAACGTCCACATCGGGCTTGGATACCGGATTCTCGTCCAAAACCATGTCGTATGAGAGTGATGTCTTCACAAACATTTCATATTTCAGTCCATCCGATGACACAAACTGTGGGGGCGCAAGCTCTTTTGAAGGGACGCTGGCGGACAGTACAGACACTGCAGAGAAGTCATCGTGTATACAAGCTCTGCACGGGTCGTCGAGCGGGGTCGAGTTATGGAGGGACAGCCAAACGGATTCTGTGCCTTGGGTCTCCAAGCAACCTGCGGACATCGTTCCGGCAAACAGTCCGACGTCAGCAGTCATAGCTTCATGGAAATCGTGTGCAATATGCCTGGAGGAACTACCCCCTCACCAATTATTAACCCATCAACCCTGTGGAGGAGTTCTTTGTGCAATCTGTATGGAGGTAAGGACTGAAAGTTCCATGCAGTGGAAAAAAAAAAAAAAGACATAGGAGTGTGAAATACAGTTTCGCGAATCATAGTGACCAGTTGCAGCATTGTCTCTGAATCAAAGCTCATTTTTTTTCACTTGAAGGCCCACATTACCCCGCAATTTCAATGTTATTATTTCTGTCACTATTTGGAACCTCAATCAGAGATTTTACAGGTTCAGGTTTCCATATTTTTTATATTTCGAAGTTGTAATCAAAATCAAAATGCAGCCAGATTGTGGAGTATGCAGTGGGCTTGTAGCTCATTTTAACCATGGTGCAATATTTTTTTATTAAAATAATGTTATTTATTAAAGTGGAATACAATTTCTTTTTTTTGCAGAAACCTTCTTTCAAGATTTCCATGAGTGTTATGGAGAAGACATTTGTTCTTTTACATAAAAAGATGTATTTATTTTTCTTTTTTCCAAACATCCAGAGAGCCGTGAAGCATTATGGGGACCAAACTGTCAATTGTCCAGTAAGTATGAACAACAATTTAGAACAAATTGTTTTGAAGTCTCTTGGTTTTATTTATTTTATTTCTGTGTTTTATCCCATGTAACTAATAATTTTTTGCATGATATATTTGATACCATATTATGACATGATCTCTTGTGGAGGTATGTCTGTTCAATGTTAAAAGATTGAGGAAAAGTCTAATTTTGGTAATTTTTTAATGAAAAAAATAAAGAGTTCTCCCTCTACAATAGTATAAAGCTATTACTGAATTGCCAAGAGAAAATTCCTTTGTCATTAGTGATACTGACTTTAAATGGTTCTGAACTTTTTTAATTCTCATGTCTGACTTTCCACGAATATTTCACACTAATATGGTTCTCAGATTTTCCTTTTTTCCACTCAGAGAATGTGAGAGTTCAGATTTTAATCTGATTTCAAACTTTTTTGCTCTTCACAAAACCCCATTTTCAGACATTTTATGCAGTTTGAATGCATTGATAAGAACATCTTTTCAGACATATCAGATTATTTCAGAATTTTTCTCACAAATACTCTCACACTTCTGTATATTAGAACAGAAAGTATTTATTATCATCATGTAACTACTCCATTTTATCAATATCAATTTTTATCCATTTTTCTACCCCCTCTCTAGGTTTGTAGGCAGGAGATAGACCCAGCTACAGACTATGTCGCTATGGCAGGAGCATTGACACCCAACCTCATGAAAAGGGTCCTGCTGCTATCAGTTACCTTCAGGAATGATATGGAGGAAGACGGGGTTGTGAGGGTAAGAATAAAGTCAATTTGGATATTCTTGCCGTGATGAAGGTCGAGTTCTTGGAAAGGTTCAAAATAATTTGTGAGCTTCCTCATTCCTTCCAAGTCAGTTTGGAAGAACTTCCTAGTAGAAATGTCCCCTTTAAAGGATTGCTCTTCAAATGTCCTCATATTCGAAATATGACGAGAAATTGCTGAAATGTTCAGGCCGAACATTTATACAAGTATGTACAGTCCCATATACCCATTTCTGTGTGCAGTGCATGTGTTTTTCAGCGAGATTGTTTTAAACACTAGTGTGTAACCCCCAGTGTTTGACACCAGTGTTTCCTAAGTGTTTGTTTCTTTCACCCATACAGAGGAATATTTTAGAACACCCAAGGGTGAATACATGTATCAGTGTTTGACACCGGTGTTTCCTGAGTGTTGTTTCTTTCACCCATACAGAGGAATATTTTAGAACACCCAAGGGTGAATACATGTATCAGTGTTTGACACCAGTGTTTCCTGAGTGTTGTTTCTTTCACTCATACAGAGGAATATTTTAGAACACCCAAGGGTGAATACATATATAGGTGTTTGACACCAGTGTTTCATTGTAGTTTGTTTCTCTTACCCACACAGAGGAATATGTTAGGACACCCTAGGGTGCTGTACACCTTGAATGAGGTCAGTGGAGAGGAGCTCTTTAGTCAGATAGAGAGTGTGATGCCCATCCATGCTCCCTTCTCACTTGTACTCTCAGATTCCCAGGTGAGTCTTTCTGATCAATTAAGCCTTATAGTGTCATAGCTGTTGTGACCCACCCAAATTTTTGTGTTGTGCCAGAGGCATTATGTTTTCTGGTTGTTTGTCCGTTCGCCCATCCCGCTTTCTCGTTAAAGAAAAATGAAACCCTGGGGAAATATCCATTTTAATGAAAAGAGAGGATAGAGAGAAGCAATTTAATAAAAAATGTTCCATCAAAATGGGTTACGAAATGAAAAAGTTATGAAAGTTTGAAAAGTCTCAATTTACTTTCTATGGTGATTCTCAAATTGGCAATGTTACTTCAATATGACAGGTTTAGTAGTACAACTCTCAATATGTTTTGTACACAAAATTTCATATTTTCTCCATTATCTCTAAAGACGTACACAAAATTTCATATTTTCTCCATTATCTCTAAAGATGTACACAAAATTTCATATTTTCTCCATTATCTCTAAAGATGTACACAAAATTTCATATTTTCTCCATTATCTCTAAAGATGTACACAAAATTTCATATTTTCTCCATTATCTCTAAAGATGTACACAAAATTCATATTTTCTCCATTATCTCTAAAGATGTACACAAAATTTCATATTTTCTCCATTATCTCTAAAGATGCTACTTGTCTTTTTGTGAACTCAACATATGTTAAGTCAGATACATTTTCCCATGATATATATCTTGAGCTAAGAAGGAGACAAGCTGCACCTTGAGAGATAATGGGGAAAATATGAAATTTTATGTACAAAACATATGGAAAGTTGTACTACTAAACCTTTCACTATGAAGCAACATTGCCAATTTGAAGATCGCCATAGAAAGTAAATTGAGACTTTTCAAACTTTCATAACTTTCTTGTTTCGTAACCGATTTTGATGGAACTTTTTAAAAATTGCTTCTCTCTATCCTCTCATTTCATTAAAATTGATTTTTCCCCAAGGTTTCATTCTCCTTTAACATGATTTCATAGGTCAAAGGTCAATGGTCATAGAAATCAATTTCTAAGATTTCAGGTTTTAGATGCAGTAGCATTTATCTTGTTTTCTAATTTGTCTAGGCTTAGTACAGGAACCATCTGATTCCAGTAGAAAATGGGTTAAATGAAATCTGGCTCTTCGCACATACTGTGAATCTTTCATCTCTCTATCAAGTCGCAGCTGCGGCACCTATGTCCTTGAGCAAGACATTAATCTCCATTTGCCATTCTCCACCCAGGTGTAGTAAATGGGTATCTGGTAGAAAGTAATTCCTGGAATGCTTTCATTGCCTTAGGGCTGTTGAGCTTAAGTCAGCGTAATAGTGGTTCTGGAGTAGGCACCTGGAGCATTCCCTGTAATGTTTTTATATGCAATTTAAATGTAGCTTTGATTTATTCTTATCATTACTATCAGGGTCTTAGTTGCAGCCGATGCAGCTTTGATCTCCACTGCTCGGGATGCCAGCTGGTCAGGGAGGTGGACATTACGCTCAACTCAGACGATCACCTCACGGTGATATACCATAACCTCCCCTCTGAGTTAGTGGACTCAACCGGCAGGGTGTGCGAGGACCAATCAATGGGCGACTTCCAGGGCAACGAGCCAATCACGCTCAGGGATTGCTTCCAGGCATTCACAGAGAGGTGGGTCCCGAAGGATTTACATGATTTGGTCTAGATTGAGGGATATCATGAGGTATATCATATATTGGTCACCTGCCTTTGACTGGGTTTCTTATAGATATGAAATACATTAATTACTGAAATACATGTAATGACCAAAGGAATCTTTAGTAAGTTTGATTGTTGCTAGATAAACAAATAATGTGTCTTTAACTTTTACTTCTTAGTCGTTTCATTTTAGTAGAGTTGAAGGAAGGTTGGTAATATCCAAATTCTAAAATGTGAGCAATTTGGTACCCTAATTTGTTGGTTTTTATTTGCGCATATCTTGAAAATAAGTTTAGTGATGTGAAATTTAGCCAAAAGTTAGAGATTTAAAAGTACTTTCAAATAGTCCCAAATTCTCTATTTCCAAACTGTTGACCAAACTGTTTGAAAATACTTGATTTCACAGTGAGACATTAGATGAACATAATCCTTGGTTCTGCCCGGAATGCAAGAAACCTCAGCCGGCTAGCAAGACCATCTCTGTGTGTCGCTTTCCAGATACTCTCATTGTCTACCTCAAGAGGTGAGTTGATACTGTAGATCTGACAGAGAACAACATACCTGCATGATATTGAAGAAGTCCATCCTGACAACGAGTGGACTTGAATAATAAAAAAGGGAAAGCTGAGAAACATTCCAATGAAGGTTTGAAACAATTCATACAAAGAAGGGTTTTGAAAATCCCTTTACAAATGTAAGAGCAGGAGTCAAGATCAGTGTGAGGCTAATTTTCTGTCCATGGGATAGGATGGTCAGACTTATTTCCCTTGGAGTTTACTTGCAAGCATGTATTTTTGCTCTCATGGCACTTGAGATGAACTGAATAATCAATTAATCCATTCTTATACATAATGTTTTAGATTTTTGTTCCATTTTTGCTATAAGAACAAAGACAGGTGACTCAAACTTATATCTTAAGTTAGAAGGCATTATTGAGCACAATCAAGGACAAATTGCAATTATAAGGAACAACTATTCCTTATGCTTCAGATTTGTGTTCCATCAAGCCATGAGCACCAAGCTAGACAACAAGGTTATCTTCCCAGTGCAAGACATGAATGTAGGGGAATACGTGATCATCACAAATCCTAAAGTATACTTGGTCCAATCAATCAATCAATTAATCAATCATTGTCCTTTCTAGATTTGTGTTCCATCAAGCCATGAGCACCAAGCTAGACAACAAGGTTCTCTTTCCAGTGGAAGACATGGACGTTGGGGAGTACATGAACATCACCAACCCTGAAGAAGATTTGGTCTATGATCTGCAGGGTGCTGTCAATCATTTTGGAGGTGAGTGGATTCCATTGAAAAGTACAGAGGAAGAATCTGTGTTTCTGACTTTAAAGAAATATCCTAAAATAGTGAGTCTAACACTGTAACTCTTAACCTCCAAAGGGCAGACAGGTCATAACCTTGTCCTCCCCCACCCTCAACCTGTATGTTCACCATGATCACATTGAAGTCATCCTTTTATTTTTTTCCTCTTTTTTATACAGCTTCTATATATGTCTGCCTTGATGACTTCCTCATTCTGTCTATCCCTCTTTCTCCCCCTCTCTCTCTCTCTCTCTTTCCTTCCTGTGCAAAGCTGTATTTTGTATTTATGTGCCATGCATATGCATTCATTGTGCCATAACTGTTGATGTGCTCTTGTGTGTCTTGAGGTGGAATTAAACAATGATCCTCTTACATCATGCACAGGTGTGAATGCCGGTCACTACACGGCGTATGTGAAGAATCCCTGGACGGGGCAATGGCAGTACTGCAATGACGAGACCGTGTCGCAGCAGGAGCCTTCAGAGCAAGATGCTTCCAATGTCTACATCCTCTTCTACTCAAGAAAAGGTATGTTGTATGATGTTTAAAATCATCTTCTTTTGTGTAACATGATTCAGCTATAGGAATGAACCAAGGTTAGAGAGCCAGGGAAGGGCATTATATGATACAAGATGGAGTTCCTTTGTGGCCCCGGGAAACCTTGTAAGCATAAAGTCATTGATGATATGCGATAGGTCTGATTTGACTTTAAAAAGATGACAGTGGCAGTTTGGTTAGCCACGGTTTTGAAGGTGACGATGTTGCCGTCAATCCTGAAGTTGATACCCTTAATTTCTCAGTGTTAAAATCCTTTCTTTACAAGTAATGATAGTTTGAGAGATGAATATTATATATTCAATATGAACAATGATCATCATTTAGATGATGTTGATAATTTTTTTTTTTTTTTTGCTCACTCTCTCTTGATTTTGGGAATGAACACAGGAATCCTTGAAAAATATATGAATGTATGTAACCTGGGTTTGTTTTTTTTTGCAAAGAGGTAATACAAACAGGTACCCTTTTGTTTCCATCACCAAACTTGTATCTTTACATGATGTATTGCAATTTTGAACTTTTTTTTTCCTTCCTGATGATCTTAGGATCCTACCAAGACTTCACTCTTCCACCAACTCACACTGACAGTCCTAAGACAGACGTCGCCCATTCCGCTCCTCCTCCCCTCGTCTGTTCCTCCTCCTCCTCCTCTGCCTCTTCCTCTTCCACCACCTCCTCAGCAGCGCCCCTCTCACCCCCAGAGACGAGAATGGAAGAGTCAAGTCCCATGGAAGAGGATCAGCAAGCGTTCATGGAGGGTACAGACCTGGATAAGCTTATACGGGAGCTCAACAAGGAAGACAAGTCCACTGCTGAAGAGGGAGGCAGCAGTGAGGCAGAAGGAAGGGAAGTTGATGTAGCTCAGGTGGAAGGTATGAATGTGGAGTCACTAGATTAGTTCATCGACTGTTGAAGATTGCTGAAGGCATGAACCAGGAGCTATTGAATCTGGTCTGATTGTAGCCCGGGAGACTAACAAGGACCACAGACTCCTTTGCTGATGGAGGTGATGATACTTTGAGTGAGATGGAGCAACTTCATCAGGTCATCAAGATTGTTAGAGGCATGAACCAAAACCCATTGAATTGGGCCATCAAGAACGCTGATTATGACAATCAAGAAAGACTCCATTGCTGTCGAAGATGATGGTGATTTAAGTGAGATGGAGAGATTTCATCAGGTCTTTAAGATTATTGGAGGCATGAACCATGAGCCGATAGATTCCAGGTCTTGCAAGAATGCTGATTAAGAATGAAGACGACTCCATGATCCGAACCATGGTAACTTAAGCGAGATGAAGTAACAAGAATCTGCAGTTTGGTGAAGTCAAGAGAGGTTAAATGAGTTTCTTCTATGCTGTCGCTGTGAAGGCATGGTCGATATACCAAGTGTTTCAGTGACAAGGACATTGCCCCGTGTCATTGTAGATCAGAGAATCCGAAGGATGAAACCATTGCAATATGGGGGTGACTAGGGTTGGGTGATGGGACAAGAGCTGCACTTATACAGATAAAGTTGAGTTCTGGGGAGCGTTTCATCAAGCGTTTTGTCAGTGATTTTTTACCGACAACTGTTATAAGCTACCGAAATCCCTGCATCTGATTGGCTGAGAGCAAATTTGTCAGTAAAAATCACTGACAAAATGCTTGATGAAATGCTCCCCTGGTCATGCGATTACATTGCGAAAGAACTGTCTCAAAGCAAATGGGAAAGATTGATCATGTTTACATAAGAATTGGTGTATACTGTGAGGTTTTGGAATCACCAGAATGTTAAGAAATTGACCAAATCCAAATCTGGCTGAAAAGCACATGCACTTCACACAGAAATGGGTATATGGGACTGCACACGCACATGGCATGAATGTTAGGCCCGAATACTTCAGCTATTTCTCATATTTTGAATATGAGGGCATTTGAAGAGCAATCCTTTTCAGGGGACATTTCTACTATGATGTTCTTCCAAACTGACATTAAAGGAATGAGAAAGCTCACAACTTATTTTTCACCTTTCCCAGAATTCAACCTTCTCTTTAAGCAAGAAATTCTTTGATAGATTTTCCATGTCTTTAGCCTTTTGGGGTTGGTCGATATACCCACAATTTCATCATGAGAGTTGACGATCATTTTCAGTTTTCGTAAAACATCCCATCAGGAATCTAGAGTGTATTGTAATGTGTGCAACAAAGTCCTCTAAGGAAAAGAACACACATTTATTGGTGTCAAAATTTTGAAGATTGATTTTATTGTGTTCCGCAATGAGTTACCGGACCGGTCTAGAAACCGGTAAGGAAGTTATCGAGCCAGACCAGGATTTTGGTTTGTAAGCTACATCACTAAAGGATAATATGGTAAAAGTTTGACAATCCTCTATTGCAGAACATGTCATCTGTTGAGAGCCAGAAGGGCATTAACTCTGTGTTAAAGTATATGAGTTAACGTTCTTCTAGCTCCAAACAGACGATATGTGGAAGTTGAAAGATACTTATGTCATCATGATTTTCTTGAATTTTTTAGTAGAGATGAGATAAGTATTACCTATGTGGCACCGGCTCATGAAGGAGAAATTTTTTGTAGCGTATTTTATTAACTCCATCTGTGCTATGCACTTTGTTTCACGTTACGATTCAGTGAAAAACGTACTTACAGTCACCACACCACATCAACTCATAGAAACGCCTTTGTTCGTACGTGTAAACACAGTATGGATGTACACCAATCATATGCAATGGAACAAACTAGTGTAATATTTTGTACAGCCAAAATCATGTTATTTATGTATTATTGTTATGATGATGTTTCAGTGTGTGTATGTGTGTGTGTGAACATTGGTATGCAACTTATGCTGCATTCATCGTAAATTATTGCATCAAGTTTGGTGGGACCATTTTACAGTTAGGGAGCAGGAACAGTTGTGTGATCGGACCCGTGCTCTGCCAACAATCTCTCCCGGTTTTATTTCGTCAGATGTAGGGTTAGGTTTAGGGTTCCCACTGGGTTTTATGATTGGTCTGGGGTTAGGATTAGGGTTAGGATTAGATATAGTGTTGGGTCCTGGGTTGAAGAATTCAGTTACATATGATATTGATCCTGAAGCAATTTTCGCATGTGTCGTAGAAGCTATTTTACAGTTTGTGATCTGGAATATATATGTACGTGATATGTATTTTCAATTTGTTTGAGACTTTGTCCAACGTAGACCGTACAAATTAGGGGCGCAATCCATTTCATGGGATATCTCTCCCTACTAGGTAGCTATTTTCCAAACCTGGGTAAGGAGAGACAATTCTCAACAAAATGCTTCATCAAAGTTTAAAATATATTCATGAACAACCGGCTATCCTATCGCAATTCCTTCAAAAAATGTACTGGTATAATCACCATTGGATTTCTGTTGTGCGATGGCCTCTGAGAGCCCATAACATAGAATTTAGAGAAAAGTGTGGGGTTTTTTTTTTCTCTCTCTCTGTGTTTGAGCGCTCCGGTCATCTAGAGCATGGTTGTTATAACAATCTTCATGTACATAATACATGAGATTTCTATAGCACCATTTTCCATTTTGATTAAATACTCAATACACAAAGATAACAAGAGAATGATAATTAGTGTTTTAAGAAAGAATGTCTGTCATTCAGAATGCACTTTTAAACAAATGAGATGTACATGTACTGTATACTATGGCAAAGAATACAATCACATATTTTTCACAATATTATCAGGCATAGGTGATTGCCTTTCTGCACTTGTGTTTAAGTTAATATGAAAAAGGGTTTTATTTTTGTACGATTTCAAATGTAGATAATGTACTGTAATGTGTTTCATGTTGTTTATTTTGATTTCAGTGAAAGTACACTGTACATGTATGTTAGTACGCCTAGTATTTCATTTCAAGATGTAGAAAAATCTTTTTTTGTTGCTCATCATTTACTAATTGTTGCCTCTGGTTAATGCTGAGCCGATCAAATTTTTCTATATTTCTTCTTTTTTTCTCTCTCTCTCTTTCTCTATTTTGAGAAAACCATAACTTACAGGTGCTTACTTTGCATTGAAATGCAGAAGACAAGAGGAAAAAAAGAAAGAATCGGAAGTCAGAGCCAAAAATTGACAAAGTAACATGTAGGTTATGAATATTGAAACTTTGAGTCACTTGCCAAATTTAACTTGTGTTCTGTGATTTTGAAAATTCATTTAATTTCTCCACAAAGTTGCTGTTATTAACTCTCTTTCTCAAATGGTAACAAAATGATGATGTGACATTTGATCTGGCAAAATGAACTCCAGTCTAAATGTGGTTTAACTTAAACTCCAGTCTAACTGTAGTTTAACGTTGTACAGATATTTAGACTGGACTTTGCAGTCCAAGTCGGTCTGGTATAACGTAATTAAACTCTGGTATAACGTAGACTGGAGTTTAAGTTAATCCGGAGTTGAGAATATGGGCCATAGGATTTGGATTAGGGTTTAAATCGGGTTTGGGGTTAGATTTAGTGCTTTCTCCATGATTTCATGTTGTTTAGGAAATGGACCACAGGGCGAAATTGCCTCAGCATGTGTCGAGCAATCCATAATGAAATACAGTCAAACCTCACTTATAAAGAACACTGTTATAACAAACTCGCATTATAACAAGGTAATTTTGCGGGTCCCTCTTTTTAATAGCCTACTGTTTTCTAGACCTGAAAGTTTCAATATAAAGAGGTAATTTCAATGGTCCAAAGGAGTTTTTTTATACAGGTTTCACTGTATTAGGAAGCATATCAACAAAAAAAAAGTTTCATTTAAATTATCTCATACTTTCCTTCTTTTTCCCCTCTCCATTCAAACTCTTTTTTTTCCCTTCAACAAGAAAACATAGACATGTGTCTGTAAGTCACTTTGTTCCACATATGTGTACTAATCTGTTTATTAATAATCTGTTTATTTCATTAGAAGCATGGCAGAAGCCAAAACACCCGAATAAAGATTAATTTAACTATGCATTTGAGTTATCCCAATCATCAAGGACAACGGGTTTAGCATTAAAAAGAAGTGCATCCCTTTTGCACAGTTATTTTAACATTATTCAGAGTAATGATAAAGCATATGAACTCCTATAGTCACAGGTTCCATAGTATTTTCATGAAAAATGAAAAACCCACTGATGCTGATGATGGGGTGCCAAGCAATACTTAGGATTCTATTTTGAAGTCCCGAGCAACGTCAATCTGATCAGTTACATTTAATTTTGTGGTCAAAATCAGTCCAAAGACTGATTTTGAGAACAAAGTCGGTAAGAACTAAGAATGGTTTTGTTACAAATTTATTGATAGTATAGATGACAACTGATACACATGGCACCCCATTGCCAAATAATATATGGTTACTCACCTGAAATTCTATTTGATATCTAACGGTGGACTATAGCATGAAAAGTTTCCAGTTCCTACATTCTGAGGGGATTTCTTAAATGGTATTTTCTGCCATATACCATTGTATTCACACAGTTTTATATTTTTAGCCTGCAATTTGTAATTCACTCCATAACCAAATAACATCTCCCTTTAATAGTCCTTACAGTCTTTACAGCATTGATGACAACATCTTGATAATCTACAGCTGGGTAAGAGCAGCAACTCGTGATTCTGATTATAATCGCTGAATATTTTCCCGTCCAGGCCGGCACTTTAGTTGTACATGTACATGTAGTAAGCAAACTTTAAGCGTGATTTGGTTAAGTGAAACCTTGTACTTTAAAGCAATGTTAGCACAAACTCTCAATATAAAAAGGTAATTTTGCAGGTCCCACTTTGTTGTATTCTATCGATTTTGAGCCCCCTGAAATAACAAATAACAAAGTTTCAATATAACAAGATGATTTCCTTGGTCCCAAGGAGTTTGTTATAACACGTTTCCCTGCACATGTAGTAATCTAGTAAGTGATTTTGGTACATGAATTGTTAATATCTTTGTATCACTGGCTGATACCAGATGAACAATTCACAATACTTTTCTTACATCTCATAAGACCTTACCATAAGAGAGTGAAGAGAAATTAGCATAGCTTTTGTACCATGACAGAAAGACACTTTTGGTCTATTTCTTGTAAATTTCTGGTTTCTACACATTGTACACACTTCTTTGATACACTGAGATCTGTTTTCTCACCAACTTTCATGTCAAGAAACATTTGTACAATATCTGAATTTCTATACTCTGTACATAATGTCTGTAGATACAAGTGCAATAAAAAAAAAAATGACATGGATCAAAAAGTAAATGTTTTCAATTGTCTTCTTTTGTTATTCTTTTCATATTATAAAAAGAGAACAAAGCTCTGCCCTATTTATGTGTATGAAGTGGAATTTGCATTTCCCCAAAAACAAGAATTCAAATTTCACCAATGAAAATAATCTCTTTAATCATAAGTAAGGATATAGTAAAGTGAAAGTTTGAGAAAATTTTTAGTAAAAATGTGCACAGTCATGAATTTTCACAGGTTTTTAACTCTGATTTCCTCCACAACTTACTACTACATGTATTTGTTATTTATTCAAATTTTCTTTAAAGAAAACAAATCCTAAAATGTGCATGGAATGCATACATATATGAAGAAACTTCTCTTAAGAGATCATCCTGTATGAGATAAATACACTTCTTCCTCAAATCTCATGAATTTGGATTTCTAAAATTAATATTCTCTAGAAAATGGAAATAAGAGTTGCCAATCTGTATAATAATCTTCAAAACTGCAAGCATTCATAAGTTTTTCATCACATTTTCTCCAAACTTTCACAAACACATTTCTCTTTCATTTTGGGACTTTTTATTAAAATAGACTTGATGTCTACCCCTCTAACCATAATCATCCGCAATCTTTAGAATAAGTGAAAGACTAAGTTATCTTACAGTTGTAACTCTTTAATTCTGCAATAACGACAATGTCGAGCAAGCCAGGACTGGCTCTCTCAAGACTCTCAAGTGAATTTCCAATTCCTGCTTTTACAAGTGATGCAAGAAACCTGAGACAACATAAATGACTTTCATATCTGCAACTGAAAGGTCCCTTCAAATTGGGTAGTTTGGTGGCTTTGTTGGTAGGCGCGAATCTCTCTCTCTCTCGGCTATCTGCTAGGGTTCAGGTTGATGCAGACTCTTGATGCATACTTTCCTTGATGTAAATCATCAGAACATGGAGTTCTACAAGCATAACCTCCGAACTGGGCTGCATCATTTACGTCAGCACACCCTGCAATCCAGCAGTCTCGGGGGGCAACTTTCTGTCTCTTCTCCTACAAACCATCTGCTGTTGTCACCTCTTCTTGCCGTATCTCTGCCTGAAGAATGTAGGTGCAGTCTCATACAGCCACTCGGCATCCACCACACACACGTTCCTGTAAAGGGAAATACATGAAGACAGAATCACAGACATACATGTATGTAATTGAATGATGGGAAATTGATCAAGGAAAATGATTCAAGGTTTGTTTCTTCACAATAAATACCTTGAAAAGATGTCTCTTGTCCTAATCTTTTAGTGATGTAAATTGGTTCATAATTATTATATTTGCATGAATGCAAGGATATTCCATTTCTTTTTGTTGTACATAATTTTTCATTTTGGGGTATGAAATTTCAGGCACAAGCATTCCTGGAGATAAAAAATGTACACTACAAATATATTTTTGAAAAACACATTCACAAATTAACCTCTTCCCCACTCACATTTTACAACTTTAACAATTGCTGAAAACGTGCAATCTCAGAGTTGCTTACGCCCATTCTGCCAAACAGTACTGTTTAATTAAAAATCAGGCAGTTTCTTCACAATTTGCACTCCTTCCCAGTAAATATTCTTTTCTTTCAAAAGCCCTTAAAACTTGATATCAGTTGAGTCCTTGAAATCTTTTAGAATAAACCTCTGCAGATATCAGACAAACAAAAGAAATACCAAATTGTACAATGTACATGTAAATCTCCTAATATTTTAAAATCTTTACGAAGTTCTCATACGTTCTGCTTTGGTTTCACCCCTGTAATGAAAAATGGAATAACCCCTCACCTCATATAACATTTAGATGTGTGGACCAGTTCACTGTAGAGTAGGTAAGATGGCTTGCACTGGAACAGACATGAGGATGGGTGGATTGCTACAGTCTGTTTTCTATCCAACTGTTAAGACAAAGCAATCAGGATAATACAACAGTTGTTCTCAGATGTCCCTTTTTAAAGGTAGTGATTGTTCGTACTTGGTGAATAAAGGGTACTGCAAGTCATACAACCGGACTGCAATTGTATTTTAAAAGAAAAAGCAATGTGTAGATATGAAATCTAAAAATTTATATTTTTTCTGACTGAGGTCGCAAATTTTCATGAGATTAATCATAATGAAATTGAGGGTTATTCCAAGCCCCCCTGCAGAAGAAAAGGCCCAATCAGCTACCGGTTGGTGGGCAGGAATTCCAGTGATATGACTTCAAAGCACTTCACAGCCAACAGGACCCTTCCTCCACACTGAAGACTCAAAACATTTCCAAAATCTGGTATTGATTTCATTTGATCATTAGGGATCAAAATCAGGAAAAATCAGAAAGAAACGTATTTGAAATTCCATATTTAATCCTATTTCAAAATCAAGTCGCAGTCAGGATGCAAGGTGTGTGGTGGCCTTAATGACAAAAAGTTGATAAAGTTGCTTTGAACTATAAACAGGTTTAAAACTTACTGTCAGATAGGAACCATCACACTGCAGCTCAGCTGAATTCATAAAGAGTCCTTGAGTCAAGCATTTTCTAAAATAAAAATAAATCAGAATATACAATTTATATATAATTTCAACAAAAAATTTTTCTCAAGCATACTCTTCGGACATAATTATTACAATTTCATAATTTTACACACAAAAATAAAAGACTATTAAAAAAAAACGAACAGAAAAAAGCTCCAATTTCTATTGTGTTCCCTTATCTCACTGAACTAACCCAAAAACCTATAGTATGACAATCAAACCTTTAGAAACTTTTCACAAATTTGCAAAAAATTTCATGTTCTGATTCAACCACTTGTCTGGAAAATTGTGAAAGTTTTCAATATCACAGTTCATGATACAAACTTAGAAGTGGGGAAACAAAATATTAATCATTTAAATTGGTTATGGTGCTTATAATCATACTTCAACAAGGTATTAACAAGAGCAACCTTCCTTTTCTTCTTACCTTATTGCAGTGAAGTCATGTCCGCAGGTTTGGAGGGGAACGTTGGCTCGCACACACAGCTCCCTCAACTGCTTACGTACCTCCATCGCATGCTTCAGGTTACGATGGTTGATGAAATTCTCCCTGCACCACTCCTAAAATATTTCAATATCAAAAGAAAGAAAACTTTAAGAGATGGTGGAGGTCCTGGGAAAGGTGAAAAATAGTTTGTGAGTTTTTTCATTCTTTTTACACAAGTTTGGAAAAACATCATGGCAGAAATACCCCCTAAAAAGGATTGCTCTTCAAATACCATTGTATTGGAAACATGACACCTGTATAAAGACCACTTGAGGGAGACAAAACAAAATTGGCCTTTATTGGCAGGTGGTTTTCAGGTACAAGTTTTTTTTCACACATTTCACACTATGAGAAACACTTTTTCAAGAAAAACTTTAAAAATGTGGTCATAATAGACAGGTAGTCTTTCTAGACATGTGCACGCTACACATGCATCACTGTATTCAACCTTTTTGAAAAAGATGCTGAGACAAGAAGAAGTGGAAGGAGGAAGTTTCATCATGGTACCAAAGTCAGTTACCCCTATGCATTACATGCATTACAGTGGAAACTCACTATAACGAGGACCTAGGGACCATGAAAATTACCTTGTTATATCAGGAATCTCCTTATATCAGGGTAAAAAACAAAACAGCATAAAGACTTGGGACAAGCAAAATTACCTTGTCATATCGGGAATCTCATTATATCAGAGCTCTTTATGCCACGTTTCCACTGTATATGAAAAACAGTTGTCATTTTATTATTATTATTATCATTATTAATACCTCCTCATATCATACCTTCTTGTTCTTGACCGCTTTGAATGCTCGATAGACGGAGAGTAAAGTCACATGGTCCCCTTCACTGCAGTAGAACTTCTTCCATGCAGCCAAGGCCTTGTCCCTCTGAAAAAACAAAGTAGCAACCAATAAGAGGTTTTATAAATGGAACTCATTTTGCAAGGTGTCTTTCAGGTAATATTTGGCTTGACAAAAAAACAACCAACGGCAACAATACAGAAAGGATATAGGAACCAAGATTAAATGGAAGGGGGCAATCTCATGGAATTTCTTTGAAATTACTCATCAGGCAGTAACAATAAATACAGATTTTTTTTTTTAGTACATGTAACTCATATTGCAGTATGAATAGAAATCTGAATAAGAATCAACATCAATTTTCCCTTTCTACAATACATCAGGTCAATTGTTCCGTCATAAATTTAATTTCTCAGTTTCTTTTCATGACTAAGTGCTACTCATACATGAACATAATTTTTACAGAATGGAGATCTAGACATTTTGTGGTCTGTAAAGCAGTTGACTACATGTTCCTTTTAATAGCCAGCTTTAAATTAGTCTACTTTTGGGTTTGGGCATTGTTTTGTTTGAGTACTTGATTAAGAATCAGGGCCAACTCATAATGCACTTCCCTCCCAGGGAGTTACTTTTTACAGCTTTTTCTCTTTTAATACAATGTGAATTTTGTGTGAATTTCCCTTTCAATGTAGAGTCATTGTACATGTATGTTTTTCTTTAAAGGGTACCAATCACCAAAAAATATTTTACTCTGTATGTTAGAGATTCCATGTCATTCTACTATATTCCAAATATGGGCTTCGAATATCACTTCTATAAAGAGATATTACAAGTTTAATTATACTCTCTATAAGCATAAAAGCGACTCGTGAGTAGACTACTCAACGGGTGTACGCGCTCGCCAAGATAAGGGCTTGCACGGAACCCAACTCGGAGGTTTGGTTCCGCATGAACACCTTCATGTTATGCTTTATTTCCTTCATACTCCTGAACTGTTGACCTACAGAATTTCAGATAAAGTTCTTTGAGGTTAATTCTATACTTCCTAGAAGTATACAAATTTTTTTTTCAGGTGGTTGGTACACTTTAAACGTTTCTTTATGTGAATTTTCCTCCAGTGTAAACAAACTCAGTTACCTTGCTCATTGGACTGTGGAGAATGGATTCCACTGAAAGGACGGACACAATCGTCAGAATCTCCTCTCTGTTTTATAGCAAATTGAAAAATAGGTAAACAAAAGATTTGAAGAAAGAGAGAGTGAAGGCAGAAAAATAAGTACAGGGAGATAAAAAAAAAAGAAAAGAGGACAGAGAGAAATAAAAAGAGAAAGAACAAATGAATAAGAAGATGTAAAAGAATCATAGGGAATGATTGAGAAAATATAGGACATCAAATATACATTTCATATAAAAGTGTCAGAGGACTTACAGAGGCATTTCCATCTACATTTTTTAAAACAAATAATTTGTATCGTTTCTATCAATCATATTACATTAAAAAAAATCATGATGAAAATCAATGCACGCATCAAAGATATTTTTCACTAGGTATTTACCAAGCCTTTGAAAAGTTCTTCATTCTTAATCACAATAATACTCCATACAAGCACTTTTCAAGCATAACATCTAATTGGTTATGTTAGCACTACACTTCCAGGTCACAAAATCTATAAAATACTCACAAGCACCCATAATCCTTTGCACTAATGATGACTTTTGACATGGGTGGATCTAAAGGATAAGTGGACATCTCTCGGCCAATGGGTGTCAGCTGTGATAAATGGAGAAATTTTGATAAAAGTACACATGAGTTGGAATAATCTGCATTGTAATTGAAGAATTCTATGTTATATCTCAAATTTAGCAGTAAAAAAAAATGATAACTTGAAAATATGGGGTGCTATATTTTCCACTTGGAATTCCTTAAAAGAAATGACATGTAGTTTGAACCAAAGACATTAAAACTTACAAAAACAAAAAGGTAGCACACCTCCCTGAATCTGACCAATACATAATCTCTTTTGTAGAACATAATCAACCTTTCCCAATAACCCTTTCAGAGTTTTTTTTAACAATGCAATTGAATGACCAGTACTCAACTCAATCTTCAGAGGGCCTTGGGGACACTTTAAGAGGTCTGCTTTGAATTCATTTCAAGATAGCTACCACCTACCTGTAGATTTATCTCTCTGCTCACAGCCCCTAAGAGCTCTAGGTGCTTGAGAGCTGCTTCCAAGGACTATATTAAAAAAAAGAATATCAACAAAAGAATGAAAACATGAAATACATGTAGGAGGGTTCTATAGTCCTGTAATTTCATTATCTTTTACTTGCGAAATTGTTCTCCCGTTTTTAATATCTAATCCTTTCCTTCAATCCTATTCGAAAAAATGGATAGATTTAATCTGATCCCTGCCCCTTTGATGATCATCGTGGTAAAGATAGTAGAAAGGTTTGCTTGATGTTGCTATTTTCAGACTGTCCAATCTTCATCTGTATACAACAGATAGTTTATATGTGTGCGTGCAATGTTTACAATTAAACACGCCTTTCACAAATCCTTCTAATTCTATTCCTGTTAACATTTCATTTTTGTTTAGGGGGAAAGACATCCCTGAAAGTCACTGCACAACAAATGATTATGGACAAGAAGGAATACAATCGACCTCTGACCTCTCTTGGTGGGGGGTCCATGAAGTCAAAGGTCAACACATTCTTGATGCCTAGGGCCATGATTTGGAGAACCACATTTGACAGGTTACACCTGAAACAAAGACGACAGAAAGAAATACCAGTGAAAATATTCATTGCTTCTAAGTCCTCATTTTTGTCTTCTCATTTTTGTTTTCTAATGGTGAATATTGTTATGGTGAGGGGCAGAACAACCAAGACATGGACTGATAACATCAAGCAGTGGTCAGGATTATATTTTGAGTAGCAACATTTAACTATAACAGCTGTAGAAAGTTACGGAGAACCTGTGTCTCAAGATCCCATCACTGTTGCCCCTACAGCCCCCCAAGCTAGGGGACATACACATATGTATGGTAAATATTTATCTTAAACTTAATTTAATGGATTCTTTTTTTCTTCATTGAATCAAAAGAAACTAAAAATCATCATCATGAATTTTCAATTCTTAGCTCCTGATCAGCTGTAAATTTTTGCACATGAAATACAATCACCCCAGAACCCATGCAAAGCTACCTAACAAAACTCCCAGAATGAATATGTACATATCGCTTTCCAATACATCAAGAAATAAAATGAATAATTGCTTGTCATTATCATGTCTTTTAACTGCCAGAATAATCTTTACAAGTTGGAATAAAATTACAGTTTGTTTTTAGAATAATTTTTCTAACACTACTGCAAAAATAATGGATATGTATGGAAAAATACAAGCATACCTTTGTATCTCTGGAATGGTGTTGGCATTGAGCTTGGTAAATTCATCTTCTGTATACATTCTCCAGCATGTGCCACTGCAAAGGAAAGAAAACAGTTAAGACATTCATTATGGTACAACACTTATTCTAGTATCAAACATGATTTGATATGTACTGTATTTGATTCAATTTACATTTCAGTATAATCTTGAAATCGGTAAAAAGGACAAACAGTGCAAAATATTCTCAAAGTATTAAATTTGTAGTATTAAGTATATAGTAGAGAAGTATGGCCATTTTAGCCCAACAAATATTGAAAACAAAGATAAACTGAAGAGGAAATGATCTCATTTAGCACACTTAATTTGTGTGTAGTCCTATATACGCATTCCTGTGTGCAGTGCATGTGACTCTCAGCAGGATTGTGTCAATTTCTTTTTTTGGTGATTCCAAAATCTTACAGCATACACCAATTCTTATGTGCTATATAATCCACCTTTCCCAATTGCTTCGAGGCAGTTTCTTTCACAATTTAATCTCATGACCAGAACTCAACTTTATCTTAAAATGAGTGTCACTTTGTTTGAAATCCACCATTTCTCAATTACTCAATTGGTTATATTCTCTGCTGAATATGGTATGGTGCCTTAGATTTCATACTTTTCTCTTGAAGGAGAACTTCCGCAAAAACAACTTACCTATCTTCTCTACCAGCTCTACCTGTCCTCTGCCAGGCCTGGGCTTGTGAGACCCATTGTACCTTGAGTAGATCAAGACCACTGCCAGCCTGGTAACTCCTATAATATAATAATAAATAATAATAATAATGATAATAGCTGTTTCTTATATAGCGCCTTACCGGTTACAATGTAACCGACCAAAGCGCTTACAGCATTATTACCCCGGTCACTGGATTCAATTGCAATTCTGCACATTACAGTGCACATTCTCCACTCCTCTGGGGAGCATTCCAGCCAGTCGCCTGTTTCCAAGCACGCACGGGCTAAGGCAACCATGACGTTCGCATCCCACCGGGTACCCATTTAACAACTGGGTGGAGAGGAGCAACATCGATAAAATGGCTTGCTCAAGAGCATATAACAACAGAATTGAACAACTGTACGTTAGGAAGGACTCTTAAAGACTACCGTTTGTCTGAAGACTCTCGGCCATAGCATTAATTCGAATCAGCTCTCCCCCCCCCCCCCCCCCCCCCCGCCAAGAGAGCGCCAAAATAACATGGTATGTCAGGGAATTTTCAGATTGATGAATGTAGCATACAAATAGGTAATACACATAGACTTACTTTGCTTTGACCTTGCCAGTGTCAATGACATGCTTGATGCCTGGTATCGTCACTGATGTCTCGGCGATGTTTGTCGCTAGAATTACTTTCCTCTTACCCTGTCAAACGAAGAGATAAAACATTGCAAAATACACTACAAACTGTCGGTGGGGTGTTATAACCTTGCACCTAAAAAATGTAAAATTTTCAGGAGAGCAAAAAAAACTTCATGTTTAACCCTGTCAGGACAGGAATTATTTAAGGGCTAAATTGATCACATTTCTTCTTCAAATTGGCAACAATAATATTTTTCTGTTAGTGCTACATGGTTCTAATAAGGTGTTATGTCTTTGAAAACAATACACATGATTAGGAATTTTGTTGAAAAGTTGAAAATTGCCAATATGGATAAAAAAAACAATGATTCTGAACCTCCAAATGAGTTGCCAATTTAAGGATTTTAAAGCTTATGCTCATATTTAAAATTTCTGGCATCTAACAAAATATGGTTCTGCAAAAAAAATGGACATAATGTGTGCAGAAATTTTTGCTCTTTCTACTCATACACCTGGTACATTTTTTAGAGCTCTGAATCAACAGTTATTGAGCCAAACCACAAAATGTGGTCAGTTGTCTCAAAAGGATTAACGAATTATCGACCTCCTTTATACAGGTCGCTTGTGGCATTGTTTTTGCAGATATGCCTTGCATGGGTTTATCAAAACATCAAATTGTTCCTTAGCTACAAAATTATGAGAACAACGAACAAATTTAACCATAGCTAATTGTACTTACGGGAGGAGCTGGTTGGAAGACTCTAAGCTGCTGCCCCGGGGGCAAGGATGCGTACATTGGAATGGCTACAAGCCCAGGAACATCTAAAAAAGGATTAAAATATTGATCATATTTATTAGTCATGGTATGAAGTTTAATACAGGAAAATAATCAAGACATGTATGTCTGCAGGTAAAGCAACTAGAAGAATTATGTAATTAATTCCTGTTTCAGGAAATAGTTCTATACGTCATTTGGCTAACTTTTATTTTCAGGAGTGAGATGCAACATACAATGCAGAAAATTCAGAATTATGCTAGTTTTTATACTACATGAAATTGTGATTCTGTAAACCATTTTGCTTCTCACTGTCAATAAAGAGTCAATAAGCCAACCCAGACACGGGAACGGCTATACAAAATGTCCTAGACTAGGGCCCTGTTTCATAAAACTTGTTATCAATAACAAGTTTCAATAACTGTTATAAGCTACTGAAATCCTTGCATCTGATTGGCTGAGAGCAAATTTGTCATAGAAATGTGGCAGTTGTTACTGATAACAAGTTTTTTTGAACGGGGCCCTGATCCAGTTATGCCTCACTCAGTGACCTGTCAACACTCTTGATACATATTAACTATAGCTTAACAAGAATAATAATTCAGATTCTCTGAAATATTATTTATAAACTCACCCTGAGGTAGATCCAGTGATACCTCTCTCACTGACCTAGCAACACTCTCAATCTCCTCCTGACCAGTCAGAAACACAAGCATATCTTCACTGCAAAATAACAAGAAGGTGATTTATTAATACATTCATCCCCAAGCTGGTGAATATTCCAGTTAAAAAATAAAACATTGGAATTGCATGTAAGATTTTGAAATATGAAACATTCAATAGGATAAAATGTGTAAAGTGAGTTTCAGAATAAAAAGTAGTTAAAAGAAACCATATCGAAGGAAAAGATTTAAAAAAATAAAATGATAAAACAATGTGACAAATTACCAAATATCTAATGTATTTAAAGATATTCATTGTTGTTCAACAAGGAAATGGAACTGTGGGGGTCATTATCGTTTTGCACAGACATTGTCACAGATTTCCACAATTCCCCACTAAATAATTTTTCTCAAGTCTACTCCAAGCTCAAAGAATGAAAACATATTATAGAACACTGCACACAAAATTTGTCTGTAACTTCATCAATATTTACGCAAGGTGATTTGGATCATTTGGGATACAAAATAAATGATAAATAGAGCTGAAGGACATCACAACTTTGAATTTCCTGTTCAAAGTATGATGAACTTACGAAGCTGGCTGTTCTTGATGAATTTGAAAGATGGTGACCAATGTTGAGAAAAGGTAATCAGGTTGAGGTGAACTGGAGTACATCAACTAGAAAAGAGCAGAGTAAAATAAAGTAAATACCACTGATGTCACTGCAGAGAAATTATCATTTTATCATTCAGTAAAAAAAAAAATTAAATAAATAAAAAAAACAAAAAAAACACACACATTCAACTGTTGAAAAGAAAAAATGATGGCAAATACAACTTGGTCTAATAGACCTATCTAACTCCTTTGCATTACCAATTTTTAAACAATATTCATAAATGAACTTTCAATTGTTAAATTTTGGGTTTAATATAATGCTTGTTTCACTCCTCAGCTTGGTATTAAATATATCTAATGGGAATAACAGCAAAGGAAAATGCAGTCTCAACATATCGTTCAACACTCGAAAAACTCTTGGTTGGGATATGCCGCCCACAGCACAAAAGGCATAATAACTTCATGAATATAAAGGCACACACTACCAAGTGTAAATAATGTAAATGAGAATATAATGATATTCAAAGTCACTTTACAGTGTCCTCAGCACCAACATATTACCTGGCTTTACTCACAAATATCATAAATAGCACAAACAAGTTTGCTTTTTATTTAATTTTGCATTTGACTCTGTATTACCAAATTGAAAATTTTCCCATGAAAGTCATTTACCTCGATGGGATGTTGTCTCCCTTGAAGATAAAGCACTGGAGCATTGTTGAAATACTGAGAGAAATGATCTACATCCATAGTAGCTGACATCACCACAATCTAGAAGAAAAGCAAATAACATGGGAGCAATACTGGTTTCACAACACAACACACAGAATTTCTTTAAATATCAAAGGAACATCTTGCACTATGAGTTGGATAGAAATTGATTTCCATAGGGCATTTACAAATCTAAAAAATACACAAACGTACGTAATATCTACCCCACTCCTATATCCTACGCTTTCAATTTACCAACATTAAAAAGAATTAACAACAGAAACAAGACTACTTAATAATTAAAGAAGCATTTAATTTAAAGCCTGACGTGGTAGTGATGGTAGCGCTACATAAAATAATTAAATTGTAATACCTTGAGTGGTCTGTTCCCATTAGCTCTACGCTGCTGAGCTGCTTTAACGACCCCGAACAGTACATCTGTGTGAACAGTCCTCTCATGCGCCTCGTCTAGTACTACAATGCTGTATCTGTGCAAGGGAAATAAAAGCATTCATCATGATTACAATTCAAGGAAAGATACATTTCTCCGACAGAAGATTGGAATACACTCCTCTACAATAATCATGCATCTGTAACACTAAAAGACAAACTACAAGCCTCGATTACACAGCAGCCAGGCAGCATACTTGTAAGAATTTCTCTTGACATGACAAAGCTTTGAAGATAAAGTTGAGTTCTGGTCATGTGATTACGTAGTGAAAGAAACTGTCTCCAAGCAAGTGGGAAAGGTTGTTCATGTCTAAATAAGAATTGGTGTATACTGTGTGGTTTTGAAATCATCAAAATGATAAGAAATTGACCAGATCTCACTGAAAAGCACATGCACTGCGCACAAAAATGGGTATATGGGACTGCACATAAATGTGGCATGAATGTTCGGCCTGAACACTTCAGCTTTTCCTCGTCATATTTCGAATATGGGGGTCATTTGAAAAGCAGTCTTTTTCAGGAGACATTTCTTCTATGATGTTCTTCCAAACTGACCTGAAAAAATGAGAATGCTCACAAATTATTTTTCACCTTTCACAGAACTCAAACTCGAGTTCTTGTGATAGACCTTAATTTTGAGACAAATTTGCTTGAAGAAAATGGGAATCATTCATTATACAGTAGAACAGCTGATTGGATCGACAAACTGCACACATCATAACGAAAACTTGGCAGAAATCAGAGTCACAGAAACAATGTCTTCTAGTGTTCGACACATGCAGTGTTTACCTTGATAATTTTGCATCCAAAATGGCCTCTCTCAACAGCATACCATCAGTCATGTACTAAACAACAAAAAATAATAAATCAAACTTCATAAACATCTTCTGCTCTTTTCCTTCTAGTATCTAATGTGTCTTAAACAGTACACCTTTGATCTCTTTTATCTACACAGTGGACTATTTTTCTCTTTCATGCATGTCAATGCAAAATATGAATTAGGAGTAATAATGACCAAAGACGTGTCATATTGATACAGGTTGATATAGGTTCATATATGAGCCAACAGCACACAACATGCTAGAGTGTTCATTCAAATCTTTCTAAAAATGAATATATATATATATCATCTAGATAAATGCTCAATCTAAATATTAATCAAACTGAATTGTACAGAGCTAGATAATGAATAGCAGTGGTGTTCCATCGATTAAGAAAACAAACAATATATGAACATTAATTGAAAAAATAAAACTGATTTAATCAATTGATTTAAAAGAAATGAATGACAATACCTTGATCTTCGTTTGCTGCGAGGTCGCATCATCAAAACGCACACAGTACCCGACCTTGCAAGTTTTCATGAAAAGAAGACATAGAAAAATCAACAAAAGTACATATAATATGATTGGGTATAAAGTTCATAGCTGAATTGTTTTTGTTTGACTTGTTCATTTATTGTGAAATTGCTCATTACAAGAATTTAATTTTTTTTTTTTTTTTTTAAATTGATAATGTATTTAAAAAATGCAGAAAGCTACTCTGTAAACCCTTTCAAGACAATTGACCACATTTTGTGGTTTGGCTCAATAACGTTTGATTCAGAGCTCTAAAAAATATATCAGATGCATGAGTGGAAAGAGCAAAAATTTCTGCACACTCTGTTCATTTTTGTTGCATGACCATATTGCATTTGATGCCAGGAATTTTTTAAAAAGAGAATAAGCTTTAAAATCCTCAAATTGGCAAAACATTGCCAGGTTCAAAATCATTGGTTTTTATCAAATTGGCAATTTTTTTTCAATTTTTCGACAAAGTTTGTGACCATGTATATTGTTTTCAAAAACATTACACCTTATTAGAACCATGTAGCACAAAAAGAAAAATATTATTGTTGCCAATTTGAAGAAAAAAATGTAATCAATTGAGCCCTTAAATAATTTCTGTCCTGAAAGGGTTAAAAAGATGAAAATGCTTACTAGAAATCATAATGTATTACAACCAATATAAGAGGGTGGGTGACAAAGGTAAAACCTATCATAGAGGATTTATATTCCCTGAGATTTACTAAACTTTAATATCGGGTTGGTCTTAAATTCCCTAAAACATACCTCAACATTTACCTTAACACTGCCACAGGACAGCACACAATATTATCTTTTATTATAATATAAATATAATAACAATAAAAAATATCATATAGATACAGCATAGAGTGCCATCGATCTAGAAAACTATTCTTAGGCACAGAATGTTTTCATAGACTTACCTGTGTCCCAAGCTCACACCCCATCTCATCAGCAACTCGAGTTGAAATAGAAATGGCTGCAACACGACGGGGCTGAAAAAATGCACAAGAACAACCATGTTATGCACTGATTACTGTGTAAAACTATCCCAACTGTTGTACTATACAAAGAAAAATATGAACTGTATATCTGCTGGAACATAGTTATATTGTAAAGAATGACTAAAGATATTGTAAATATACATGTTAATATGTCAATATTGTATACACATGCATTCATATACTGTCTTGGATGTCATTAGAAGTCACAGGATTCATAGATACCTGTGTTACTGCTATCATGCCAGCTTTGGTCATCCCAGCTTCCAGAAGATACTGCAATCATGAAAGAGAGAAAAAAAAGCAAAATTACAATATGAAGCAAAATATCTAACAATAAAAATCACAACCACAAGTTTTCTTCAAAAAATTTGTTGATACAATTGACTGATAATAATACCCATTTAATACATATAGTTTCTAAAACAAGAAACTTTTGCAGAATTGTGTCCATTTTAGGAGAAAGGAAAAAATCAGAGCTTGTGTAAAACAAGGATCTCATACAAATACCAATGGACCCAGTCTCCATCACTCCCTGGTCAAATTGCTTGATCATGCGTGATTTATCAAACAGAGTATATATAAAAGGTGTGGGTGCTCTGGCTCAATAAATAGTCAAGAGAGTCTTGAAAATGGGATTTCCAGCGCAGGAAAACACTCCATTATTTGCATTTGTCAATACGGATTCCTACCTGAGGAATTTGTGTAGTTTTCCCACTCCCCGTCTCCCCTAGCACGACAACGCTAGCAGCCTTGCGTATCTCCGTGATGAGCTTGCCCCTGGCTGGATAGATGGGTAGGCTGCATCGCTGCTGGTAAAGATCATTCTCCGGGGAGGGGTGAGATGTCTTCTGTTTCTTTGGGGAATGACCCCATCCTGCCCTCTCCTCATCTGTCATCCTTCAGTGACTTCTGTGAAGAATGAGATATCAATCATTTGATCAATTTCACTTAAGTCTTTTGGAAAAACATATGAAATTGTTTCTTTTTGGTGAAATAGTTCCCTTCAAAAATTGTTGTTTGCCATGGAACACTCACGGGACCATCACTACATGGGGCTGTGTCAATTTTGGCCTGTCATGACCTCTAAGTTGAAGAGGTAAAAAAACACCAATATAATCGGCAAAATTTTGAGCATATACTTCCTACTACATTTTAAAATGATAGAATATCTAATTTCATGCCAGATCCCTCGACAGGATCTTTATCATCTTGATCAAGTGAAATTTTCAGGCTGTTTTTGGTTGGTGATCTTGCTCCTCTCCAGCACACATATGGGCAAGATATCACACACTTGCCATGGGAGGCAATTGCTCACGGTATGAAGGTACAGAGTGCGAGGTTATCTCCAATAACCTCGCATAAGTGTGAGTGGCCATGGAATTGCCATTGGCTGATTGGATTTTCACACCCCAAAATGCATTAAATTAAAAAGATTAATGTACACATTAGTCTAGACCCCTCAACATTCATGTACACATTTGCCATTTATAGAACACACCTTTTGAAATATTCACGAAATTAACGGTTAGCATGTAAAAAAAAAGTAGAATTAGGATCTACTGAGTACTGTTTGAAATGATCTCAAAACAGAACATGTGGCTACAACTACATCTCCATGCGACACTCATTGAGAGCGGCCTTTATAACAGTCACCACACAGTACGTGTACTGTCCGTTCACGTCTACATATTACGACACGGAATGAATGACTTTTGAACATGTTTGAAGAATTTGGAATAGCTAATCTGACTGTGCATCCACCCAATAAAATAATAATGATAAGGCATAAAATGACTATCATTACCTTCTTCCTTGTTGTTCTGAACAGATATATCTAAGTACAATCAGCAAATCACAGTGCGTGTCAGACTGTGATCTCTCAGAAAAATGTCACACATGCAAGTTGTCCATGCCGCAATAGAAACGTATCGGCGTATTGTATTCAGCCTACGGCCGAGCTAGCGCTAGTAGTACCGGTACGTATATCCATATTCAGTTTATCTTTCACTCCATCAAAATTTGTCATTTCGATCTTTTAACATCATAAGTCTGTCTTAAATTGTCTTTCCATGACTCCCATGGCTGTTTTTATCATATCATGGTCAGGGGCAGCGAGGCATCTTTCAAAGAGGGGTGGGGGGGGGGGGGGCACATAAAAAAGGGCAATTTTGGGAGAAAAAAGGGGCACCTACAAGGGGTGAACATAAAGCGAATAAGGGACAATTTTGTGACATTGGTGTTATCCTACAGTCTAATTGATATATTATCAAGCATCATCTTCTTCATTTTTATGGTGGTTTTGCTTCAGCTTTGCCAATTATATATATGTTGTGTGCAATGGTGTAATGATTCATGTGTGAGCAAGCAAAAAAATTCAAGACTTCTTTCTAATGCTGAAGTCCTTGGGTTGTGCATTATTTACAGTAATATAATGAAAATGACAACAGCAAATTTTCAGAAAACATTGCCCATACTTGGTGTGAATTATGGGCACATTCGAGCTAGCAGAATGAGAAATCCTTTGCTGGGGGGAGGGGGGGGGATGGGCATTGTCCCCCTCTTGCCTCAGAGTCCAGCTCAGCTGGCTTACATTGTAGTTGTATTAATATGGGTACATACATAAAGCTGCACTGAATCTTTGAAGAAGCTAGATATGGCTCTTTTTGTAAGAAATAGTGGGAAATGTAGGTATAATGGGGCACTTATTGGACTTATTGGATGGAGGAAATTATGAGAGATAAAATGGACACTTATGAGAAGAGGAATAGGGCACATATCAGATAGTAAAAGGGGCATTTATCAGAAGTAAAGAGGGGGCACTTGTGCCCCCCCCCCCCCTCCCGGTGCATGGCCTCTGCTCATGGTTAATGCTTCACAGGCCAGAGTACATTCCCTTTAGATTATACATCCTCATTAAAGCCTAATTTGACTTCTTAAACCCTCTATTTTCCTCTCTTTTCCTTTCTCTCTCTCTCTCTCTCCCGCTTAATTTCCCATTCCCTCTCTCTTCCCTCCCTCTTAACTTTCCTCTCTCTCTCTCTAGTCTCCACCCCTGTAACATTCCATCACTCTTCCTCTTGCTTGCTCTCCCTCTCTCTCTCTCTCTCTCTCTCTCTCTCTCTTTCTTCTCCTTTTCCAATGCTGATTAAAAGTCAGCAAAAATCTATAACCAGGGAACACAGTTACAGTTCCCTGCTATGATTCCACTCAACCCACGCATCACAAAACAATAACAAAATATCAAACAGTGCTTTTCATGAAAAAGCTAAGATGAATTTATTAATACAATCTTGTATCACTACTGCTTCCACCAAATTATTTTTTATCCCTTCCTTATCGAAGAACTTGATGCCATAATACAAAAGGGCAATATACAAGAATAGAATTATTTTCATGTTTGTGATCGTCTTGCTTTACTCGTAATCATAAACCAATCCATCAAAAATGACGCATATGATGATAATATCCAAATCACCATTTTTTACATTTTTTTTCTTTTTACAGTTCCACTCCAGTATCTTATATCATTCTATAGCTACCTTTTATTAGAAAATGGAAACAAAACAGTTTTATAAATCTCTTAATTACTCTCGGCCTCGACGGCCGGTAAATCCTGGTGTAATTTCCAAATTCCTGCTAAACACATTCAACATAAGATATATATATCTATATATGTATATGTGCACTACAATATATTGCTTTCTAAATTTTTCACCACAAGATATATATTACAAAAGAAGGGGAAAAGAACAACATTCACAAAGGCACAACATTGAAACCAGCATTGATCCTGGTTTCCATCTGAAAGTTGCATAGCTTTTCGATCACAAATATCACACCACTATTAAAGTTTGGGTATATATATATATATATGTAACAAAAATGATAGTAATAAGCCTTGCTTCCACAACACAGACAATGAAAAAAAATTAAGTTTCAGTGTAAATATGACGAAATAAATACATTAAAAATGCTTCTTGACTACTATACAAAGGTGGGTTAAATAGATGAAGATCGCTTCATAACATGAAGCCACTGTGTAACAAGTAGCAATATAAAGTACAGTGTGTGTCATGAAAAAGTTTAGAACATGCTAAATTTATGTACATTACTGGCGTGATATGACCCACCATCAGTATTTACAGGAAAGTCTTCATAATGGTCACAGAGCAGAAAATGTTTCGAATACTATTCAAATGAAAATTGATATAAACCAATTGAAAATGAAATAATTTTTCTCTTCTGCTTCAAAATAAAAATTTGTATGAATGCCATCAACTCATAAGATTTTGTTATGTATATCAACAGATACATGTATATTTCCATGCCATGTCATCTGCTGAGAGCAAGAAGGATGTTAACTCATAAACTTTTAGTCTCAATGCCCTTCTGACTTTCAACAGACAATATGATTATTAAAGAAACCAGTCAATATTCAAGAGAGACACAGTTGGACTGACCATAATGAATAAGGAAAGCCTGCATCACGGACACTGCACAATTTCTCAACTGCCGTAATTTGCTATGTCTGTGACACACACCTTCTACATGCACTTAAAGCCTTTTAACTGTCATGAATAGTATTCCAAATGCTGGAAGAATGTCATGACATTGAAAAAAAGATGCATTAAAATCAGGAGAAAAATAATCAGATTTGAAGTCAAGAATGATCAATATCTATTTTTTTTTTGTTGCTCTGTACCATAAGAAAATAGGAAGCCTGTAACAAAGAAACATATTTTGCATCTGTATTACATTCCATATTTACTGTTCATATTTTGCTTACACGTTTAAAAACTGTCCATATCATAAAAAATAATTTGTAAGGCTGTATCTAAATATCATGGCATTTAGATCAAAAAGACAAATTCAAAGAGAAAACAACTCCTTATTCACATGATATATAAAAAGGAAAACCTTGGTCAATTAAAGCTTGCAGTAGTTTCTCTCGTAAATGTACATGTACGTCTTCAAATAAGAAATAAACTGATTTGAAAATAGAGAACTCAATTCCCTTTACATAGAGATTGAAAAATATCACACCTTAGTCTATATACAGCATGCTTGCTAAGAAAACACCTCCGCAAAGAATTATCATATCATGTGCAAAAATAAATACTATAGTTCTCTTTTCAAATCACGTCAATACATTTGATTCGTCAGTGTTTTGCATCAATTGTTTCTATCTCTTTGAATAGAAATGTATTACGCATAAAGTCTACATGCAAACACATCTGTACAATTTGGCATAGTGTCTGAGGCCAATATTTCACCTCATGATAAAAAACAGAATCCTCTTTCTTGAATTCCATTTCAAGCACAGCTTGCGACAAAAGATCAACTCCTATGGTATAAAAACCTACTCTCTAGTTGTTTTTTAAAGGGAGTATACAGATAATGCACGGTAGCGAGTGCATTCAGGGCCAAATAATGCACGATGTGCGAGAAGAGCCCCTGGATATACCGCACGGAGGTCCAAGATTTGGAGACTGGTTATAGGCATGTGAGCTTGTGAAGGCATGATTAGAAAGTTCATTTGCTTCAATATACTCCTGACATCCCAGTATAGGGAATGAGAAACCATTTACCTGGGAAACCTTAGATGAAAAACATCAACAAAATTAAAATGCCTTTAGATATCATAAAGGGAACAACACTGGGATGAAGAACAAACTCTCTGAAGGATGGTGACATCATCACTGTTGCATTATGGGTGCTCTTCTGGGTCAGAATACAAAGCACAGGAGAAAGAGAGGGCCCAGTCAGTGTGGACCCCTTTAAAAAAAATTTAGTACTTTTCTTCTTTTAATACTGACATTAGCTTTTATTAAAAGAAGTTCATCCCCAAAATGCTCACCCTCATAAATATATGGCTTTGTCCCCTCATGCCTTCCTTAAAATCTTAGCTTTGCAAATGATTCAAACATTTAAAGTACATAATACCATGCAAAGACAGAAAATTATCCATTTACATCACGAACAGTCATCAAAACTCATTTCTCCAGCTGTTAAAATATTACACAGAATTTCCTTCATTAATTTTGAGGTATTTCTGTTAAATGAAAGCAAAAAACTCTGTTATGAAAATATTAATAAAGAAAAGTAAGGTACTTAGTTTTTACCCATAAAGGCAGAGATATTTCCAGTCTGAGATGTTGACTTGCATACAAATTCATTCCATAATTCCTGATGTACATGAATCTTCTATTAAAGGCACTTGAAGTCACATGAAAATGCATCATCATCAATAATTAATGTATTATTGGTTTTACACACACCTTATTGGCACTTTGTGACATATTTGTGACATATTTGTGACATATCTGTGACATTTCTGTGACATTACTTTGAATACAATAATTGGACTTCATTTGGCAAAAAGTTTTCACAAACCTTTTCACAACTGTTTTCACAAACTTCTATCACATTCTCTCTTTAGAATACTTGTTCTTGGAAAGCAAATAATTTCTGCCAAAATTCATTGGGGAAATCCAACCAGATAGCACGCTGATATGAATAAAAGTTGAAAAATTAGATAACTACATGTAGGTTAAGCTCAATTTTGTTCTGTGATTACATTTTCAGGCACAGGCACTATAAATTATTCTCTTGGAGGACCGATGGTAACTGATGAAATCTGTGAGTCTCGAGAGTAGCTTAAAAGGGAGATCCCAAGAGTAGCCACTTTGTGAATTGATCTTTAATACTGCAAAGGATTTCTAACTAATGAATTAGATTTTCGCGTATTTTCACTGATCTCTTTCTTTCATCTCATTTTCTGCTTTAATTCATATCAACTTGATGCCAACACTGCTCGGTTTTGAAAATCACATATTCAGCAATAACTGACATGAAGTGAAAATTTTTGCATGAACTCCTTCAAGACCACAATGGTGTCGTGAAATGTCAAAAGGACACAACTGCAGTTTCTCTGAAGCTTGCTCCAAGACAACAGGTTTGATGAAAAGTAGATTAAGATTAAATACACATTGTAAAGTAAATATAGAGAAAGTGTTGCTTTCAAACAGTTTTAAACAATAGAATACATTTACCTACAAGTTTACAACATAATTTGTTAATACAATATCTTGAAATGTTACTGTATGAATCAAAAATCACTGGCACGAAAGGATTTACTGCTATATGAATCATATCATCTGTTGAGAGCAAGAGGGGTGTTACGTGACTTACGTCTACTTAAAAAAGGTTTGAATAAACGCCGTTCTGGCCCTCAGCAGACAATATTGTCCGTCAGACTCCAATACATGAATGCAGAGAGGAAAAAACATGAACATTTAATTAAATATATATACAAAGTATTGATACAAAGTTTGGAAGATTTCCAGTACTGGAAAGTTAGTAAGTACTACATGACAAAGTAGAAATTTACTGTGAAAACAGCAATAAGAATACCATATGCATAAAGTAATGTGTTTATACCTTTCCAATGTGTATTTTCAATACTTTACCAAGAATATTCAAGACGGCAGGTTCTTCAGATTCATTTTTTTAAAAGTGGAATAATGTTACTGGTACTTTGAATTCTAAAAGGAAATGGCATGTGTTTTGCGAATACATTCTGTCTATCAATAACTGCATACTTCCATTAAAACTCTACTGGTGCTGTTAAGGTCAAGAAAGATATGTGATATCTGCTTCATCGTCAGAACAAAAATGTTTCACAGAACATTTAACGTCTGTTAAAAGCCAGAAGGGCATTAACCCTTGGTATCAGTATATGAGTTAGTGCCCTTCTGGCTCTTAACAGGCATTCATTTTTTTCAAGTAGTTTGATTTTCAGGTGTTAATAATACTGTATCACATGTTACTTTGTTACAAATATTACAAGATTTGAAAATTGGGAAATGTGAAGAAAATAAAGAATATAAACAGAACAAAAATTAAACCATGTTTCAAACCACACCGTAAACTCTTTATTAGTATATTTTAAAATCATTTCTATTCGGAACACTAAAGTGAGGTCAAAGAGCCATTTCTAATTCAAACAGATATTTCAAGCACCCAACAGGAAAATATAATATTAAATTTCAAAAGAAAACAGGATTTGAATAAGAAATTAGAGGGTACATTTTATGGAAATGATATACATGTATATCATTCTCTTAAATCATAAGTGTTCATAAACTAAACAGTATTGGAACACTAGAAACCATTTTGAATACAGTTTGCTGGTTTTTATACACAGATAAATCTCCAGGCTATGCTGGTTTTTCAGTCGATTTTCATGTGTTAGTTAGTACTACTCTCCTCTCATATCTCTCTCGCTCTCTCTCTCCCTTTCTCTCTCTTTCTCACTATCTCTCATTTCAATAAAAGTCACTTCTGCTATAATCATGAATACATCATTCTTGTCACGAATACATCATTCTTGGCAAAATAAAAGGAAAATAAAAGGAAATCCCAGTTTTCACAAAGCAGGTATACCTCACAAAAACATATATCTGTGAAACCCTTCATTTTAAAGAAAGATAAACACTCATTAAAAAAAAATAATTTCATAAATTCTAACCGTACAACACGTGCATGCTTTCACATGAAGGCTGTATTCAGAGCTTGCATAAGCTTGATGACCACGAAGCATAACTGAGAAGAAACTATGTATGCAACTAGGCATTGCATTAACCTTTTTTTTTTCGTTGATAATAATTCAAATACTGTATTTGTAAAGCATACCTGCTTCGTAAAAACATGGTCACTACATTCTAAAACTTGACCATGTCACAAATGTAAACCAATTTTGTGTACATGCTTCTTTCATAATAGTTGCTCTTGATGAAGCTTGTCTTAGACTTGCCTGATGTAGCATCAACCACTGTGTGCAGCATGCACTCTGAATTCTCAACTGCGTGAATTACTACAGCATTAGGCATCATGGAAAATAAATCACAACAAAATTTGAACATAGTTGTTGATGTAGCAAAATTCTCTTTTCACAAACTACCTTTTTACAAATTTCATGAGGATCTGCAAAAATTATTCAATCTTTTGAGGTCAGTGATTGAATATACAGTAGCACCTTCCTTGCAAAATATTTACATGAATACCTCGTCATTTTGAGTAACATACTTCAAACTGAATTTTCACAATCCATGTGACCTTCAATTTGAATGAGCATGAAATGGTACAATAGTTAGGTAAAGATCAAGCTGTAATACTAGTACCTACATACCATGTGAGAAATAATTAGTTCCTACACGGGCCTATTCTTTGCCTAAATGGAAGCAGTTTGCCGAAGCATTTATTTGAACGGCCATTGCTTATTTACTTTAAAGCTATGCATCAAGCAAGAAAACATCATAGCTGTGTAGTACTTGGAAAGGGATAGTAAAAGTACTCTGAAATGAAATATTTCCTGATGATTTTGGAGATCTGAATATACGTTCTTGAATAAAAAATTGCCAGTACTGAAGACAACTTACAATTATGACATACACATTAACTAACACACATGTATTTACAGGACAACCACAGACATGTGATACTGCTATATACAGCCCATCTGCAATGTTGTGTTTCGGTATGCGCATGAATACAAATAACTGTAAAAAAATACCCAAACTGATGATTTTAAAAAATCCTTTTGTCATGTTCAGAAAAGTGGGCATGCTTAGGCTGTATAATAGTGGAATACACATAAAAAAACATAAACCTACTAGGTGATATCTCGAATACAATACCACTTGAATAATTTTCGATTTATATAAGGCAGAAATTTAAATGTGACCACGTTTCTTGAGATGCAAAGCTGCAAATCTGAATACATTATACTTACATTCAATATGAACATCTTTGGTTGGACTCATAAAAAAAGGCACAATGTTTCTGTTTAGTGGAGAACACGCCACAACAGTTATTCAAATATTTGTAATTACAAGTACGTACTGTTTGAAAAGGCACTATTTGTATGCAAGAGGAAACGATGACACTGAGAACAATTCTCTTTTTTACAAGATGTTCCACAATATTCCACAAACTTGGTAACATATGATAAAATGATCAAATATAGTCAAACCTGCTTTAGCGACCACCTGTCTATAAAGACCACAATTTTTGTTTCCCATAAAAAGGGTTTCACATGGAAATATATTTAAAGGAACCTGCACATGAAGCCTACCTGCTCATTAAGACCGCTTTTCTTGTCTCCCTTGAGTGGTCTTTATAGACAGGTTTCACTGTAGCTTGGAATTACTCATATCATTTTCCTAAAAGACATCTACAGCTTACTATAAATAGCCTTGTATGAATACACAGAATGGTGAAGCAGTACATGTAGTTAGTGAAATATTATGACTGGTGAAGCATTACGCATGAATTTGAATACATTGGTGACCTTCCCTTCAAATTCAAATTCCAGCCTTCTCCATTCATGCGGTGTGTCTGCAGCTCACTGAGCACATCACAGTGATGCAATCGATCAACACATCTTTGGTGGCCTGAATTTTTAATTTCATCTCTTGCGAGTGTCCAATACCATGAAACTGCAGCAAAGCCCTTCTTGCATGAAGGGCTGGGATTCATAAAGGCACTAATTCTGCACATCAATGACTGAATGGTACAGTGTCTTACTGCTATTCATTCTGAAAACATCATGGTCTCCGATAATGCAGAAAGTAACTCCCTTGCGACACTGACTCGCAGTTTAAACAGTATTGAAGACCTTCACATAGAGATACACACATATACGAAACTGAATCACTTGTAGCTTCTTAACCAACACAAATGTAGGTTAGTTTTTCAATGTTTAAAAAGTATGAAGTGTATTGATGTGGCGATAAGGAGGTTGGAAAATTATTCATGGTGCAAAATGCACTTGTGACAAAATGCTTGAATGTTTCGGGGAAAACCTCCCCTGCAAGAATCAAGCTCCAGAAGGCATGCATCCCCTCTCCGGTTGCGATCAAGATACCTGCATGTCTTCACATCATTTTTTACATCGTTAAGTAGAGGGCGCTGTGTTTTTTGCCATGACAACCATCACCAGAGTACTGATCTCATCTCCCGTCTCTGTGCCATTCCGTCAAGTCGATCGACAGATCATGTCTGATGCATTGTACATTCTTCAAGGAACAAATCACGTGCATGCAAAGGATGGGTTCCCGACCCCAATCCTGAAGTCTTTTGATGATGAGGACCCTTTAAATGACCCTTGCCACTTTGGACAACTGAGTCCTCCTGCCATCAAACCCTGCATCCTCCAGAGCTGTATACAGCATCATATCTTTATGAAGGCTTCAAGGCTGAAAATAAGTCTGCTACTGCTCATGGCCCAATGACAAGGACAAACAATTGGAAGGTTTGATTGTGGGACAAGGGTCTGTGATTGCTAGTGGCCCTATAACCAGGTCAGAAAATTGTTGACATCACCAACATCACCCACATCGTTTAGGATATCGGAGTCAAGGGCCTCGGGGAGGGACGGGACGAGGTCATCGCTGTCCATGGAAGTGACGGCAGTGCCGCTGTCGGATGGGTCCATGGTGGCCATGTCGACGTTGGTGCTAGGGAGGGTCTCCAAGAAGTCACCCATGCTGGCCAGGGGTGGGAGAGGAGCTGCTGGGGCTTGCTTCTCTATCGGCTTACGGTCTGTAGGAGGAGCTGTAATAGATATGAGAGAAATTCAAACCTATTTTAAAAATGTTTATGCAAGGATTTCACAAATTAAATGATTCAAAAACAAAAAAGAGTGAAGTGAAAAAAGAACAGGATTTTCTCATAACCTGTAGTGGTCGATATCTCTATATCAATACTTTTAATGATATCAACTTTCAATTTTTATGTAATTACATATTACGCTTAAAATATAGTACTCGGCTGCTTCCATAGTGAACCATGAAAACTGATTTTTTTAAATTTAGCCATTTCTTAGAATTTCATCTGCACTTCAAGAGAATAATCCTATATGTATAAATATTCTGAATTTATACTGATTTCTGCAATCATGCATTCTAACTATCTATTCACTCTTTCACTCTATGTGACATGCTCCGGTGACAATTACTCCACGGTCCATTTCTAACACTAACTGAAATCCTAACTTCAACCCTGGACCAAACACATACCTAACCCTAACTCTAACCCTAAATTAAATCAAACCTAAAATCCATCACATAAGCCCAACCCTATATTTTTGATGAAATAAAGACTGTGGCAAATGTCATTGTAGCAAATGTCATCAGAGCAGAAGTCAGATCACCGGGAAACTCACCTTCAGATGAATCCATGTCCTCCAGGGTGTTCAGGAGGTCTTCTGGTGTCCTAGGGTGGCTGACGTTGCTAAGGCCACATCCGCTGTCTCCGCTCTCCTCTCGCCGGTGGAAGTTGGTGGTGTTGCCGTTGCCGCTGTTCAGGAAGGGGTCCGTCCCTCCAGTGATGGAGTCGTTGTTGTTGTTGTTGGGCAGAGAGTCGCGCAACTCGCGTCGAAGAGCTAGCTCCTGATGGAAGAAAGGCAAAAGAATAAGGGAAAGCTGTTAAATGGTTGTGTCGCAGCATACAAAGGTAAACGTATACATTTGCTACAGCATACTTCCATTTGTTGTAGTTTAAATTTGTAGACAGTTCAACACTACCATAATCAGCGAATCCTGCAACTCAAGTGGAGCTGGGAGGTAACAGGTCTGACATCAAGTCAGTTTGCTAGTGCCTTTTTTGCATAATCCCTCTATTAACAAATCTCTTGCATAGGACTTTATAAATTCCCATGTTGCTTCCTTGCATATTAACTTTTATTCTCTTGAAGAGGTCAAGTAAAATATGAACCAACTTTAAAACAACAACACACCTACGACATTCAGATGACTATTCAGCCTGTATTACAAATCCCTTTACAAAAGGGACAAGATGGTTTGAAAATATACATGTACATACAGATGCTTGTGAAAAGTTTCATTTGCACACAAAGAGCAAATCAATTTTTCATTGATTATGTAGAAATCAAATTCACATAATAACATTACATGAATGAGGAATCTCCACAATGAATAGAAATACAGATGGAAAGGGAAGATATAACTAATTTTAATTTGATTTGCCCTTGGGAAAAGGGTAATATTACAACATAAACATACTATTTTGTGAGATGAGAATAATATGTGTGTTTGAATAGACTGTTACACATGTAGCTACCAAAAGAAGGGGCAGTTTATTGTTTATCAAATATTCTTATCTGAGAAACACATGTACTAAAAACGTAAAGTTGTGAACAATACCATGCTCTTGGCAAGACACACGCATCTTTTGGAAACCAATTATTTCCAAATTGTACAATACACGTACAAAATACACAATCGAGTATTGAATACTGTAGGCCTAAATGTATAGGGCCTACTGCTGAAAGTCACTTTCACTTCAAACCACAGTACTGGTCACACTGACTACACTGACTTTCTCTCTTTCCAAACAAACCAAGAGGTAGGGGTAGGGGCACTGTTAACAAAGGGTCCTGAAAGCCGACCCGATGATAGATTGCCATAAGAGGCAAGCTTCTTCCCCACCGAGAGATGAACTACTTAAGAAACACACAGGCCCAGCGGGGCCAGCGCGGCGTACAGTCCCGGTCAAGGAGAAAAGGACTTGGGGAGGATAATGAGGAGTCTAGGAGGAGAGCAAGGCGAGGGCAGTCATATTGGGTCAGTCTAGGATCTAGGTCATTGCATCTGATCTAGAAAGTTTTCTCTATGGATATATTTGGCCCTTTAAAAATAAAAATGTCTATGTTAAGAATCTGAAGATAACTATCAGGAATCGATATGGTTTATTTACGACGAATTAACAATTGTAACTCTTTTCATAGCCCCCTCGATAACTTACAATATACAAAGACATGAAATTGAAAAATTATATGATAATCAGCATTACTGTCATTATTGATCACGCTATCATATTAGCACCTAACACAGGAGTACTGATAAGCTAACCTTGTAGATTGGAATAGTACTGAGCTACCAAATAAGCCATCTACAAAAATGTAATACCTTGAAAATTATATGGTTACAATCTTCATCATCATCATAATTATCATCACCAATGTCCATTCCATGTCTACCCAACCAAACCTGTAAACATGGGAGCAGAGACAAGTTAAGCTCCGAGATTGGGTTAGCAGTGACATACCAAATAATGCAACTCTGATAACATCATGAATATCATCATCATCATCATCATCATAATCATTCTCATAATTGTCCATTTCATGCCTACCCAACCTTAACTGTAAACACAAGGGCAGAGACAAGTTAAGCTCCGAGATTGGGTTAGCACTGAGATGCCAAATAAAGCTTGACAGTACATCTTGACAGATGACCCCTTGAACAGCATCAACTAGACTCGGAGGACAGACCCTTCTAATACAATTTCTCCAGGAGCTCATACAGAGAACACAGAGGCCTACAAATAAAAATTCTATATAGCCAACAACTGAAACACTGGCAAATTTGGGGGGGGGGCACAACCTGTTCACCCCCCCTCCCCCCACCCCCTTTAGGTGAAAACCTTTTTTCTCTCTCTCTTTTTTTTTTTTGCTTTTCAGAAACCTTCGGGAATATTACACCCCCTTTTACAAAATCCTGCATCTGCCCCCAAACCAAAATACTACCTCTAAAGCATAACAAGTAAATTACCAACAAGGCATACACATGAAAAATCAAAGATATCCGCAACCTGAATGTTACACTGCAGTTTTTCATGAAGAGATAGACCGTAGACCTAGGTTCATGGATAGAACGAATTTTCCCCAAAAAATTGTGGTTGATTTACAATCTTGAGTACATTGGATCATTGGGTTATGAGGGCTAAGTATAGTTTGCTTGTGTAGATATCTCTTTCTTCAATAAATGTTGATCTTATCATTGTTCCAAGTTTATTGACATGTTCTAAAACGACTTGGGTGGTCTTGTGATCACAGGAGTTTCTATGCTATCAAAGTCAATAAAAATGAAAAGTGATGCTCCAATGTTCAGTTTCGTCCTGCCGGGTGAGGGCAAAAAATGATCTGACATGTCTCTTATATTAATTCTCAAGATTTATTTATCAAGATTCCAAAGTTCTAAACTTGTTGCAATCCACTACTTGAATATCTCCTGTTGAGAGCAAGATGGGAATTAAATCTACTTCAAAGGATATGGGTAACACATTTCTCAAACATGTCGAAATTCTAACAGCTTCCATATATATTACATTAAATTCAAAGAAAAGTTTCCACCGGGGGAGGGGGGCACTCAATATACTGGACAGATGGGCATGTGCCGCTTTGACGACTCCCTTTTCAACGGCCGATCGCCGTTCTCAAGATACCCGAATTTCCATAAACTGCCGTCCTCGCCCTTCTCAAGATACCCGGCTGGAACAAGAGAGCTCATCTATCTCCGTTTTCCCCGCCGGCGCGCCCCGTTCCTTAGCTCTCGCGTACATATGTCCATTCACTTGCGTGCACAATTGCATATATGCATGCACTATAGAATCCCCACACTAAGTGCCGTAGTTCCTTAGACCATGTTTTTTTCGCTCAGCTGGGAATAGATTTACCGTTCCATAGACCCCCGTTTTGATAGCGGCTGCGGCACACTCCCGTCTGAAAAAAAAATTTGAGTGCCCTCCCCCTCCCCCCCCCCCCCAAGAGTTTCCAACATGAATTGCTGAACATATCTTGCAACATTTATGAAACATGTTTGTATCCAACAGCATATACCACAATACAATAGATTTGAAAACTAGGCATACTTTTGCTCAGTGGCAGATGGGGAGGGGGCACTTCCAGCCTGTGCCCCCCTTCTTTTGAAACCAAAGTGTACATTGTGCCCCCCCCCCCCCCTTTTAGACCTTTTTTTTTGGTCAGAAAATTGTCTGCGATTTGTGCTACCCCTGTTTTAAAAATAAAATCTTGGATCCGCCTCGGACTACGCTCGACTACATTCATTTCTCTTGTAAAGCTTGTCCATTTGAGATCATTGAAAAACAACAATAAAACAATATAATTAATACTTGAAGAACAGTTCTTTAGAAGGTGCTGGGACCAGAGACTAGTTAGAGCAGAGAGACTGACAGGGAGGCCAAAGAAAAACATCTTGGATTACTCCGCCTACTCATTGGAGAGGGTCATGGCCCTTGTGCGTCTATAATCAGCTCCTATGCTACTCCCTTTCTTCCTTCTCCTGGAGTCACTAGCGAGGGCGGCACATGATTACATGGAAAAGTTTGTTCGTAACTCACCATAATGAGAATTAAAGCCCTTCACGAAAGATGGTCGTGCATTAAATATTGTGTTTGAAGTATTGATGTTTCTGGGGAATGGCACAACATATTATCCCAATTCTAGTTATTGAAGACTGTGAAAGCTGTGTGTAAGATCTGACAGTAGATAGCACTTATTCATCAAATTTCTTTTCATTTCAGTTGAAAACTTGATGCATAGCGAATTACAAAAACTTGACAATTCTGAAACACTCCAGAGATTGTTAAAAGTGGATTACTATTACTTTTATATATGCTCCTCCAATCCTCTTCTTACTTGTAGTACATATTCTCTCCCTCTGTCAGCTGGCTCTACCCTTCCCCCTTCATCAAAATTTTCATCTTGTTTATTTCAAACTGTTTCAACAAATGCGAACACTGGCGTACAATCTTCCACGAAATTCACAATTTTGACCTGAAACTTTCGACTCGTCAAAGACGTAGGGGGTATATATGGGTATCGCAAGTACAGGAATAGCCGCACTCGTCTCATGGGATTAAAAAGGTATGTTCTCCTTCCTGTGTGAATACATCAGCTCGCATATGGGAGGACCTCATTCATGCACACCTCACAGCTGCCCCAGAGAACGCAACAAACATTTCTATTTCCAGCAACCCCAAAATACATCATCTGCATCATCATGTCTTCATCTTGCACTACCCTCTTTAGTGCACACTGTAATGTTTTTAATACGATTGTTCAGGGGAAAAAAAAGGAAATTTATGATTATAATACCACAATCATGATCAATTCTATACTCCATCATTTATCCCTCCAGCAATCAGAAAATAAACAGTGATCATTCTCCTGTTTATTTTGTACTTGCTCATGATAGAATATTAACAGTGGAAGGGGGGGGGGGGAGGTCTCGTGAATATTTTTAATCATCCATGCCTTCAATCCTTCCTCTCTTTTATTCTAAAATATTTTTCTTATTCTGTAGACTCATAACAAATCACATCTACTTCCCAACTGAGAGTTAGACAATACTAGTATATTTCAAACAAAGGGCTTCCAAAAAGTACATGTAATATCATGAATCAAGTAGTCGGCGCATGCTCTGTTCTCATACAGAGTCTTATAAAAACCATTGTGTTGATTAAATTGCCCATGTCGGCTTACATGTAGGCTTACACCAGAACGTACTTGTACACCAGACCCAAGCACTGCATGGTGCTCGACAATGGTAACAAGGCAGCAAAATTAACAGCGGGGCGTCGCCAACTCACAGTTCATAATCAGTATCAATTTCCATGCCCGCCCCTTGTTATCGTGTTGTTTTCAAATGTGCACGAACATGTGTGAAAAGGTGAACTTGCAAACCAGTATCATCTTCTGTCAGTGACCCCCACTTCCAGTCAAAACATATGAGGTAATCAATCATCAGAACTGTTACATGAAAATATGGGTACTTAACTCCACCCTCCCCCCCCCAAAAAAAAGATCCCCCCCCCCAAAAAAAAAAATCATATGAATAATGAGCACAAAGCATTCATCATAAGTAGCAAGCTCATAGATCATCTTCTATTGAAGAGAATATATGTGTTGCCAGTAAAATTTGCAAAATACAGCATAAGAAACAAAACAGGTAAGGATGATACAACTCTGGAAAGCTAAAAATAAGGAAAAAAAGAGCCCCTGGTAGCAAGATTCTGTGGGCTGATCATGGTATTCCCAATTATTCCCAAACAATGGTAGGTCTGCACTCCTGGAGTTGTGTCAAAATCTCTCCAGACGAGACATGGTAGAACTGGAAAATGGAAGTTGCATCAATAAAAACTTATTTGGAACAAAAACGAATTCAGAGAATTCTAATGAAGGAAATAAATGAACCAGCGTAGAAGCTTGCCAACAAGCAGCAAAATGAAAAAAATAAAGAGAAGCTGACAGCACACAGCAGTCTAACTCTGGAAAGATACACTGAAAAGAACTCTGCAAAACAGAGCTCTCATAGAAAAAAAATCCTTTTAGAATAACAAAATTAAGTAATGATTTCTAAAGAAAGAAAAATGATGATGCCCGATTCTGTGGGACTGCATCACCCAGAGAAACTGGAGGGCAATGTCCTCTGGTCTTCCTTTCTTAGAATTCTCCTGAGGGAGTTGGAGAAGTATCATTTGGATCCTGTCTGAGGGTTTGCTTAAGAGGATGGATTACTCAGTTTCAAAAGAAATAGGAGAAGAAAGATGGTGTGATTTGTAATCCAACAATCAACTATGTTCTAGTTCATACAATATTCTTCATCGCATCATGCATGGGTGAAAAGAAATGAGGATTTTGTTTATGGGCATCACTGATCATTATTACCTATATGGGGTAGTTTTACGATGCATTTAAAATCCATGTTTTGCGCGGTCCGCGAACGACCTATAGTTCTGAGCGGTCATCATTCCCTGATATTTTCCCTCTTCCGGGTTTCACCATTCACTTTGTGTACAAAAAGTGCGGTCAACATTGAGCACGATTTACATCCACCTTTTCTTGTCAGTGCGCTTTTATTAAAGTGCATATGCGCAGCTATTGTGTACGCGTTAAAGTGTAGGCTTAAACAATGGATACGTGCGGTAACAATTTACGTCACAATTGCTTGGCCCAGATTACATACTTGCATGAATAACCTGAAATCAGAGAGACTGACAGGCAAAGAGACGTGTCTGTCATCAGGTCATTGCTACAAAATAGGCATATTCATGATATAGATAATAATAATAATATTGACTGGCTCTACTTTCGGGGAATATCGAAAATGTTGCCCTTAAAAGAACCATATTGCCCTCGTCTTCAACTCGGGACAATATGATTCTGTTGCGGGCAACATATTCTGATATCCCCCTCAAGGCCAGTCAATATTATATAAATATATGCAAGTGATTGAGCCTAGAAACATACTATCATTGCAGTATTAATATGAAATATCACTGTTCTCATAAAAACAATACTTACAGTAAAAACACTTTGTAGAGAATTTAGAAAATGGGCTAACATAACAGAGCCTGGGACAATTGGTGTTCTCATTGACTTTCAAACAATTAAAATTTATGAATGGTTTTTATACCTCTCTTTTATCATTCCAAAATCAGTTTCAGTTTTGGTCTTAGTGTAGTTGATTGTGTTTGATTTTTTGTTTTTGTTCTAGAGAGCAAGATAAGATTGTAAGTCCGTAAAGATTTAAGGGATTTACTGTTGTTGAAAAGGAGTTCTTGAATTTTCAAAATATACTTTGGACATTAATGAAATGGACATGGGCATGTACATCACTATGAAAATAATTAACTTCCAGCAGAAATCTTGGTTCCATAATTTACCTTGTGGAAATTAGTTTCACATGTTTTGATAAAGAAAGCTGACATCACCTTAATATTTAGGTTTTGATCTTCTAATATCCTACATCAGCCCCTTTTTATCATCAAGGGGGTTATGTTACAGAGAACAGCATATTCCACAGGGGATTGTGGGTAACTGTGCAATCATTCTAAAGGTATGGCACATTGTGCCATGCTGCATCAATTCACTAGGGTGCTGTGAAAAAATGGAGAGAAAGTATAGAGGGCGATGTAGGGGGAGGAGAGAAACATGGGGCATAGGAGCAGAGATCCAAAGGGGCTTATTAGCAGAGGGGCAGAAGGGGGCAGATGAGGTAAAGTGAGGGCTAGAGGTGGTAGAGCAGACCGGGGGGGGGGGGGGGGGGGGGGCAGTGGAAGGTTGCAATGGGAGGGAGGGGGCAAAAAGAAAAAAGGAGAAGTAAGATTGAGGAGGGAAGTTAAGACAAAGTGACACTAAAAAAATTAGGTTTAGAAGACAGAGCTCTAATCAAGACTTATAATAGGGGGGGGGGGGAAGTAAGTACATACAAAAATTGAAAATAAGTGGTATCAGTGAAAAGATAGCAGAACAAGATACACAAACATTAAGAGGAAATGATAAGGAATCAACATAATGTCTGGGAAGTTTGGAAGATGTAAAAAAGATAGGACATGGAAGAAGGATGTCATGAAAGGAAACATGGCCATCAAGAAGTGAGCTACATGTGGAGGGGATTCTGGATGAGGGCCAAGTTTCAAGTACATGAAGAAGTTTCTTAGAAAGCGGTTTAATAATGATCGTCTTGATACAATGAGGGTCACATGGAGTCATTTTGAGTCATTTCAAAATCATTTTCATCGATGATAATTGAGGTTTTGATACATGAAACTATGATAAAGTTCAAAATTGTACTATAGTACCCTAGTCAAATCAATATTTTAGATCTATCCATTCAATGATATTTAGGGATGTTTTCATCAAATCCAGTAAATTTCTATATTCTCTTAAAATATGCACTAATCCATTGAGTCAATTTCATGATTTTTATTCAACATGCATTTCCAATGCAAATGGGTTTCAAATACTTTCATCCTGTGTTACATGTATCTTGGGTATGAATAATATCCAACATTTTAATGAATAGTGATTACGTATTTTGTAATATCATATATGTGTAATATCATATCTGTGTAATATCATATATATACACTGTGTAATATCATATATGTGTAATATCATGTGTAATATATATGTGTAATATCATAACATATTAAACTATGTATGTATATCTTCAGGGCCGTCTTGCATAAAAAGTTGCGATTAAACGCAACTTAAAATATTAAACACAAGTCCCAAATACGTGATTCTGATTGGTTGAAAATCAAGTTGCGTTTAATTTTTTGAGTTGCGTTTAATCGCAACTTTTTATGCAAGAGGGCCCAGGGCCCTGTTGCATAAAACTTACCATTAACGGTAACTTTGCCATCAACGGTAACTCCCATGGAAACCTTGATTTTGATTGGCTGTTGAGTGATGTTACCATGGTAGTTACCATTGATAGCAGAGTTACCATAACGGTAAGTTTTATGCAACGGGGCCCAGGACTGTTAAACTGAAGTCAGGGAACTGGATTCTCACTGCATGTGTGTTGCCTCTGAAACACAGAAACCTATGTCCATGTTGGGGGGCCTTAGACTAATGACAAGTCCAGCTTTCCATAATCAGATTTATAAATCATACCTTATGTAAAATCATTTAATGGAAAGCCACACTCGCACATCTCATATAACCATACAGTTGATAGAGAGGTCCCATCAAGGGACTGTTTCTCAATTAAGGATTTGGAAGGGGAAAGCCGACAGACATCTAATTGATTTACAGAAAAAATAGAGATTGGCTATTTATGGTGATTTTGTGTACTTAGATGGATCAGGCTGAAATGTGCAATCAATGCCAATTTGTACTTGATATCACAACTTCTCAAAGCCAGAACTTTCGTAATTTTTTGCAGATTTTTTTCACATTTTCACTGACTAGCTTTGTTTTGTTTTTTTACCTTTTATTCAAACCAATTTTCTTTCAGACTGGGCTGTCCTTCAAGAAAAGAAAAAAATTATAGTAGGCCTACATGTTGTTCTGAGCAGAGGCACTGCTACACTTCCCAGCACTGACCATTGGTCTTTCATTTCTCCTGAACGAAGATTTCTTTATCTATTTACAGATACTCAGTATAAAGTAAACCATCATTAAATGTCAAGCCTACGATGTTCGTTCAAGTTCACTGATTGGTCTGTTATACACTGTGTGTGTTAACACTCTCAAGGGTTGCCCAGACGACTCCAATAGCCATCCAATCTGATACCTAGTCTGCATCCTCATACCCTTATAAATCGTGGAGGATGTTGAGATGCATACACTTTTCATATTAGGGGTAGAAAAGGAGTAAGCCTGAACTTAGTCCGGATTTAGTCTGGACCCCAAAGTTAATATTAACGTTATCAGCATCACTCACTGTACTCGATGCAGACTTCTCGATCCACTTCAAGACTAGGGTTTATTATGGTCTTAGTCTAGACCAGAAGTGGATTCTTCATAATATGTTTGACTTTGAGGTACATGTATCTCTAGTTTAGGACTTTAAGCCGTAGGTTCCCTGGAGCTAGTACTAACTCATACTTTTAAATACTTGGATGATGTACACAACCAATCCATTTTCATCTTTCCAAACTGCCATACACTGTGGTGGGCCCATGTCTGAAATGATAAGCTAAATGAACGTTGGAGTTTCTGCTAGAGTTGGCAAGACTCCAGGCCTGTAGGAGGCCTAGGCTGGGGGGTACGTGGTCCTCGCAAAAACCAGCTGCACTCAATTGTATATACAGCCTCATTGTCACGACTGTGGAACCAAGTTTATGATGCCAATGGCAGAATAACCAGGTTCCAATTTAAGAAAGCCAAGGGGAGATATAAATAAGACAAAAACAGCACTCCAAGTAATGGCCGGTCCAGAGTTGCGCTGCTCCTTGCTTTATGCATGCTGGAGAGTTATACCAGTGCCGATTATTGGTATAATCCTTTTGACATCTAATATAATATATGTCTCATGCATCTGTGTGTATCAGACTCATAAAGATGTTGTGGTGAAAATGGTGAAAATGGGGGTGCAATGTGCAAAATATCTGGACAGGCAAAGATGAAAAAGGGCGGCACACGGTGTGTTGAAAAGTATAGGAGGTTGTCTATTTTTATTTTTTAAGTTGGTAGGGGGACATGTGCCCCCTATGCAACCCTGGCTGCATTATAAAGAAAGTTGTACAAGTCAATTTAGGACATGGTGTTGCCCTACACATCCTTGCACCATGATGTCCTATTTATACTGAGACAAAGTGAGAATAAAGGACTAGATGTTACAATCCTGCATGTAGGCAACCCTGGTACAAAACCCAATATAAAACCAGGCACCGGCCGCCGGTCGGTCCTGGCGAATCCGATTCTGTGCCTCTCATCTTGAATTACCATCCAATCAGTGAGCATGCATCACTACATGTCCTCAATTCTAAATGAGCAATATATTTTACAGGTCAGAACCCAAGTGCTTAGTTAATGTTTTTTCAGACCCTATGATCCAGGGTTCTCACTTGTATTTTAATTTGAATTGCCAACCAGGCAACCTGGATGATTGCTTAGGTTCCCAAAGTCAACATCTATGGACGTGTGCTGAATAAAAGTTAACAGAGAGGTGCTTTCCAATTGATTAGTAGGGCAACAAAGGCAAGACATTCAGGTTGCCCAGCAGGACTTTACATGTAGGTAGTCAATGGCACCCGGGCAATCGCTAATTTTGGGTCTTAATTGCTAGTTTCGAGCCCTCAGCCAACTAGAGCTGTTATTAGTAAGGGTTAGGCCCTTCTGTAAAAAACAGAAGACTAGGTTAAAAAATCAATTCTCGTGATACATCAGTCACAACAACAAGACCGACAACAGACCGAACAAACAATTGCGTTGCCCCGAATGGCCAAGATTTGGTCGGTTTTGAGTCGGTGTGGAGTCAGTTTGGCAGTGTTACTAATATCTAAGAACTCTAAGAATCTAATTGAAATTACACGTACCCTACCCCCCCCCCCCCCCCTGCAACCGCCCCTTCTCCCTCATCCCTCTTCATTAATTTTGCCATTGACTACCATCAGCCCGTAGCAACATAGTCATGCCCTTCAGAGTACATCCTGGCTGCATATATCAATTAATACAAATGGATTTGTGCGGGAAAAAAAAGATTTTAATCACAAGTATAAAATTCATATCAAACTAAATATTGAAAAATAATAATTATGTATCTAGAACTATGGACATTTGCAATGGAGGTCATTTGCTATAAATTTACAAACTCTGTGTGTGCACAAGTATCAACAACATATTGAACTTTTTACAGAGTTCAGTTGCCCCATTATGAAGGCCTGCCTGCATTATGGCATAAATATTGAAAGACCTCAAAAGATAGATTATCCTTAGAGTACTAAAGGATGTTATTTGCTGACTGCAGATCATCTGATTTACAAGTAAACATGATCCTTTTTGCCATTTCCAACAATCCTTTTTTTATCTTCTTCACTAATACCAGGCAAAGGCTCCCAAAATGAGGTTAAAAAACAGCTTTGGGTAAACATCCGAGCCCCTGTTCCCACCATAAAGGATAGATCTGGATAAAGGAGGAAGGACGCGATTCACAGATCTATCCAAAAATAAGTTGAATGGTGTTGTGATAATGTGCACTCGTGTGGCACGACTAGGCTGGTGAAAATGGAGATTAACCCCCAAATATACACATATCAATCTTTTTTTCGTGTTTACTTTCCGCGTGAGTTAAATCACTCGAAAACACGCTAACAGGAAGAAAGGCAAAGGTACTGCGAGACATTGGAGGCAAAGCGATGAGAAATGATGCATGTATGAGAGAATAAAGTTTAACCATTTGTCACAGCTGTACACGGGCTTATGATATCCTCGCACATCACAGTACATGGTTCATCGAGAAGGCAGCGAGGGTAGTGAAATGCAATCACTTCCACATAGGCCAACAATATCCAATAGCCGAGCCAGGGTTCAGCATTGACAGGCACCCCTGGTTCACAGGAGCCCCTAAATTCTAACTCCAGACCCCCCGCCCCCCTCAAAAAAATTAAAAATAAAAAAATAAAGAAATAAAATATTAACAGGGAACCTATGCAGACAGACCCTACAATTTCTATCTGGACTCCAGTGTGAAGAAAAAAAGTTAGTATAGAGCCCCGGCCAAGCAGGGGGGAGGGGGGGGAGGAGGAATCATTCTCCTTTTAGTTTAGAAAAATTAAATAATGTCCAATAAAATGAAGATGACCCAAGCTTTACACTAATGCTAAAAAAAATAATTGCACATATATACAACCTCCAAGTGGATAGGCTATGAGCAAGTAAGTAGATAATTGCTTCTATCACTGCAGTAAGGACACATGATGGCCAATTTGAGGTCAGGATAGTGTCTCTACCGATTTGACCTCCATGCACCTCTTCACAGCTGGACCGTCTGACCCTTCCATTGTTATACACGTACAAACAAAAAGTGAACCAATACAAGAGGAAGGTGAGAACGATTTTTGCCACAGCAGAAGCTTCAAAAATAATATCGGGAAAAAATAGTCTCCAAGGTGCTTCATTTCTTCTGTAGAATTTTTTTTTTTAAACCTACTCCCATGAACAAAAGTGTAACTTATAACTGCTAATATAAAACTTGGAAAATTATAAACATGTGAAAATAAAGTTCAAGGATTTTTTTTGTTTTCCTATACGGCTGTACCATTCTACAGAACTACTGAACAAAAACCACTATAACCACGCTAAGAGTTTTTCCATGATTTTCATGAATATAAACATTACTAAACAATACATTTGAGCATACATGTATGCATATTAACAGGAGTTTACATATGGATAAAATACTGCAGATAACATTCTTTTCCTAATGGGTCAACATGAAATATGACTGTGCCATCGAAACAAAAACAAAAACAACGATCATGCTATAGGGTATAAACTGAATTGCATGCAAGCACCAAAAAGGTAGTTCAGAACAAAACAAGAACTTCTGTTAAACAAAACAAATATGATATACCAAATCAACAGAAAAATGTATTTTTGACACAATAAAGATGATACTGTAAATACCCATGGATGGGACACACTCATAAACAATAATGCAGCCATTTGTTTTTTCAAACTGTGTACATACAACATGTATCATCCTAACGACTACTATTTCTATCTTATTTAGCAAAGATTAAATAACTATGATTAATTTTTAAGTTTTTATCATTATCAATAATTACTTTTGATGGATTTCTTGTATTAATCATTATTTGAGTTGCCTTTGTATCCTGCTCGACATGGAACATTTCGGAAATTGATGTTCAACTTTAATATGTACTTATGGTGACCTTGATTTTCCAGGTAACAGCAAGAGCTAATAATACTTAGAAGGGGACTTTGGTAGATGTATTAAACCAGGTCACACATGAACTCTCTCCCTCTATATCGCTATACCTTCTTATTTCTTGTCATAAGATTAATGAAGTCAATTAAGTGTCAGATTAAAACAGATGTTGATGTATTTTTACCCTGGCAATCTACCAGTTTGGATCATAGTGGTAATCTACGGGTTAAATTTATACTCATGAGTTCTGGAAGTTATACCGCCGTTCAAGAAGAACTTTCTAAAGGTTAATGATGATTAAGAAATCTCTTCATGAAGAGGAAGTTTGTATCAACAAAAGTGCGAACAAAATGGTTAAAACTTGCTACGAGACTGTATATCAAAATACAACATGATTATTTTCTGTTGAGAGCCAGAAGGGCGTTAACTCTGTGCAAAATGATGAGTGAACGTCCTTATAGCTCTCATCACCTTATCATCATCTGCTTACAGCCAAAAGAGTGTTGCCTTTTATTCTATAGCACAGAGTTCTGGCTCTAGGCTGATGTTATAACTTATGGCAATCATGAGTCCCAGAACCTTTTTTTGATACTACAAATACTTACAAATACTAGGCATCATTACATTATCTATTCTTGTTGGTTCAATTTATATGTGGTGTTTAATAGTCTGTGATTTTTATTTTTTTTTAATTTGTGAGAAATTTATCTTTGTCATTGACGGTACTAAGGATTACCACTAGAAATTTATCAATGATATTGATGTTAAGGGTTAAGAGTAAAAAAAAAAAAACACTTACATTTGGAAATCTGTCACTTCTGGGGAAGAGGTTGGGGCAGGACGACAAATTTTTAGGATTCTGCTGCGCCTGGGAATGAGATTAAAACAAAAAACACACACACCGATAGAAAACCAGACGCAACTCATTCATAATATAGCTGTCATGTAAAAAGAGACATTAAATTATAAATAACAAAAGCAAGACATATAACAAATGCATTACTTCACAAAGGTTCCACAAATAGATTTGTACATATGTGGTTTAGAGAATTTTTTTTACACCTTTGTGTAATAAATACAATTTTATTTGAGAAGGCATATAATTTACTCTCATTTTCCAATCAAAACTAAGTTAAATGTGGAACCTTTGTGAAATTTTGTGTCACATGATATGAAACAAAAACTGTTAACGAAACTTCCTTAGTAGTAATTTTTTTGCACAACAAAATGAAGGCAAACTTGTTATAGAAAACAACGAAAAAGAGGTATATCTTACTTGTGTTACGGTTTTTTAAAAAAAATCTGTGAAAAAAACCCTAGATATCCAAAACATATGCAAACACAAATTTGATTAGATATGTAATGAAATATGATTATGAAATGACAGAAGAGGGATTATTTGGAACAAATATGCAAACAAAGCAGATAAACCTTAAAAAGACAACAAAGAAAACAACTGCTTACTAAAAAGACATTTCCACACAAAAATAATGGCAAGAATCTAAAAGTCTACAACGACAAAACAAGAAAAGACAGCAGTCTTTGTGTTGTTTTCACATGTTTTTTTTTTCTTCAGATTTCATTAAATGCACATGTACATTATGTTTTGACCATTTTTAGGTACAGGGCCTAAAACAATCATTGAAATTCCTCTACTTAATTCTTCCTTCAACAGTCCAAATACATTTTTCTCTTTCCCTTTCATTCATATTTGCTTGATTTACAGCCTTCTCACTTAACCAAAGCCAGTTGGTTTATGTTTTAACTTTAATTCGTAGCACATGTATTTTTGTACTTGTTTTCCTTTCTTCGATTCATATTTTTCAAAAATGGAATAAAATGTATACATCAATCATTTTGTTCTCCATACAGCATTATGTATTATAAAGTTCTTTTATCTTTTAAAAATATATTGCCATGAATTTCTATACTATCAACTGAAAAGTTCATAGAGACAGTAAGTATTATGTGCAATATAAGCATAAAATATTATTACAATTATTGTTCGTTATGATATCAAATTTTATGAATACTTCTGGAAGCTAAAGAAAAGCTGTCTTCAAATTTAGCAATCATTGACTCTGGGTTAACTGGTTATACATATATGCTAACATTATTTTGGTTCGCAGCAGAGAGATAAATGTTAGCCTTCAAACCCTCAGCCTTCCTGACCTAGCAACAACCAATGTATCCAACATCCCAGATGGTATACCACACTCAATATGTGAATTACCATTATATATGTTACCAGATACAATTGGATCCACTAGTTTTAATACAACTGTATACTAATTAATTAATTTTTGTCCTCTTGGTTTTTTATATAAATCTTTCTTCTTTCACAAGTGGTCTATCTATCTATCTATCTATCTATCTATCTATCTATCTCTGTTTGCTTTAATCTCTCACTCTTTCTACTTATTTCTCCTTTAATATAAACGCCAACACCAATGGCCATGTGTAAATAATTCTGACAGTGAATTCTGCGGTCAGATCTCGTCCCATTCAGTAAGAATATTTCTCTTTTTTGTGCGCTATATACACCTGTTATATAAATGCAATAATCAATGCCTTGAATTTCTCTTTCCCACACACAACAAACTATACAACAACACTACAGCCTCTTTCATGGATAGTCTGAGACTTGCAGACCCTGTTGGTATAAATAGAGATCAGTCCCTTGGCAACAACACAAATCTATATTACAACCCTAAACCCCACTTTCTAAATGTTTGAATCAAAAGATATCTTGAATTCTGTTGTATTGAGGCTTATTACTTATTTTCTGGATTCCCTGACATCTGAGTGTTTGGGGTTTTATTTTTTTTCCATTTCAGCATATCCCTTGGGATTACTTAAAGTCTGCCTACCAAGAAAACCACTCCACTCCTAAGAATGGTCTATTCCCAAGACACTTGAACCCCTAATGCTTTATAGTTTTACTTCTTTTCAAGAACAGTTTCAGCTTCAGTGACTTCCTTCACTTTAGACTCCATAAGGTCCTTCCCCCAATTGATTTGTGGCTTTTTAATCCCCTGTTAAGAGCGGTTAGTCCCAGGCCATTGTTCTGGTGTGGGCCTGGGAGAGAGACCCCATTATGACTATTCAATTGGATCCATTGAAGGAAATGGACCAAGTTCTTTAAAGGTGAGGCTCTCAGTCAACGACTCCAAAATGCTCTGCTCAAGCTCAGCCATGTCCGTCTCAATGGGATATGCAGATTTCTATAATCATATCCAAGTTTTCTCTTCTACTGCAGAACATCTATCTTAACATATACTCCAAACATCCTAAAGTTATAGTGCTCCTCTTTTTAAAAAAAAATCCCACTTGTTTTAAAAGACGGATGTTTAACCTGCAACTGACGTACACCGTTTGCTATAATCCTTACACCAATTCTTTCCAGGAACCCCTAACTAGAGTCTGAAACGGGCAGACTATTTTCTAATTTACATCAGACTACAATGGGAGCTTAAAATAGAAATAACCTAAGACATCCAGTGTCAACTATAATAATACATACACTTTACTCTTTCTCACCCTCTGTTTTCTTTCTTGCTTTCTAATTCTATCCTTCTGAAAGTGATCTGAAAGGGGGTGTCTTGGTGCAAATTGGTTTTCGTGATCTGTATTGTTGTTTGTCGAGCTTACCCGCTGGTCTCGTACCAACGTTATTATTGTTTTCCATCCCAGGCGCTGAGAAAGTGCAGTGCCCTTGTATCTAAATATACCACCATGCTAGCTCAATGTCTTTGATATTTAAATCGTTGTTATGTAGACTTCGTCTTCTTTACTCCGTCCCCAAATGATTTGTTCTTACTCTGTCTTCCTTCTTTCTTTTTTTGTTGTACATGTACCATGTTCTTCTTTCAGCTAATCTCATCTTGTCTTATTGTTCTTTTTTCTTTCTTTTCCTGTTCTAGTTTTCTTTCAATAAATTCATTAACTTCTTTTTTTCTCTCTCAATCTGCTTATTCTTTTATCATGCTCTTTAAGGTTTCATGGCATTGTATGTTGTTCTTTTATTCCACTTGAAAATTCAAAATTCCAAATCAAAGACTTTTTGCTTTGAGTCTTCCCTTCCCTTTCCTTTCCTTATTCTCTAATCAATAGTGCTCCTTCCTTAATTTCTTTCTCATTGTTGTTCTTCCCCTTCCTCATTCCCTTTTCACTAATTCCTTGGGTGTTATGTTCCCTCTTTTGCCTTATTCAAATGCTATTGTTTAACGTTCTTCCTCTTCTCTGATTCTTTCCATGAATAACTGTTGAAGCTTCTCTTCTTTTCCTCATTCTCCCTCCATTGCATACATGTAGTAGTTTAGTTCAACTTAATTTATTCCCAATGACTGGCTTCATGAAATAAAGCTAATTCAAGCAAAATTATAGATTGTTTTTGTACATTCATCTACATATAGATACTGACTGGATAATGGCTAGATTCATTATGATCAAATTTCTTTTCAGAGTCTAGTTGGCTATTAGGTGACCAATAGGGGCTAATAAAAACACTGCTAGGCTTGTAATTACACGCCTTTGTACAAACACCTTCTAACTGTGCGCTGCTTACGGTCCACCCCTTTATAATTGACAGCATGCTGGCTGTATTACCTCGTTCCCCAAAATTATGAATGCCAGAACAAAACCAACTTCTTAAAAGTGTATACTCCTTCATCCCCCAAGTTTCTTCACAATAAAAACAAGAACTCAATGAGAATTGACTTCACCACTATCACCCTAGGACAAATGAGATCAAAAATTATGAAATTAGATTTACTTCCAAATACAATGGTAGGCCTGGAGCTGAAAATCTGATGCATGTACATGCATCATATACTTTGAGGAATCCGGGGAAACAGAAATAGACCATGCTATTAATCAATGAACGTTTTGGGATTACAAAGGTCAGATCAAGAACTCATCAAGGCTGTATACCTTGACCTGGATCAGGGTTGGGTTCAAATGGAATAAGGATCAGATCAGAACTGGATCTGAATCAAACAAGAATTGGACCGGCCAAATAGGCCATCAGTCCTATCATATTTTTGCTCGGGGTTAGATTGGGATTGGGTTAGGATCAGAACAAGAAAGTACCACCAAGAATTATGAAACTAATCTAAGACTGGCATCAGGATTAGATGGCCAGGCCCGTAAGGAAATCATGATTTAGATCAGGGTAGAATCATGGTCCAAGAAGAATCGGCTTAGGATCAGCTAACAACTAAACCAGGAAAGGGTTTATAGACAATTGATCCAATAATGGGTTGGATAAGCATCAAATAAGGATTGGATCAGGAGAGGCCAGGATGGGATCTGAAGAGAACCACATATGCTCCAGCGACAATTCTTCCGGGGCTTTACTTAGAAGAAGATATAAAAGTAGGATTAGGGTTTTGGTTGAGGTTTTAGGTTTAGGGTTAAGGTTAGAATTAGGTATAGTGTTTGGTCCAGGGTTGAAGTTAAGAATTCGGTTAGTCTAGGGAATTGACCAAGAAGCCAATGTTGCTTACCTGCTGAAGGATACGCATGTGTTGTCTCTGAAGACACTCTCTCTCCATCAGCACCCTCTGGAGGCGTAGCTTCTGCTGCAGCTGTTGCTGTTGTGTCATGGGTCCTCCCTGCTGGCTTGGCTGTTACAAGAGATCAAAGAGGAGAATATAAAAAGTCACTTCATATAATGTCTTTGATTGCTTATTGTCATTGTCTCGGTTTTGGACGTCTTTTCTTCTTTTGCGTTAATATGGAAAGGTATTATTCTGCTCTGTAAAACTCACTATCTGTTTTTCTCCTCTCCTCTCTCTCTCTCTCTCTCTCTCTCTCACTCTCTCTCTCTCTCTCTTTCTCTCACTGTCTACCCATTTCATTTTTAAGTACTTTTCATCACTGTTATCATCATCAATATTGTGGTCATGATGACGTTGATCAACGTTATCATCATGATAATCATCATCATTATCATTTTTCTTTCAGTTATATATCTGCTTTATGTTTCTTTTCACAACATATTTATGACCTGGTAAACTGGGCTGCAATGTAAAACAATGCAAATGTCTTTCATGATGTCCTACTTATTATTTCTAATCCATCTTTCTATTCATATCTCATTGTTTCTCCCATTGTTTCTCATCTCTCTCCTCTAAATCCCTCTTTTTATGTTGATGGCACCCATGGAGACCTTCATATAATGGTAACATCCTATACATCTTTATCCTCGCTCCTCTGTCTCTCTCCTTCTTTCCATTCCAGCTGTCATTACTATATCATGCAGGTACCTCCCTGTCCTCTTTGTGACATAAAACTGATTGGGTCATTAGCAGTTATGACAAGTAGTTCTTTATTAGAACCATTCTTATTACATCTCTTTGGAGAAATGAATAAGCTTTATTTAGAACACATTACTTGTGGGCACAATCATATGTATTTATCTATTCAATAGTTGTCTTTTTAATTTTTTTTTTTTGTCCTCTAGACCTCTACCTACCTAGTCTGCAAGCACAGACCCCAATTTGACGCTTTATCAGAAAAATCATTGTGTCTTGAGAGAAGCCTAAACCAGTTACTGACTGGGAGCAGCTAAAGTACATGGCCTATGGTACATGTTGTCTTACAGTGCAGACACTTTTACAACTGACCAGGGTTTGTGCCTGCAAACTACTACCTACCTACATGTATGATCATTTCTCTTCCTTTCCTTTCTTCTTTTTCACACTCCCCCTCCCCCCCCCCCCCCTCTCTCTCTCTCTCTCTCTTTCACCCCCTATTGCTCTCTCCCTCTCTCCCTCTGTTTTTTTCTACCTCCCTCCCTTCTCCCCTTTCTTACATCTTCCCTTTCCACACTCTGGCTCTCAACAAATGACTTTCTATCAACTTACCTGTTGTGGAGGACTGAGTGGTGCTGGTTGTGGCAGCTGTTGTGAGGCTTGTGGCAGTGATGTTGTAGAGGAAGCGGTTGCTTGGGAGTGGCTGGGAGGAGGGTTGGAGTTGTTCTGCGATTGTTGTAGGGCCGCTGCGGCTGCCTGGACTGTACCCGGCGCCCTCATGGCTGAATAAAGAGAAACATAAATGATTCCAGTAAGCAACATTTGTCAAAGCAATCAACTTTGCAGAATAATTTGTGGGTGGCAGGGAAAGAGGAGCAGTTGGAAATACTTTTGATTATAGAATTTATTTTACAAATTCAAATCCTCCAATACTGTTCTGTTACAACATGAAAACATCAGTTCAAATTCTTAACAACTAAAACTTTGGACAATAGAATAGATAAAAATTCATATTTTCACCATATATTATGACAGCATTGTATGAGCAGATAGAATAACTACTTTGTATTGCTGTTTAAAAAAAATTAAATTAAATATCAAATCTATTATAAAATGGTAGGCCTACAGTAGATCATTGTACAATGTAGATTCCTCTTGGAAAATCTTTATATTTTGATATTCTTTTCCATAGCTCTTTCAAAGCTTTACAGTGCAAACCATTCTCTGCACACCCACATACTTTTTTGCACTGAAGATGATTATTCACAATAGTTTTGGAGACAACTGGTACCATATTTGGGTCTAGCTCTACCCAGCCACATGGTCTTTAAGTAAGTCTACATTTGCCCCTTATCAAACTATTCAAACAACACAACCTAACAAAATTTCCTTTTATCTATGGTTGCCTAGCAACCCTATGTAATGGTGGGATGATGTAGGTCAAGGCATTAACTGTAGATGACCCCTGCATGTCACCATCGGGTATCAGGTTCACGTTCTTTGCTACAAGTAAATGTTACTGTGTAGATGGTCTTGTGATACGTCTTGGGGGTATGAAATATGGTTTATCCTATTTCAATACATGCACATGGAGGCCTACTTGAAAAATTCTTTTACTGGAGTGGCTAACTATGCTTGCATTACATGTATGTTCCATTGGACAAAGAGGGATAGGTCCTCAAACTGGACTTGAAGCAGGCCTTTGGTATACAAAATATGGTTCCCCCCTTTTCAATATAGCTACAAGTATGCCTACTCAAACACAGAATAGAGAGGGATACATTGTTATAGGCAAATATAACAGGCCTTAATTGTGGCTATGAAATACGGTTTGCCATTTTTTATATATGTAGTCAATATTGCGAAAACACATGTATCTCTTCAACTCTCCATTTTTATCAATGCTGGCAAAAAGTTCCCAAATTTGTTTTTCTCTGAAGTGTATGCGATAAACTTCTATTTCACAAACAGACTTGACACTGATTGAAACTACTTTGATGAAGGAATAAAGAGCTTATTTGAACAGTCATTTCAAATAAAGGCGAGGCCTTGACAAGAGAGGCATATTCAACAAAACTCAAGATTAGGGACTTGCATACAGTGGGGTAAATTTCCAACCGCAACTTCAAGTTAGTAGCGTTGTTTGTACAGGACTACCTTGAAATTTAGCACTGTGTCTACAATTACACCAAATGTTTTTAAAAATTGTGAATCAATCAACTTTCTGAGATATTAGCTACGTTCATACTGGACGTGTGGTTTCAAAACTTTAAGTTAGCGAAATTTTAAGTTAACGAAACAATGACTCACTAACCACGGCGAGGGTTCACACGGGTAGATACTAGTAGTAGATACTACCGATTGTGTGTACAGCACACATACAGATCCTGTGTTCATAATTCACCCGAAGGGTATGACCCGCAAGTTTAACATGAACAGAGAGGTCATCGTTAACTACAAGCTTGCGAAAATTAAAGTTTATTCTGTCCACACTGTCCGAAACTGCGACGGAGGACCACCCACTGCTCGTGGTTTCGCCGTTAACCACGAGCTCTCTTGTGGTTCTAGAACTACAAGTAAACTTAAAGTTTCGTAACTACGAGTCTGTTCATACGGTCTGAAACTACAAGATAACTACAAGTAAACTTACAGTTTCGAAACCACAAGTCTGTTCATACAGTCTGAAACTACAAGATAACAGCTAGTTAACTTAAAGTTTTGAAACTACAAGCGAAACTTAAAGGGTACCAATCACCAAAAAATATTTTGCTCTGTATGTTAGGGGATCCATTTCATTATACTATATTCCTAATATGGGCTTCAAATATTAATTCTATAAAGAGATATTGCAATTTTAATTACACTCTCTATAAACGTAAAACTGACTCGCGATTAGACTACTCGACGCACCCGTACGCACTCGCCAAGATAAGGGCTCGCGCGGAACTAAACTCGGAGTTCGGTTCCGCGCGAGCATTTTCATGTTATACTTTTTTCCTTCATACTCAGTAACTGTTCACCGATAGAATGCCCGATAAAGTTCTTCGAGATTGATTTTATACTTTCTAGCTGTACACAAATTATTTTTTCCGATGATTGGTACACTTTAAAGTTTAGCTCCCTTCGTGTGAACCTGACTATTACTGCATTCAGAATTGGAATGACAGATTTGACAACAGATTACACGCCAAATTTCAAATGATGGACGGTCTATATAATCATTCACGGCAAAGTTGGTAAACTGTTCAAGATCTTGGTTCAGCTCAAAACTAGCAGATGCCATTGACAACCTAAAAGCCTGCCTTTATTGCCAACATGTCTACCCCCCCCCCCAAAAAAAAAGAATCAATTTTATCATTTGTTTCATGTGAATTTGTGCAGTGCACCTTTAACCACCACCAAAAGCTAAAAATAACAACCTAAAAGGTTGGTCATGTATCACGATAAGTAACGATAATTATAAAATTATTCCACGTAGAAAATGTATTGGATCCGAGAAATTCGGTGCAGAAGGCTCATTGGCATAAATCATACATTTTCTACACAGACCGATTTTATCGCTACAACCAGCCCTTTAAACAATTAATATAAGATTTGCTCCGCTGGCAATCAAAATAAAACAGTTTTAAGCGAGATCCCTCGAAATCTTGGTCTTACCAATCCTGGGATCCAGCCATGTTGTCGTCCTTTCTACGTGATTGATGAAATAAACCTCGCCCTCCGGTGTGACCGCTTGCTCCCAGTTGATGGGCAGTGGTCCGAGATCTTGCATGGCTGGCAGGGGCTGACCGTTGCCTTGCATAATGATCTGCTGCACCTTGTTGGAAAAAAAAAGGGGAATGGGGGGCTCCCCGTTAGAAATTTTTTTGGTCTGTCTGCTGACCATGCTCAGAGTCAGAAGGCCGGTGCCTAATTCATAATATAAAAGTTCATATATACCGTACGTTAATGCCCTTTTCGGTCAGATAATTTTACAAAGCACTCTTATCCAAAAACACTTAACTAAACTAAGAAGAGTAATAACACTATTTCTACAATTTCATCCTCCGTAATTTTGCAATCTCCCTCCCCTCCTTTCATGTGACAAACCAATTTATTTTGCCCCCCCCCCCCCCCCCACTTTCATTAAAAAAAAAAAAAACTTTTGTCATGCAGGTACATTGTAGCTTTCACAGATTTGACAACAACTTTGCTTATTTGCCCACAGCATTTTGCATATGGGCAATTTTAGAAAAAGCCCTGGGTCTGGGAGAAAATACATAGTAATATATTTATTGAAAACTCTACAAAAAAGCAAGCTTTCTTGTCATCAACATGAACCACTGCATACATGTAGAAGAGGCTACAATTTGAATAAATCCATCTCTTTTAAAACTGCAGTTACTGTTTATAAGATTTTATTATGGTATATGTACAGTAGCCCAAGCTACATGTAAGTATTCAATCAGCTAGATTCATATACTGAGAAGTTTACAAAACAAAACAAAACAAAAACAAAAAAAACAAAAAAAAGTACCAAGGCTGACTTCACTCACCTGATTGTTATTTGAATTTGTGTTAGCTTTACTCAGTTGATTTTGTACACCGGCTTTTCTTGGGTCTTCCCACGTTGTCTGTTGTCTGCTGTGGCTGTTTGGAATACAATTTGTGTAAATAGGAACGTTTGGTCAGATTTGTAGTAGGCCAATGAATGAATGAATGAAAGAATTTCAAGATAATAGAGGGAAATTCTTTCAAATGTTATTTTGAATTGTTTCTCATACTGTCTGTTTAGTTTTGCAACTCCATAAAAAGTAATTTTGAAAAAGTTTATTGTGCATGAAATGATTTGGATCAAATAAGGTAATACAGATTTAAAACGATGAGTACATACATGTAGAATGTCACATTAAAAAAAAGTTATGAACATACACTGTAAACATGTTCTACTAAGGCCAAGTCAACTGTATTTTTAATACTCCTTGGATTTCTTTCATCCTTATTTTTTTGAGGTAAATGTATATGAACTATCATGAACTTCAAGATTTCTCATTTCCAGTCAATTACACGCAGAAAAATCAATAAATGTTCAACATAATATTTAGGGAAATCATTTAATACTTACGAATTTATATTTTTAATGCAATTTATAACACATCCAACAAAGCACACACACACACAAATATATATATATCTATATATACGTACATCAATATTGCAAATAGTTATTTAAAATTAAAATTTTCAAGTTAAAAAATACTTTAACTAGTTCTTCAATTTGCATCAAAAGTCATTTCACTCCCATCACTCACATAGAAGAAAAACAGTGCAACAACATCCATACTTGATATTCAAATAAACATGTAAATGTATATAAATAGGCCTCTGTAACTTTTGTCCAAAATTAAAATGCAAGTTACAATAATACAAAATTATAACTCTATATTGTGAACATAAAAAACATAAGAACAAAAAGTGTCAATATCAAATACAAAACAAGATGATAATTTTATAATCTTGCGATATTCAAGTTTTTCCAACACTACTTTTACCAGACAAAAAGAGGAAATATCTAATGCATAAAAACAAAGAACATAAGCTCCATATGGATGGATACTCAAGTTGTAATATTAGCTTGTAACAGAATTGTTCTAATTTGTACTGTTGACAGTATAGACACTTCCATAATGAAATGGGGGAGGGGGGATAACACACAATCTTTTCTTGCAACAGGAAAAACAAACATTCTACATTTTGTTTCACTTTTTCATTAGCCAAAAGTCCAAAATTCAGTCCAGACTTTGATAGAGTAGACTGCAAAGGCAGAGATGAGAGATGATGCAGGACAGTTATAATGGATCTGCCCAAATAAGGCCAAGTCAATGGACGTAAGTACCCCTGTGGTTTACTACTGATTGTAATCAGAGGGCTATAACAGCCCACAATAACCAGCCCAGGGGTGCGTTCACATTACCAGTTGGGATGCAATATGGTGTATGGTGAGTTCACACTTTGACAACAGTCATGAAAGTGGACACATACACGTTCAAACCTCCTTCAAACACAAACTTTTTTCTACTTCACTAAAATTTCTTGACTTCTCCCTGATTTGATATTTATAAATAGCAATAATGATTTATTCATGTCTTTTTTTTTTTTTTATACTTTGTCAGGTGCAAATGTCACTTAAATTTGTACCTGACAACCAAACTAATCTGCTCAATTCATCAATTCTCATTTTTCCACCCACATTTGATACAAGTTTAGGGGAAAAAAATCACAATGGTGTTAAACTTGGATGCTACATGTAGTTTGTGAATGAATCAGGCTCTATTTCATGGTCCAATTACATCGAAATTTGTAAAAAGAAAAGAAAGGGAAAGAAAAGTTAAATTGTACTATATATATATCTCATCTTTACAAAAAAAAGACAGATGAAACGGCATATCTCTATTGTAAATGGTGCAAAGAAGTAGGCGGGGACTGAGGGAAATTATTTCCAAACAACTGAAAACAAAACTATGATTATTCTGAAAGAGCCCCTATACAAAGAACTTTGTCTATGCATTGCATGGTATTATATTTTGTAAAGTCTATCTTCAAAGTAGTCTACCTTCAAAGTACATGTAGCCTTATATACTGTATGTTTCATCCTTCTTGTATTTCAAACCGGGGATATGGAAATCTCATGTGCAAGTGCAACTGTAATGATACATGTGGTATGATCCACTGCATGATCCACAACATGTATACATGTTCATCAAAAGTATTTTTCAAATTTCTGGGAAATGTATGGAAGTTTCAATACCCCCCCCCCCCCCCCCCCCCCCCCCCCCCCCACTTCTGTGTCATACTCATTTGGTTAATCTAGACATTTGCACACGCATCTCTATCAATAAAAAAATCATGGAAATATAAAATGTTATGAATTGTTGTCATTACTTTCGGGTTTTTTTCTTCCCAGTTCAGTACAACTACATTACAACTATTTTTCTTTTTTTTTTCTTTAAGCATTTTGCTTAATTACATGTAAAGAAACAAGGAACTTGCTGCTGAACAACTTTGCAATGAATTGTTATTTACCATTTCTGCTAGCATTTTTTTTTAAATCAACTTACAAGTCCCCCCCCCCCCCACTCCAAAAAAAAAAAAAAAGGCAACAGTAAAGAAATCTCAAATGTAAGAACTGTGAGCATATATATATCACTTTTAATTCTACAATGTATTTACATGAAAAATGTTAAGTTCATAATACATTTGTATGTGTCTTGTGTACTGTACATGTACAGTTGAAAATATTCCCTAGAGCCTGGATCTAGACTGTGCACAGGCTCCTTCTTGCTAATAAACTGTTTGTACTTTGGCAAAGAACCCTATAATACCTATTTTAAAGTTCAAATCGATTCTTTAAATCTCACCTGAGGGCATGCATTAAAATAGGCAAACATCAAACCCAGTCCTGACCATATTACAAAAAAACACCAGTCTAGCAAAATTCATAGTTTGCCTGTGCAAGCATAAAAAAAAATGAATTCAATACGAGCAAACAAATCTTTTCAAGGTGTTTTGAACATTTTCAACCCGAAAGTACATGCATGAAGAGGCTTTGAAACCTGTACTACCCCCGAATTTTGAACTTTGATTTTTACACCACATTGGAGATAAAAATTCTTAAAATTTATAACAATTTACAATAATGACAACTATTTGACAAAAATTTAGTTTGCCTGTGAAGGCAGAAAAGACGGAAGTCAATATAATTCAAAACATCTTTTCCACACATTATCGCCTGTGTTATTTTGATGCATGAAGCCTGAGCTACACAATCAACTTTGGACCCTGCCTTTCAACACATTTTTTATATATATTGAAATCCTAACTTTACTAATAAATCATGATCAATGAACTTGAGTTATGACTGATAACAGCTACTTGGCAAGTTTCGTATGAAGTTGCGATATTTACGAGAGCTCTACATAATCTTGCATGGTTAGCATTGCTACATTCGTGTACCAACATGTCTAGTTATCAACATCCATTAATTTAAAGCAATTATTGACTTTGCTTTACTTATCAATTTCTCTATTCAAAACATACAAACCTTACAGCCTCTCCTAAAATAAATATTTTTTTTACTATATGATATCTTTAATATTTGTCTATGAACATTTATACCAACATGATGGGTTTATTCAACCCAGTTTCACTATAATTCCTATTCTACAATGTACATCTTCCATAAAGTAAAAAGATAAGGAATATCCAGTAACTTAATCTGTTACAATCTATTAAAGTTATCATAGGTTATCTGGGTCCTGATAACGATATTAAATAAATTCTGACTGAGGCAAACCAAATTTACACGGAATATAAGACAACAGTACAAAAAAATTATATCTGCTATGCAATTTGGGTAGAATCAGCATTAAATATCTGAGCAATGAGGAAAAAACAGGCAAAGAAATCGAACTACATGTACATGTATTAGTCCCAACTCATGCTCAACATGCAGTCTTGACATGAGCATTTTATTTTTTAATCAATTTTTTTTTTTGGGGGGGGGGGTGGGCAAATGATGTGATTTTCAAGCATGATAAATGAGTTAGACATAATTTATTCTTTTGAATTTTACAGAGGACAAGAACTCAAATTTGATTTGGTTGTCCTTCAGTTAAAACTCATATTATCCTATATCTTTTTGTATAGTCTGTAAATTCCTGCTTATCCTTAGTAAAGTATATCTCAATAATCACTTTTAAATGTATACTATTTTTTTTTTTGTTGCAATTATGTTGTAGAGTAAGATAACTCATCAAATCAAGCACATACATGTACAGTTATAGATCTTTCAAAAAGTATTATTATAGGTGCTATAAAAGAAACTTTTATTATTATTTTTATTATTATTCATGTACATGTATCTCCACCTCACTGGCACATATTTATAGATGAATTACGTCTGTGTGCATCAATACATGTACCTAGGTTGAAACATGCAGCATGCACCCCACGGCCCCCATCAGGTAATCTGTGATGCAATTTTCCAGCTTTCGATTTGGATACAATTGTACTTTGCTTGTGACATGTGCTATTCCGCTCACAGGCAAAATGACAATAACAGAACCCCAAAATTACCATGCAACGTATTCGCCATATGAATCATTTAGATGTGTCCATGTATTTGGCATCAAGAGAACTGTACAATAAAGATGTGTCCAAGACATACATACATGTATATATACTGTGTATGTCTTCTGTGGATGAAGGTGTAGTCCCAGAGGTACAAGTTTATGTCCCTTCAACATCAAAACCATTTTTATTTTCATTTTTCAAAGAGATAACTATAACACTGATAAAACAACATGAGTTAAATGGCCTGAATTCAAGAAAAGAGGTTTATCTTATAACCAACTGTCTAAATCATGGTTTAATTAAACCTCCACCGTGGACTGAAATCTGAGCGTAAATAAGTGATATAAAGCACAATACTGTCCGCCCATTGGACATGAGGACATGCGCGTACTTGTAATTGCGCTTTTGGCGATTTAAACCGTGGGTTAAAATAAACCTCGTTCGTGAATTCGGGCCAATGGGTCCAAGGAAAAAAAGCAACAGAAATTTGATTAAGAACTTAATTATCTTCATACATACTTTCATTGAAATTACTAACAATTGGAAGATCATTATTAGAGCATTGCACAACAAGATGCCGTCATGATTATCGACCACAATTGAAATCTTTTCCTTGAAATTCTTATTCATCAAAACTGATAGGAATTATGATATTATTTTGGTTTCCTGTTTGCTTTCAATTCAGCTGGAAGGTAAATATACACAAACCATGTGCCCATATGCCCTCTAAAATGTGAAAATGATCAAACAATGTACACCGACATCATTCACAAATATAACTATTCACAGAAAAAAAATGTCATCTAGCAAACTGTACTTAACCCATTTCATACCGGGGGGGGGGGGGGGGGGGGGGAGGGGTCTCATTGAGGCCTGTACGGCATCCGCGTCCATGAAAGCGAGTAAAAAGGGTTGTTTTTTCACCACCAGACGGGTAACCCGGGGATCTCGTTTAGGGTATCAAAAACAAGGAATTTCAGAAAAAAGGGTATCAAATTCACTATTGATGAGAAAAGATCCTCGAAAAGGGTAGGAAATTTGACAGTACATTCGGGAGCCGGTCAGGAGCAGCAAATCTGAAAATACACGATAAAAAGAATCCAAAAAGATTCTCTTCTATTTTTTCAATGGAAACATCATTCTGGAATGTGATCTAAAGTAAATAGATCCATTTCTCTTTAACTCTTCCTTTTTTTGGCCAAAAAAGGGCCAAGAATAACCAATCCTTGCATAGGATGTACAATACTATTCAAGATCTTTAAAAAATCCCTGTTATAAGGATCTAAATATCAGAGATTTTCATGGGTTTCCCTGAATAGGGTATCAAAAACCCCTTGACTTAAATCCTCATTCAGGGTGCTTTTCAGAAAGTCACGGACGCAGATGCCGTACAGGCCTCAGAGAGACATACCCCCCAGGATTTCACACAATATCCACAGGCTTGCTTCCCTTGTTTTACACGCATCTGAAGAACTAGAATGTGCAATACAGAGCAAGAGTTACACAACAGTAATTGCACCTATCTACCACAGTCACAATGCAAATATTTACCATGTCAACATTCATTCAGCCATGCTAGCTTTTCTCATGACAAAAAGTTGCCATTTCAGACCGAGCTCACCGGAAACTGTGCCCAGAAACCGGAAATGCACCCATGTACTTGTAGACCGGAAAAGACGGGTTCAAATTTGTTCTCATAAACTAATATTATCTGTGCAAATACAGAAATTGACCACAAATGAACTTGAACTAACCGAGGGCCCTTTTATCACTAACCTATGCACTTGAATCACTTTTGAGACTCCTTATTGGCGCCTATGGTTGACTTTATCTAGCTGATTAAATCAGATAAAAATGTAAACCTGGCACTCTACACGTAAGTCTCAGGCAGCTGTAAGCAGATACGTGTTAACTTACATGTACATGTAGGCCCACATGTAGAGATGCTTTTCACACCACACTTTGCAATACTTGGGACTATTTATGAAACGATAGATGCACTGTCACACAGATTTACTAAGATGCTTGATATAATGATCTTGTTTTGTGTTTTGAAGAATAACTGCATGTACTTGGTATTTGACTTTCCTAGTTATAATCTAGCTTTAACTTGGTGCCACTGTAATACATATATTGCGAAATATAGTATACATTTATGAAGGAGAATCAAATCTTTGTGCAAAGTTGGCATCTGAAATCATATTACAGTTTGATACTATATGTACATGTACACATGTATGTATAACTAAAATAAACATAGACTGGCAAAGTTATGAATTTTAGAATGTACATACAATGTACATACAATGTACATGTGAAAGACCAGTGATATGATGAACCTTCCCTCCCACTAGGAATTCAATCATGTGTGATGTCATACATGGACTCATTTATCTCTTCAAGGATTGTGATACGAAAGATTACTAAAGATCTGTGTTTTAATCTTTGAGATGTACAACGTAAGTTCATGGAACTATCATTCTTTATTTCTAGGAATTATATCCTTAGATATCACTGAGTAACATATTTCCATGAAAGTATAAGATAAGGGGTCTAATCCTGAGCCTGGACTAAGGTTCAAATAAGGTCAGACTACATGTAGCAGCGAGAGAGTGAAACTAGAACCCAATCACAACAGGACTTAATACCAAAATAAGTCAACCTAGTCAAGTCATGTCACATGATCTCAAAGCTCATGTTTCTTAGACCCTGATTCCTCCACTAACTGCAGTCTTGATTTTAAACTCCTGCTAAAAGCAGCCAAATTTTATAAAACGGAATAAAAACAGTACTCAAGTCAAGCTACATGTACAAGTATACACCAATTTGCAGGGGGGGGGGGCGTAAAAGTGAAAGATCTGTGACGAGTGGGACCCATTCCTGGACCCATGGCTGTTATTTTTTTTCGGGGGGGGGGGGGGGAATAATTAAAACTTTTTTAAAAAGTGCTTTTCACGTTTAAAGGCTTCTACGAAAAGAAAAGAAAGAAAAGAAGGGGAAATTTTTCATATGCTAAATAAAAATTAATGTGTTGTCTTCTTTCACAAAAATAATCATATGCATAATACCTGAAAAGGGGCATCCCAGTTTGAAGAAAAAAAATAAGTCTGGAAACCATTAAACTAAATATTACATGATACTGAGAGAAAATAGAGAGTATTTTTAATTTTTGTATATCTTGCTTTCTTTGCTGAAGATTGTACGATGTAAGAAAATATATCGAAAGCAATTTATCACCATTATTTTCTCACAAATATCTTACTGATGCAAACTGCCATATACTTAATAATTTTACAATTATGCGGAACAGGGCTAAGTCTTAAAAAGAATAGCGGTTGATTCAAAGTGATCAAAATTTGATACTAATCATAACTCTGTACAAAAGAGAGGAGTTTGCAGGTTTGCCAATAACTTAAAACTTGCAGTCAACCCAGATCAATCTCAACTCTCTATAAGACAGGGATTAGGTCTGCGTTTACAGACTAATACTGAGAAGGAAGCAATTCACAGATCTATTGGGCATCAAATACTTCCTGTATTCCCCGATACCACATGTACACGATGTATCACATTTTTGTGGAATGGTCATGTACATTGTATTTTCTTGTTCATTCCGAATGTCACTTGTTCACATTCATGTACAAGATGACTGAGTTTTACCCATTTGTTATAAATAACTACATGTAAATACATCTTTGCCAATTGCAAAATCTATTCAAATTAATAATCCACATTAATCCACATCTGAAACTCTCCACCCAGGTGTTAATTGGTACCCAATATGCTAGAGCACTACATATTTGACTTCTCAAAAGTAGGCCTACACTGTACTTCTAAGCTATGACCATGGATATGTCCATGCTACATGTATGACCAGGCCACCAGGGTAATAATGTGGATATGAGTACTATACAAGAAGCCACCATTATTATTATTTTCATTATTACTTTACTGTTGTTGTTGTTGTTGTTAAAATGTAGCAATCTGATGAACATGTAGGCCTATGATTTGCCACAATAAAAATTGCTCAATAATCCATATTATTCTGTCCTACATTTACAATTTCAATTACATGTAGCTGATATGGTTTGTATTTTATTATTCCTCTTCAAAAATGGTAGATGTTCACTGATGCATTTTGGAAATACATAAACACACATTTTCTCTGTGACTTTACACCCTCCTCTCATATTCCCACTTCTTTTAAGTTCTGGTTTTGATGAATAATAAAAAAGATTATTTCCTCCTACATTTATCAGCTAGAAATCTGAATTAACTCAAAAACATATCCTTTGTTTTCATGCATACTTAAATAGATTGTTTGTACTGACTCATACACAAGCATTTCTCTCCATCATTCATTGATAACAGACAGGGACCCCACATGACTGGTATAATATGTAACCAGCACATGCGTATTTATGCACTCTATATTTATATATGTACATGTACACCTGCCAGTAATACATACAATCCATATGGCTGTCATGCATTATAATTAATAATCTATATGACTCATCAACAGCACGGTCCACCCATGTCACAATACTACATTGTACATGTACTAACCCTTTCAAGACAGGAATCATGTAAGGGCTAAAAATTAATCACATTTTGTTCTTGAAATTGGCAACAATAATATTTTTCTTTTAGTTCTACATGGTTCCAATAAGGTGTAATGTCTTTGACAACAATATGTACAGGAATTTTGTTTGAAAGGTTGAAAAAATTGCCAATTTTACAAAACAATGATTTTGAACCTCTCAATGTGTTGCCAAATGAAGGACTTTAAGGCTTATTCTCCTTTTTAGATTCCTGTCATCAAACGCAATATGGTCATGCAACAAAGATGGACATTATGTGTGCAGAATTTTTTTCTCTTTCTACCCCTACATGTACATCTTGTATATTTTTTAGAGCTCTGAATCAAAAGTTATTGAGCCAAACCACAAAATGTGGTCAATGCCGGTCTCGAAAGGGCTAATAAAATGTTATGCAAAGTCATCTAATCTGAGGAGAAGCTATAACTACACATGTACATGTACATGTATGTACAGCTACTAAACATATTAATTTCTATTATATCTTACAGCTTTAATCAGAAATTTGGAAGCATTTATAAAATTCAAAAGTAATTTTTTTAAACAACAAATTTAGAGCATATTCTCATAAACAATATTCAATGATAGATCAAAAAATAGTCTACAGAGATAGTAAAAAAAAATGTGCCCAAAGTGAAAAAAAAAGTTTTCACTATCAGGAGGGGGGCATGTGACACCACCAACCCCTTCCATATACTCATTAGTCTCATCACTAAAAAAAACAATTTCTTTTTCTTGGATGGTGTTAGAGGAACTTGGCTGAAGACATTCTTTTTTCTAAATCATTGAAATAAAGATTTACAAAATAGAATTACACTGTAATCCTCTTCTATATTGACATGTCTTGCCTTGTACAATAAGACCAAATGGTACTTATGTTGCAATTATAAGAAAGTGATATAGATTCTACATAAACAAAAACAACCACAAAATGTATTGCCTCATTTGAATTTAAACAGGAGAGTAGACAGCAACACAAACATGGATCAAAATACAGAGCTGGGGGCAATTTAACCCCCAACTCTACAAAAATAGGACCAGCATACCTTGAAATAGTCCACAAAATTTCCCTCTTGGGGACAAATTAATGCAAAATTTGAAAATAGCCCCCAGCAAGTAAACACAATTTGAAGGGTTGATTGAACAACAACAACAACAAAAATGCTCATGTGAACAATCCCTGAAGTTTATGAGTTATGTATTGATTTTCATAGGCTTGTTTACTACGAATTTCCCATCAAAATGTTTTGCCTTTTCTTTGTCTCATTCTCCATGTGAGGTGCAAATACATTTGTAATTTTACCCCCCCCCCAAAAAAAAAAAAAAAACCTGTGTTTATCAATTATCATACATGTACACCTACACGTAGACCCTACATGTTTGTAAAATGTGAATACTGAACAGTCATATCCCTAGGCCCTAGTCTTCTGTGAGATACACATGCTTGTCAACTTCGCACTGTTCCACACCGCTGCTAGAGCAAAGCATCTCACTTCCTTTTCAATGCTACTTCTCCGCTGGCAAACAGAGTGTGATAAACCTCTCCATGAACCAAAAGCGACTCAAATCAGCCAAAACAGCTTTCTTCTTCTGCCCTCAAAATATTCCCAAATATTCCCTTTCGGTTCTTTGAGCGAGTTGTCTATCCCCTCCCCCACATCGATGTATCAATGGAGTGATCCCAGCTCTGTATCAATACGACTTCAATGGACAAGTATGTCAAGTATGTGGCAGAGGTCGCGGATCACTTTTATGTTTCTTTTCTTCCATTGTTCCCGATTCATGAGATTGTTCGCAAGCAAGAAACAGTTACAAAAACACTGCATTCTGACAGGAAGTCAATTACAGATGATTTCTCAGGCCATTGGAAGCATGATGATCGGCTCCCGCAAAAATAACACTCATTTGTGAACGAAAACATCCCATTTCTATCCATCTCATCCCTTACGAGTAATAAATTTAATGTAAAGGAATTATATTGCACATTATAATCTTTCAAACTGAATAAAACCTTTCACGAATCAAACTGATATTAAACTGATAATACATGACCGACAGGTCACTCTTTGCCAATTGCAAGGTCATGAAAATAAATTGCTCATTTGAAGATCTATGACAGAGGCAATTTATGAGAACTACATCCCAAAAGAAAGAGAGTACCCTCATTGTACTTGCACTCTTCAAAGTCTCTTTTTATGCTTTTTATGTATAATGCCCAATTAAAGTTTTAAAATGAACATAAAATACAGATGTATAGAAAAGTGCATTATACAGTGTATCTCTCCCCCTTCAGGTTGAAGGAAAATATGAATCCATAGCCTTAGGATGGGAGCAAGTGCATGAATTGAACTCAAATGCTCAATAGGATACAGAGATTGTTACAAAATTATTTGGGGAACTGCTGAGAATCGGTTTTTTTTTTTCTTTCTTTTCTTTTTCTTTCTTGTGAAATGTCATTCTATTCATATCATTGATTTTGTATTCATTCTGTTCTTTTTGGTGTTTTGGAATTTCTGAGCCTTTTCTATAGCTTCAAAGCTGCTAGGTGAAATTTTTTTCTTATTCTAGTCAAAATGTGAGTTACATGTACATGTACATGTATTTCTCAAAGTTTAGTTACATGTAGCTAGAAACATGGTGAGTATTGTTCACACAAGAAAAAATTGTAACTTCTTTATTCATCTCGCTACATAGCACAATCATGTAGGGCCTACAGAGCTATCACACAAAACATTGCATGGTTTTCCATGTCTGAACAAGGGGCTAAGAGGAAGGAAAACATATGGTATGATCATTTTGAACTCTCCATCACATCTGAATGGTGTCTCTGTTGACACCCTTGCCTTGGGGCTGGGGGTCCCTGGCTAGCAGGCAAGCCCCACAGGCGCTACTGTGAGTTAAAGGGAGTCATCAAACTGATTGCTCACCAAGTACAATGAATCAGAGCCCCATTGCCACAATATTGTCTCCTGTATCAAACGATTGTTGAGTGACAGAAAGATATTTGTAGCCCTCTATGTAGCAATTGATCATTTCTGGAAATGATCTGGAGACTTAAAGATAAAGTTGAGTTCTGGTCATGCAATTTCATTGTGAAAGAAACTGTCTCAAAGCAAGTGGGATAGGATGATCATGTCAACATACATGTAAGAATTGGTGTATACTGTGAGCATTTGGAACCATCAAAATAATAAGACATTGACCCAAACTTCCTGAAAAGCACATGCACTGTACACGGAAATGAGTATATGGGACTGCACACACAAGTGTGCATGAATTTTCGGCCGGAACACCTCAGCTACATTGTATCTCCCGTCATATTTCGAATATGAGGGCATTTGAAGAGCAATAATTACCAGGGGCAATAATTACCAGGGGACATTTCTACTAAAGATGTTCTTCCAAACTCAGAAAAAAGGAATGAGAAAGCTCACAATTTTATTTTTGACCTTTCCCAGAACTTAACCTTCTCTTTAAGCTAGTTAAACAGGGGAGCGTTTCATCAAGTGTCTTGTCAGTGATTTTTACCGACAACTGTTATAAGCTACTGAAATCCTTGCATCTGATTGGCTGAGAGCAAATTTGTCGGTAAAATTCACTGACAAAATACTTGATGAAATGCTCCCCTGGAAAACTTGAAAATAAATTGGCTTTAAGTGATAGGCTCCCTAATCCCTACACTATTTAAAATGACCCCTGCAGGCCAGCATGTCCCATTAGTGAAAGTACTTATTAAGGACAATTTTATGGTAATGAAATAAAAAGAGCCTCAATATAAAAATCCATTTAATTCAAGCAACGATGAATTATATCACAATTGTTCACCAGGATGAGTGAAAAAAAGTAAAATATACAAACATGTTGGTCCTAATCAATTATTCCATGCATACAGCTGTAAAACTAAAATATATAAAAATCAACACTATTAATCTTCTTTCAACAATCCTTTGTTATGCATTTTAGGCCTATGATATAATGACTATAAGCTCTAAAAAGTGGAGTCTACAATAGAGCACAATTCATTCTATTTTACCAGTGACTTAGGTCTATTTCTTCTTCAGAAATTTCTTCACATTGGTCTTCCTTCAAACATACACATGTTTGTTTATGAATGATGACAAAATAAACACAATATTCCCTTTAATTCAAACCTATCCATCCAGGAGAAAAGAGACAGTCAAATCTGAATGGATTTGCCCCGAGGGTCATTATGAGGTCAGTCAGAACCCAACAGAAGCAGGGTTTTCTCATCAAACTGGAGGAAAACTGGGTAAAAACTGATGATTTTTCCGGGCTTGTCTGCATGGGGAAGGTTCCGACAAGTAAATGCATTGACATGGTAGTAGGGCAGGAGATGTGGGTGCTAATTGGACTGGAAAACCCTACAAATTGATTGCTTCCAGTTCCACTCCCAAAAAAGCTTGTCTCTAGTAGGTCCGTGGTCTGACCAAGGACAGTACTTTTTTAGACCACAAGTTTTGGGAGATGTTTTTCATCATGGTTTACAAAACATGGCTTTTTATATAAATTTCCATTTAGGCCTACCAGTGTGCCATTGCCAAGTAAAATTGATTTCTAGTACATCTCTTCCAGATTTTTTCGAATATAATGAGGGGGTTCCTGGTTATTTGGTAGGCCTATATAATACTTTTCTTAAGATGGCTGCCGCACATGTGATATAGCATAAGGTCTCTTCCAAAACATTTTGTAAGGAAAGCTATCCATTTTCAGGATACTTTGAAACTTGAAACTACATATAATGATGAGTCATTGAGATAATGTTGTTTTGTAACAAATTTTGAAAAAAGGATTATTTGTAATTTTTCTTCTTACAAATAATAGATTTAAAAGGAAACAGGCTACAAAAACAATGCACATGGGGACAAAAAACTAGGAATTAATTTCACTTTGCCTTAGCTCAGCCTAAGCACATCATTTGTCTTGGCCAAAATGTCTTTTTTATTATCACTGATTTTAATGAGCTACAATTTAATACAGAACCTGGGCCCTGTTTCATAAAACTTCAAAATCAATTACAACTGTCTCATTTCTATGACAAAGTTGCTCTCAGCCAATCAGATTCAAGGATTTCAGTAGCTTATAACAATTATTGTAACTTGTTATTGATAACAAGTTTTATGAAACAGGGTCCTGAAGTACATACATGTACATTAGCTTTGTGGTCATGAAAAGGCTTCAAATACTTTGACAAAGGGTTAGAATGCCATAGCACGAAAATAGAAATGTGCTACCTACATGTACATGTAGTAGCATACTATTGTTACAACTTACACGTACATGTACGAACTTGAAAATGAAAGTAAAAGTAGGCTAACTGTACACCACAAGGAGCATATTGTAATGCTAAGTACAATCAATAGCGGGTTTGCAGGTGGAGTGAATTTAGTAATTTACCTTTCTAGAACTATAGATTATTTGTAGGCCTCATAACGTTATTTGGACCCCCCAAAGAGCACACAGGACTCACAGGAGGCAAAATTTTTAGGAGTAGCCTTGTAAGTCACAAGTCTCTCTGATACCCTTCAATGCAGGGTAATAGCAAATTAATATTTATTTCAACTCTGAAGGCTACTTTGAAGTCCATATATCTTGGCTACTGTGGAAAATATCTGTGAGCTCTTTCTTGTCTTTTCTGCATATTAGTTTCAACAAAGAGACTTTTTTGGGGGGGGGTAAAGAGGGGCTACAGGAGGCTCAGTTTCAATTTATTAGGGTTTCTTTACTTGCTTCTAGGTGTTTTTTGTAAAATAGACAAAGCCCCTATCTATTTCAAAATCAAGTGGGGATGACCATTATTTATCCATCAAAATAAAAGACCTGAACATACAATGAACCAATGCCACAGTAACTGCAAAAGGGGCTAAACAGGTGCCCATGCACAATGAGCCCAAAAAACTTAACACTGGACCAAAAATCTTCAAAATTTTAAAAATAGGAGGCTCACACATACACATGTACAGATCCTAAAAATACAAACCAGAACCCCAATAAACTTTAAGTGTAGTCCTGCTAAAAACATAAGTCCATCCAAACAGCTAGATCCTGAAATGGATTCAACTGCAACCATACATGTACATGTACATGTAGGAGATGGAGATTAAATTGATAGCGTAGTGGTAACCCAGGTCCCGCAGCTCGAAACTAAAAGGTGCCCAGGACACAAGGCCCCACAAATTTCAAAATCTTAATAGGGCTCATTCTTACGGATCCTGATATGTCAAACTAGATCCCCTACGAAAAAAAGAAACAGTGCGGGCTTGTGGAGCCCTGGGTAACCTCTTGCAGACTGACATGGGGAACAGTTGTGGTTCTGGGAGACTTCGTGGTGACATATCACCACCACCATTCCCAATCTTGCTGGGAGGAGTAGGGTGAGCAGGTGAGGTCACTTCTGACCTGGTCTTGTTTTTACTTGGTCAAGGGGCCAAAGGTTAAACTGGGTCTTGGACACTTAAAAAGCAGTAAACACCTTGCTTTTGCACTTTCCCAGGTTGATCACCTCCACGAACCAAGGAATAACTCCTTGCCGATACTGGTATCCATGGCAACCATGGTCATGCCCATTGTTTTCCAATTTGACATTTGTGTGTAATGTGTACCACTTTTCTCCAACACAGTATTAAAAGTATTATAGTGTATCTCACAAATCCATGTCTTGTCTCTGTCTGGACTTTCAAAGACTTGTCCTTTGTTTCCAATTACATTTACATGGGGGCAGAAAGAGCACAGGTCTGCAATCTGCATCAATTCTGTATTTCAAAAGATTGAAAACTTCCCATTCCAATAATAAGTACTACTAGATACAAATTATGATTCCTTTTCTACAAATAAATAATTCAAGTAATTGTAATCTTGCACAATTTATTCAAGGAAAAAATAAGTAATTTTGGGGAAGAAGTACATGTACAATGTAGGCTTACACTGTATCACTACATACTATACATTATGCCTCTGGCTCTTGTACCCTATTCAACTTTCATACAATATCCACTAAAAAAAAATGTGTACTATTTGCAGAAATTCTCTGGTTTATTTCCTTGTGTTACCCAGCTGCTTATGCCCTTCCTTAATTACATGTACTGCAGGCCTAAATAGTACTGAGACTCAGAGTAAGACAGAGAACAAGCTCTAAAGCCAGTTGTGGATTACATCACAATTCACAACACAACCTTCTTTTCTCATTTGCATTAGCACCCATTTGTTGACCCTCATTAATCCATTTAAGTAACCACAGGTTAGCCATTTAGAAGACCACACTTGTATACATGTAGGTGTATTGGATTAGGCTGTGCAGATTATGTGGAAGAGGAAGTTCTTTACTTGAGAATGAGATAAGCTGGGGCTATTAATAGAATATGGATATTTACATGGAACTGTTCTAAACAAGGACATTTGTAACTTGTTTCGATTCGACAGTCTATTTAAAAATCATTCCCTTTAACTGCTCTTTGTTGCTTTACAAAGGGTTTACAAGTTACTGTATGGGTACACTCTCTAACCTTATGTTGTAAAATACATGTAAAATCATTATTGTCAATGCCATATTTTCAACACCCCCCCCCCTCCAAAAAAACAAAAAAAAAAAAACAAAAACAAAAACAAAAAGTTATCACCACTTTATCATACTCACCATCACTACAACCATCTCCATCATTATCATCATCACCACCACCATCACCACCACCATTCGTCACCATCACCACCATCGCTATCATCATCACCATGATCATAATGATCACCACCACTATCACCATCATCACCACATAATTTTCATTGTCATCATCCTCATCATCGCCATGCACCATCACCATCATCCATTAGGATCCTCATCATCTTCATCAACATCATCCAATTTTTTCGAATGGGGGGGGGGGGGTGGGGGAAATGTTTTCTAGACTCGTATTATGGGCACCAAACTTTCTTCAACTTACTCCAGGAAATATTTTTGGCCAGAGGGTGTGACGGCCATCTCCCAGCCGCTCGGAAGGTTGCCCGCTGCATCTGCATCAGAAATATCATAACTCTGTTGACGAAGATGTTGATTCCTTATCACATCCTGAGGGTTTATGCTTCTCATCTCCTGCAACGACGCCGGCGACGAGTGCGCCCTGCCGTGGGCGATCGTCATCCCCTGCGGCCCCAAGCTTCGACTGGCAATTTCATGGCTAGCGTTCGACATATTTCCAGAGTAATTCGTCGAGTCTGCGCTCGATTCCCTCGAATGACTTATTCTTGGTTCTTGAAAGAAAGAAGCGGGCATGTTTCTCTTCCGCCATGGTACTTGCTGTGGTACTTTGTCGGCTGCCTCGGCCGCGTTCAAAACATTGCGAAACAGATCGTCCAACTCCGCTCCAGAATCGCCTCGTACATGTACGACAGCGTTCTGTCTCTTTCCTCCAGTCTGCTCCATTTTCTCTTCTCTTTTATCGCCTAATTTCTCAATATTTCCTTTATTCCTGTATCCCCTATCGGCTCAGCATTTAATAAAAGCGACTTTTATTCCGTGACAGTGACAGCAATCATATGTAAGAACAAGTTTTCTACCACTACCAGTAACGTATCATCCCCTCATCTTCCAATGTTCACAATTGTCATTCCGACACACAACTTCTCTTCGTCGTATCCGGTTGCACACGGCTCAGTTCACCTGTACGTTCCCGTAAGTTCGCCTCGCTCGTACACTTTTTTTTTCTCGCTGTGGTAAAGTACACACAGCTCAGTACCCATAGACCAAAGCCCGACCTTGCATGCAAATTATTGGTCCCTATTAAGACCACATCACTACCAGCGTTTTAACTATCTCAAGCAAGATAGATCCTTTTTTAGTTCATCATCTCAACTAAATGTGATTTCTCGCGCTCAAAACAACTTGATGGAAACTTTATTGATATATAATGAATATGAAATACTTCCTCTATTTATATCAAATGTAATTTGTGGATCAATATCCTTTTTAAAATCTTTCAAAATCCATCCGCGCGTGGTGTCGCCTCTACCAGGGGGTATAGTTCGGTCCCTTTTCAATCCTTCTTTTGGTCAAAGGCCGACTTTTGTATGTTATTATTGCTTACGTCACAGAAAAGGGTGTGGCTTACGCCGGAAGATTATTGTGTGGCATAAAAGAGAGGTTTGGGGAAAACCTTGAACGAGCTTTTTCCCCGAACCGTGTCTCATTTTCGGTCCGGCCAAGCCTTCATTCATTTGTTGCTATGCGCATGTATGCGACGGTGAATTATACAAGCAGATGATATGAGTCTATTACTTGATTTATGATTTTCGATTATGTACCGCGGGAGCACAGCACTTACCGCGAGCACAGTATTCGGGCGTTGACCTGCATATTATTTATTCTGAGTTCGATTTTGAATTGTTAGGCAATCCCTTTGTCAAAAGAGGAGTTATAATAGGGGGGCAAATTCCCCTATCGCTAATGACTGGGGTCAGGAAGGGGCTAACGATTGAACCATGTTTCTTGGTCTTTGAAAAGGGATTACTTTCTTGAAGATATGGAACTTAGATGTATACATAGGTGCATCCACTTCTTATAATAACGCCCTATGAATAGGCATTTCGAGGGTCGTTTTGTAAGCACAACCTAGCGGTATTATGTTAGAGAAACGATTGTTTAATTGATTTGCGCTTTATAAAGGGGCTTTAAAAAGTATCTCTGAGAAACTGCAACATATTGCATGCATTAATTGTAACAACCACCGGCCCACCGCAAAGTAATGATAATTTTTATTGGTGAATAAAATCAATTATTTTAAATAAATAAATTAAATAATTCTGGTCTATGAAGGCTCTAGACTATTATGATAGACGGTCCTGGCCTTAGATCCTCGCTGTGTGCTTACATCCCTTGGACAAGACGTTTTACCCACATGTGTCCCTCTTGACCCAGGTGTAAAATGTGCAGGTGGTAGATTTTAAGATCATATAAACCTATTGTTTTGTCGATTCAATACGTTGAAAATTGACTATATTTATACTTTTCAATGCTTTATTTATGTATCGGTTCCACTTTCGTCAACTTCCAAGAACGTTGGATTATAAAATCTGCAATACATAGGTATGCTATGCTACAGGAATTTCTTCAAATATTCATCTTACAAATCCAATAACTTTACTTGCGCCTAAATCGATAAAACTTATTGGTCCTGACATACGGAATAATATACCTTTAAATATACGATGTCATCCTACAATAACCAGGTTTAAAATTTAAGCTGGTATGCACATTAATTTCATTATTTTGGTCTCGTCCTTGTCCCCTCCCATTCCGCTTCTTATTGTATTTGCAATACAGTAGAATTTACAATGTACAATTTCATTTGATTGTATTGTATTTATCTCGATGTACGACTGACATTTGATAAGTATGTGATATATATATATATATATATATATATATATATATATATATATATATATATATATATATATACGATGTTTATATTTTAAAAGGGGGCGTTTTCATTTCTTGAAGGGCGTTACTTTCAAACATTATAGGCTATAACTAACCCCTCACATTCGACGACTGTTTCATTATTTTGTTAATATGTTATTTTGTATTTGATGCATGGAAAAATAAATTCAATTAGTCAATCAATCAATTAAGTGGGTACCTGGCAAGTCCTTGGGTGAAAATAATTGAAATAAAGAAAGAACAGGGGTCCGTTGCACAAAACTTGCGTTTGAACGCAGCTCAGGAAAATCAAACGCAACTTTATTTTCAGCCAATCAGAAGTGCGCATTAAGGACTTGCGTTTGATTGTAAGGAGTTGCGATTAAACGCAAGTTTTGTGCAACGGGCCCCAGTACTGATGTTGATGAGGCCTCCGATCGAGGGTATATAAACAAAATTATCATTATAATTATTTTCATTATACTTAAGTCCTACATTAACAAAATACCTACATTTTTATTACATTTCATGACAATTTGAGGACAACAATGAGAGATGGAAAATTAATGTGTTTCCCTTATAAGGCTTGAGAATAAACTCTATTCTGGCAGTGGCGTATATAGCGTGGCGTCCAAGCGACATGATGTTGGGGTGGTACCGGAAGTTATAGCAGATTCGAAAGGACAAGGTCATCAAGCATGTCAAGTGAGGGGAGGGTGAGGATGGGGGTCGCAACTAAACCATCTCCTTTTCGCGTTGCCTCCCCTTGTATACCTTTCTCTAACTCTCTCTCTCTCTCTCTCTCTCTCTCTCTCTCTCTCTCTTTCTCTCACTCCCCCCCCCCCCCTCTCTCTCTCTCTCTCCCTCCCTCCCTCTCTCTTCCATTCGACTGGGGAACTTTCCTCAGTGTCCTGGCCCTTCCATGTGTACACCTCTAATTCTGATCAGGGGTCCTTCTTTGCTTGTATCCAATATAGCACAATATAGAAACAATCATTCAAATACACTCTTTAAAAAAGGTTTGTTTGTTACAGCATATCCGCGGTAAATAAGGGAACATCCATGTTTGTTTGGTAAAATTTAACCCAATATTGAGTAACACTCACCACCTAATACTGGATAGATTTTAATTTCTAGAGTGTATAAGATTCCGCTTAAATGATAATTTAACCCCCCCCCAAAAAAAAAAAAAAAAAAAAAAAAAAAACAGAACCCCCCCCCCCCCCCCCCCCACTATTGGCGACTACAATCTCATTGATAGTAGGATTGCCTGGTTATATAGGACATAAAACAAGCCTCCAGTTGAGAACCAGGCTGTCTCAGTGCTTGATGACACTTTGGCAAAGCAAGCATTCGAACGAAAAACGGAGGAAACAATAAGATGGGTTCATCCAAGGGGCAGCTATTGATGCATGTATTTATTTTCTTTCTATTTTTGTATAAACCTCTCTTCCCTATAGACTGTCCAGGCACCAAGGAAGCGTGAAACTCTTGTATCATTTTAAGGTTATTTTTTTATCATGCCTCAAAGCTATACGAAAAGCCAATCGTTATTGCTATAGAAATGTAATGTTGAAGTATTCTTCCTCTAAGTTTGGTGGAGTTTAATTTTTGTTTTGTCATTAGTATCATATCTATAATATCATCATTATCATCATAATCATCATCATCATCTTTATCATCATCATCATCATCATCATCATTATCATTATCATTAGTATTACTTTTTGTGTATTCTTATTCCAATAGTCAACGGTGCAAATGCTACTTCAATGGGAGTTGGAAAGTACATGTAGTATCTTCCCTCCGCCATGATATTGAAATATTTATTTTAAAAAATGAATAATGATAATCACAAGGGGGTTCCTCTCAGACCACCCCTGTATGTCGCTAAATTTTTAGAAAATATTTGTGTATCATTACTATTATTATTCAAAGTATACTCCCAACCATTATTACCATGATTACTGGAACAGTTGTTGTTGTTGCTGATGCTATTGATTGTTACTGTTGCTGCTGCTGCTGGTGTTGTTGTTGTTATTGTTGTTGTTGTTGATGTTCATGTTGTCGTCGTTGTTGATATTCTTCTGCCATGCAACTCTTTAGGTAGAACCATGTTTCATGTTTAGTGATTTTTAAAGCATATTTCACTTTCTTTTTCCTGCTTTTCGATTCCATACCCATCACAAACCTTGCTCACTGTAACGACCTACACTTCTTTTTTTTTAATCGTGGGTGTTTGTTTTGCTGCTATACCCACTCAAACACACTGGGCTAATTTTTCTTCGTGTCATTTGAATGTCCCGAACTAATATCAACAATCAAAATGATTTTATGAATCGGTTAAGAGCAAATCATCCGTGTATTTGTCCAATTTTGGTTTACGACGCGTGATATTTTTTTGTTTTGTTTTGTGAGAAACCATCAAAAACATGATAAATCTCCTACTATTTTGTATAAGACTAGAACGTAGTGATTGTGTTGTTAGTCTCATTGACTGATGCAGAGTTTTTAAATTCTATTGACAAGGAATAGCAAAGTGATTTGAAGAAGGGTGTCTAGGTGATTATTCAACAAATAAAGTTAGTCAGCAAGTAGTCTTTTAAATGGGATTAGGTAAATATGTGTGAAAGCTCTATTATGTGCAGATTTCTGTTATTAAAAAAAAAAGAAAAGAAAAAAAGGTAATATATCAAGGAACTCGTTTCATGCTGTTTTGATGCTCGGAAAAAAAAACAACAACAAACAATTACTGCATGGTAATACAACGCCATTCACTGATCTCTACGGATTTTTTCCGTATAGAGATCAGTGATACCATTTGACCATCCTTCCCTCAACGTAGAGGTCTCACTTGTCTATCTCAAGTCGCTATGAAAAGGTGTATTCGAACGAACGTGAAATAATGTAATGTGCCATCGACATAATTATTCTACTGGAATTACAATTGTGTATTTATATTTAAATAAAATTAGAAAAAGAAGTAAGAAAATGGTTTCAAAAATGAAGGCAGTACAAAGTGAGAGAACCACAAACAGTGAGAGAGAGAGAGAGAGAGAGAGAGAGAGAGAGAGGGGGGGGTGAAGGGGTGATGAGAGAGAGAGAGAGAGAGAGAGAGAGAGAGAGAGAGAGAGACTAGTTTGGAGTTCGAGAGGTAGCATATGAAAATGAACATTTTTCATGTTTTTTTATGAACCATCTATATCTTCCAACGGAAAGCAATATTATGGGAGCGGATAATCACTTTTTCATTAAAGTATTCTGAAACTTCAAACATTGCTTACTTTTTTGCTTCAGGCAAGGACATTGATCAAATACAAATGAAGTGACAACTTAAAGACTGACTTTGTCTTATTACTTCCTGTTTTATATTTGTGTATAATTTAAGTGAAAAAAAAAGTGGTTAAAAAGAAATATTTTATCCTTTTCCCGTCAGATAACTCCTTTTAAGAAGAAAATATCCCCCCGGAGGTAATTATCCGATTTTAAATAATCTTTCTTTCAAGTTGTGATAATACCGACAATTTAATAAACAATTTGGTGTCTTGATCGACCATTACAGATAAACTTTTTTAACAATTTATTTTATATTTTATTTTATTGCCACCAGGTGAATAGAGGGCACTTTTTGAAAGTTTGCCTCCTAGATTCATGCCCCCCCCCCGTATCCGCCACTGAACGTATAAAAGCTGTGTCTTCAGTACTGTTGAAGATCCAAAATTTGGGCACCGCAAAACCTTAAGGCTAGCTGTACATGTTGGTCATGTAAGTTGGCCATAAAAGGCGCCAAAAACCTTATACATATATAACCCAACAAATGAAGCGCATCAAGTAAAGCGATAGAGCGCCTCCTGCCCACTTCTTCTGGTCTTTTTCTTGGTTCACCACAGATCTGTATCAAAATGGTTCCCCCTCCCCCGTTTTTTCTACAGTCTATATAATTATGACATCTCTCTCTTGATGTCATAATTATAGACTGTAGAAAAAAACAACAACCCGATTCTGATACAGATTAGTAGTGAACCCAGCAAAAAAGACAAGTAGAAGTGGGCAGGAGGCGCTCTGTCTTTATTATATGACAACTCTCTATTGATGCTTGGATAACAAAGGCGAATGACGTATATGCTGAAAAAGAGAGAAATTGATAAACGGAAGTTTACGGAGAAGCCCTCGTTGTTAATTAGTAGAGCGTTCAATCGTAAACGGTCAACAACAAATGGTCTTTAAATCAGAGAGTAAAAAAAGTACGCCCACTCTCCATTTATCTTTTATTTTTATTATTATTATTATTATTATTATTTGTTTATAATAATGAATATAATGAAGTTATTTTGTGCAGACAGACTGGTCATGTCTTTCTGTCTGTGTATCTGTCTATCTTTCTCTCTCCATCTGTAGTCCATTCTCCCCCATGCTCCCTCCTTCCCTCTTTCTCTCTCTCTCTCTCTCTTTCTCTCTTTCTCTCTTTCTCTCTCTCTCTCTCTCTCTCTCTCTCTGTCTTTGTCTCTCTCTCTCTCTCTATATATATATACATGATAAAATATGTTTATCTATAATCTATCTACATGTATTTATCTATCTCTCTAATGATGAATACATCCCTCATCGATCGGATAAACATACTTTTCTAATGGCAAAAGAAGATCATGCCTTAAATTAACCGGTAGTAAAACTCAAATTTTCAGTTTCATTTGACTCACTGATTAGGAAAACAAAACAAAAAACAACGACATTTTCAAATTATTTCAGAATTTATTATTTGGTGCATGAATAGTTGATTTGATTTTTATTCTTTTCTTCTTCTTTTTTTTTCTTTTTTTTTTCTTGCTCTCCTTTCCCCCATTTTTTGGGGTGGGGGGGGGGGGGGCGCGTTTTTTGTTTATGCTTTCCACCATCCCTGACTGGTGCACTTTGTTCCTGCCTTTGCTGTGTTCATCCGCTCCATTGCTTTTTTATCCAGAACAGTTTGGGTTCAGTTTTGAATAAGTTGTCTTCCCCTAAGTTCCCACTCTGATTCTAACTGCCATCTTCAAATATCTTTCTTGTCGTCCATAAAACATGACGTCATTTGGGACTATCCATACTTTATCTGACGGCACAGTTCGAGGTCTTGTGATTTCTTTCTGTCACTTGACATGCTCGAAGATATCTCTTAGCCCTTGATTGGTTGATTTTGTTCCAATTTGCCCACAGTCGTGCGACACCATCACATTCATTTACATATTCTTTCCATTCGAAGAAGTTCAATTTATTGCATGACACCCACTAAAGAAATCGACTGCTGGATTTTAGAGGCTTTCCTTTGTTGATCCTCTCAGAATTTTCATATTTCTGTAAAATTTTTCCTCTCCTTCTTGTGCACTGCCATGCATGTTGGTTTCTTAGATAATCAATTTCATGTTTTGTACGTCTTCATGTCTTCGTTGTGCTCTGATTATCTCAACTCAACCTATGTTAGGAGATGACCTTTAGAATACTGGTCTATATATTTCCCTCCTGTTTAATAGGCGGACTGCACCACGATCTGTTTCTTCATGATCTACATGTATGTCTATACTTAAAAAGGTTAGACCATCTCTCCCTGGTTTGACAAAAGTTTTGTTTCGGGTCATCTGATGAAGGCTTCATTTTTGCCTGTATTTACAGTAAGAGCCGCTGTCAAAACACAATTTCAACTCGGGTTATGCATGCACAGCTGAAATGGAAGATGACTCTCATTGGACATAAATATCTTTAGCCATGTTTGGCAAGTTTTCTGTCCACACTTTCTTACGAAGTGTTCACTGCATCTCGCAAAACTTTGGCTAAAGTATTTGAAGTGAAATCTGTCACGTCAGAACAGTTGGCCCTATAACCATGATAACACTTGGTGATGACGGTTAATGATAGCACAATCATGATGCTTCACTTCACTGCAAAAAAGAGAAAAAAGGAATAACGTAACCCATCTTTTTTAATTGTTTATTCGATCAATTTCATTTTAATCATTTAACCTGTTTTTTCCCTTGAGATATGAATTAGGGGCACTCGTGTTTACAACAACAACAAAAAGAACGGTAAATGCAAAATTCATTAGCTTGCTTTCGTAGATTTAGGCCAACTGACATATTCTTTGACATTATTTCATTCATATTTTGATTTTTACATAGAAAAAAAAAAGGAAAGGGGTTAGAAACCACTCACCATGAAAAGTATCATCTTTATTTCGCCATTGCAACATATCAGGTCTATGATGATATCAGTATCATCCTCATCACCGCGTTATCAATGAATGAATGAGATGCATTCTTATTCCATACGTGCACTGCCTTTCATGCTGGCTTGGCACTATTCACATCGCGATCCGGCGGTAAAACAACGTCCTGCGATGTTGCTTGTGCAATGTTGCTTGCTGGTGTTGCTTGCTGGTGTTGATAATGGCACTTTATCTTATACCTGAAAATATATTTAGTACAGTAATGTGTTTAGCAACGACATGATAAATTGCAAAGATAGCCCATGAAGAAAAAAATATTTTAAGTCTAACAATGATTTCTTTAAATATTTGCTATCGTAAATTCATAAACCGTGACTTTTCTGTAACTATTCAATCTATTTTTGAAGTATTATGATCATTATGATGACCAATTAAAAAGAAAGAAAAGAAGTTATAAGAAGAAGAATGCTTACCGGTGATAGGTACGGTCGCCATCTTTGTTTCCACCCCAGCAACACAAGTCATAGCATTGACTGTGTTTGATCTTCATCGCAGTGATCCACATCCCAACCCAAGACTCCTGTTTACCAATCCTCATCATCACTGTCACTGTCCAGGAGAAGTCCTTTTGAGGATCGGGGGGGGGGGGGGGGTGTTAGAAATTGTTAAATATTCAGATGATTAACATTAATGCTTATTTTCCACGTCCGGAAAGATGTGATGACCTTTTCATTTTTTCTTCTTCTCTCTTATTTCTCCCTTTTTTAGTTTTTTTTTTTTTTTTTTTTATAGTTCTTTCAAACATACAATGAAAAAAATATAGACGTAAGTAAAATAATTAAGGAATTTGCTTTTCTTTGATGCTACATGGCATCTTGTGTTGACAGCCAGAAAGGCGTTAACAATATGTCAAAATATATGATTTAGCACTCTTCTGGAATTTCAGCAGACGGTGTCATAACAAAAAATTAAATCCCGATTCATTAATCTTTTGATAAATCCTATCAAAATCCTTTCAATTAGTGCTAATGTACATCTACTTATCTGTTTATAATATCTTAGGGTCGTTTTTATTTCACTCTCACCCCAAATGATTTGGGGTATCCAGGATTTTTCTAAGTAAACTACTTACTCCAGGCAACAAAGTCGTAGTTGGCAGTCTTGTCACGCCTATAAGAGGTCGATGGTTGATCGGGATCTGTCTCGTCGTCAGTATCGACGTCCGATTCGATACCAGACTCTGGGTGACCTGGTTGAAATATCAATCAATATTTGAACAAGTGTAGGGTGGCGGGATGGACCAGGAATAATGAATTGGTTGAATCTAAACTGCTCAATTAATTATATACTGCCTCCTTTGTGAGAATTAATGGGGATCAACTTCCATTTGCCGCCCCCCGTCCTTTCCCCATAACGAACCACCTTTATTAACTAATTACAATTTTTATCAATTAATTTATTTTTATTATTCATTTCCTTATTTCCTCCTCCTCCTCTTCTACCTTGTTCTACATCATTTTTATTCCTTCTTATCCTTCTTCTTCTTTTTCTTCTTCTTCTTTTTCTTCTTCTTTTTGTTGTTGTTCTTCTTATAATAATAGTAAAAGCCCTTTTCTTCTTCTTTTTCATCCTCTTCTTCTTCTTCTTCTCCTTCTTTTTCTTCTTCATTTTCTTTTTCCCCTTCTCTTCTACTTCTCCTCTCCTTCTCCCTTCCTTCTCCTCATTCTTCTGCTCCTTCTTCTCCCATCTATCATTTGAACCAACCTTGATGGGGAGTTTCCCCAGTGCCGACCACGGATCTCTCCACTTCCTTCATGATATCACGGAAGAATTGGGAGACACCGGACTTGATGCTGTCGTGGATGAAGGCCCAGAAATTCGATGCAAAGGCTAGATATCTCCTTGGGCCACCTGATTAAAACAAACAAATTTACTAACTTAAGGCTATATAATCATAAAGATCTATGGAAACTCTAATGGCTTATTGATTTGGTTATTGGTTAGTAGTAGTACAATGTAAATTGATTAGTTTGAATACCAATATCTATATAATTACATATTTTTTTATTCTTCAATTCTTTCCCGCGGGGTTGAGATTGATTTTCATCTGTCTTATAACATTTCCTTTATTATGACGCCTTTGCTTTTATTCAATCACCAATAAATCCATAAATCCAATATTTTATTAATTTTTCACCAACCTGAGGGAGTATGATCTCCTGTTTCCTCAGTGCCGAGCACGATCCATCCCTGGTCGACGTCCGTCCCATCGTCCTCCTCCCCCATTACGATATCGTGGACGAACTTGAGCCCGGCACGGTAGCAGACGTGGAAGGCGTTACGGATGTAAGCCCAGAAATTGGATGTAATGTTAGAATATCTTCCTGGGTTGCCTGATTAAAATGATGATTAGAAATCATTGATTAAATGAGATGGCAGATATTTTAACAAAAAATATATTACTTTATGAATTTTTCATTGGAAGCATAATGAATGATGGATATCTATATAAATGAATGATTCATTTCTATTACGATTCATTATCCTGTCATCTTATATCTTGATGACACCATTTCTTTTATTTATTCCCTATAATGATACCTTGTAATCATTCAATCATTCCAAACTTTGATTACTAAATTTTGACATTCATTGCCTTCTCCTTCTTCTTCTTCTTCTTCTTCTTCTTCTTCTTCTTCTTCTTCTTCTTCTTCTTCTTCTTCTTCTTCTTCTTCTTCTTCTTCTTCTTCTTCTTCTTCTTCTTCTTCTTCTTCTTCTTCTTCTTCTTCTTCTTCTTCTTCTTCTTCTTCTTCTTCTTCTTCTTCTTCTTCTTCTTCTTCTTCTTCTTCTTCTTCTTCTTCTTCTTCTTCTTCTTCTTCTGCAATTTTTTATCCTTTGAACGAACCTGGGGGAGGACAATCTCCTGTTTCCCCAACAACGATTACGGCTCCCTCCTCGTCTACGTCCATTTCATCCTCATCCTCCTCCTTCACGATATCGTAGACGAACTGTTGGCCGGCCTGGTTGATGCCATAGAAGGCGTTGAGGATGAAGATCCAGATCAAGGAGATCACGAACTTGACCTCGATTCCATCAACGCAACTGTCGTCCTGTTTCTCCTGCTCCTGCTCCTGCTCCTCCTGCTCCTCTTGCTCCTTCTCCTCTTCTTCCTCCTCCTCCTCCTCCTTTTGATCAGTACTGCACTCATTGTCGGTGTCTTGTTATTGGAAAATATCAAATAAGAATTAAGAAATACTGCAATTTATTGACCATGAACATGATGAAGCCACACGAAATTGTTCTTGGTTCAGATACATTACTTATAAGGATGAAGAGTAGCACATCGAACATTATTTTTCTTCCTCTCTCTCTCTCTCTCTCTCTCTCTCTCTCCCTCTCTCACACACACCCACACCCACACACACACGCACACACGCGCACACACACACACCCACACACACACTCTGTCTTTATCTTTCTCTCCCCTATCCATCTACCTCCCCCTCTCTCCCCTTACTCTCTTTTTTTCTCTCTCTCTCTTTCTGTTTTTCTCTTTCTCCTTCTCCTCCCTTTCTTTCTCTCTCTCTCTTTTTCTCTCTCTCTCTCTCTCTCTCTTCTCTCTCCTCCACTCTCTCGCTCCCTCACTCTCATTAGAGGTAACGCATTTGATCAGCCATACATATCGGGCTCACCTTGCAGCCAATGCCCAGCCGCTTACGACGGTGGCTGCGAAGAAAACATGTGCCAATGTAAGTCGTGCATTTTCGAAAATGTTTACTTATGATTTTATTACGTTCCCTTTATGTTAGAAATCGTCATTATTATGCCTACAGGGTGTCCAAAAAAATACGAGATTTTGATTGATAGTCTCTTAAAAACTACTTAACAATCCTCAATGATATTTCGTAATGACATTTCGTAGACATGTCATTTCGTTGGTAATCTTGTACATGTAGAAGTATATTTTTTTATCTTCATGTAACTTGCACAACGATTATCATATTTTCTCCTCCTTTTCTCCCTCAAATCTTCTTTTTCTCTCTTTTTTTTTGGTTGTTGTTGCTTTTCTTCTTCTCGTGTTTCTTCTTGTTTCTTTCCTTCTTCTACACTTTCTTCTTTTCCTTCTTCTTCGTCATCTACTTCTGTCCCCTTCTCCTCCCCTCCTCCTCTTCCTTCGTCTCCTCTTCCTTTCTTCTTCTTTTTCCCCCTTCTTCTTCTCTCTATCTCGGTACTGTTTTACTTCCATTCTTTTATGATGTCTTTTTTTTTTCTTCAGTGGGTTAGATGATGGATAATACAGATGATGTTTGCTGCCACCTTCGATGAAATGCAGTCACATTATAGTGTAACGCAAAAGAGCACCATGCTCCTCTTCTTTTTAGTAAATTATTGATTTCAATCGTCAATCAGATCCAGATGGAGTAAATGGTTATTTCATCTTAATTTCTCACAAGTATATTTCATTTAAACTCATATAGGTCATATAAATGGTAAAATCATGTTTTTTAAAAAAAAAAGTCTTCGATACTTCATTTACTAAGAACGGCGTGGGATGAAAACTAAAAAATTGAAAAAAAAAAATAACAAAATAGAAAGTTGAATAATAGGTACATGAATATAATATCAGATAATGTACACTGACTTTCAGTGATAAATCTATAAGGCATTTTCATCATTGCATGGACGCTTTTTCTATCGTGCACTAGCTGCAAGATTCAAATTTACGAAACCAGCTGCATTAAACTCATAGCCGCCTTCTTTAAAGATTCTATTATATTCAAAGCATGTCTGAAAATAAAAACGTAGTATAATTACAACAAAAACGTGTATTTCGTTTAAGTTTTATATGTTTATCTGTTTTAAATCAATACAACGCTTGAAATGAAATAGTAGAAACAGAAAAATCTGAGAAACATACTCGTGACTCGTAAATCGGACAAAGATATGAATATTTGAAAGTTGACATAACTAGAAAATATGGGGAACCTCCTATTTACATTTTGTTCGTGCATGAGTGATATCATATACGTGGAAAACTGGTCTCATGTAGGTCGCTACAAATATTTTTTTCTTCTTCAAAACCCCTTTTTCCCCCAATGTTAAAATGACACAAGAGGCCCTTTTACATTATGGATAATAGAACTGCAGTGTAATTGTCCTCCTGTGAGAGGGGGGGGGGGGGGGGGGGGGGGAGAGAGAAAGTATTTTTCTTTCCTCGCCTGACAAGCAAAAGAAAAAACACACAAAAAAAACACACGTTATTTTACACGATTGGTGGGAGGTTTTTTTCATAAAGCGGGAGATTTACATGTTTGGCGGGAGAGCGGCAGGAAGGTCGTGGTGGCAGGAGTCTCCCGCCACGATGGTGGGACGGCGGGAGAATGAGCGTGGTGGAGTGAGGCTCCCGCCAAAAGCGGGAGGGTTGACAGCCCTGTTTTAACTTAAGTTTAGTGTTTGGGTTAGATAGGTATAGTGTTTGGTCCACGGTTGAAGTTTAGCATTCAGTTAATTGACTGGAAGCAATTTTCGCCGTAGCATGTGTTGTACAACTGATGATAAAACCCCCTTCCACACCATCCCTTCATTCTATCTACCAAGCAAGTCCCGAGTCCCCCCATGACCACGAAAATCCACAGATCTCAGTAAAACATGAAGAAGTTTCACTTTGTACATTTTGAAACAATCACTCCTACAGCGATGGAGGTGCTACATAAATAGCCTTTGTTTCCCCTTCCAAAGAATACTTCCACCTGTGTAGCATGGAGTGCACTGCTTGTGCATAAATGAATAATGATTACACAACTTTCATGAGCAGGAGCCAGTATTTTGTCTCCTTTCACAATTTGGTCTGCAATGACCTTTATCTGCCCATGCGCAGACTGTAACCATGAACTGGCTTATACCAGGGAGGTGGAAGAGAGATGCACCTCCCTGCTTATACTACTGCCCCATCAATGGCTGAACTCACGATATGCGACTGTATTTACTCGAACTGCCAGCCAGAACCCCCATTTTAGTATGTTGACTGTTTCCATGAACCAGAGCGTATAAAAATCCATTCGTTCATTTCACTTTTCTTTCTGTATTCATTTTAATTGTTTTGTGGTTATTTGGCAAACATAATATCAATAAATGTCTTGTTGAAAGAGGGTTGCCAATTTGACCAACCTTGACCTGTAGATCTTCCCTAGTAACCAATCTGAACGTTAGGGTAAACATCAGAAACAGATACAAAAGAAGAAAAAAGGAGGGGGGGGGGGGAAGCCTGTCGACTGAGATACAACCTAATAATCTTATAACACAAGCAATAGGTTTGTCAGATTTTTCTTTTCCTGCTAGAATAAACCGAGAGAGGGTAAGAGATGAAGAAAGAGAACGGGAAAGAGGAAAATGTCAGAGAGGGTAAGGCAGGGGGGATAGAGAAGGGGAGAGAGAGAAAGCAATAGGGAAGAAAAGAGAGAGAGAGAGAGAGAGAGAGAGAGAGAGAGAGAAAGATAGAGGAAAAGAGAGGAAGAGAGGGAGGGAGAGAGAGGAAGGAAGAGAGGGAGGGAGAGAGAGATAGAGGAAAACAGATGAAGAGAGGGAGGGACAGAGTGAGAGAGCGAGAGAGAAACATAGAGGAAAAGAGAGGAAGAGAGGACACTTTAGTTTCAAAGGGGGGGGGGGGGGGGCACGGGCCGGAATTGCCTCCCCTAAATCTGCCACTGGTAAATATAGCATCTTTGTGAATTAGAATAATATCTGTGATTTTAACCTCAGAAACAATTTGATTTGTTAGATACATGTATTTATTATCAAGTGAGACGGCCAAAATTCAAGGATACTTATTGGGTACATGCATTAACCCCCCCCTCCCCCACCATGATTTTTTTGTCTGGTTTTCGATCCTCCCAAGGAGAGAGAGAAAAAAAATCTACCTGTGCTAACATGAATTCCCATCAGCAACATTGGTAATGAAACATTGTTTCTCTCCATTCATTTAAAAAAAAAATTTCCTTGTTGCTTTGAAAGTAATTTCAGTGTTGGCTACAGACAGGATAGTCACTAGAAGGCGGGGTGGATACCTTTTTTTTTGTGCATGAAAATGAAATGGGAATATCTGACAGCAAATTTAAAAGTCCAACAACCCTGTCGTTAAATTTGAACATCGAAGGCCCGTTTTTATTAATAAATTGTAAAATTCCAGCTAATTGGTAAATTTGGTCAACAACTCCCCCCCCCCCCCTTCAAAATGGTCTACTGACATCCCCTGGCTACAAGATATGAAATATGTACAATCAAAATGAAATCCCAAAACACTGCATGAGAGAGAGACACACACTTATGAGTTTATTTCAAAATGTCTACTTTTTTATTTGTACAACACACTTAACCTCATTAAGAAAGAAACATACAATAATCATAAATGACTACATAACATATAATCCTTCATTTGCATGCTAGTAATTAAATATGAACATATGATGAATATACAATCGATTTCTTTAGTCTTGTTTTTCTCTCGCTCTTATAATATGTGATACAACTCCCACACATATCATATATCTGGAAAAAAAAAAAACTTGGAAAGAGAGAAAAAAAAAATCAAACATACATGAAATAGTAATAATAAGTACGTAATATATAACATCTGCGGGGCACTTATTGGCAGTAGTATTATCATGATCTTTATGACAGTTAGCGCATAAACGGAGCGTGTATATCTACAGGAAGAAAAGACAATGAAACATATTTTTCTATTCGGGGAGGGGCACACACAAATGCTATTTTCCATCACCTAAAACTGCAGAAAGTGCAAAGTTCTTGGAGAAAACCACCCTAAAATTGGATTGGGACAAGACTGGGACAAGACTGGGACAAGACTGGGACAGATGCAAAGACTTACGGCTGATTAATTATACATTGTATCGTTTCTTGAATCAACTAACATTACAGAATAAAAAACAAAAAGTAAGTCTTTTTTTTTTTTTTTCATCCCCCCCGTACAATCTTTAACTAATGTCCCAGATAATATAAACAACTTAATTGTAAGGCAAGCAATATCTGTTTTCTGAACTTCAGACTGATTCTGTTGGAATATATATATGTTGCTTTACAGAATCTGACTTGTGAATGTGATAAATGATAGATTATGTAAGTGCAAATGAAGATCTTATAAAGGTTCGAACTCATCTACAGATTTTGCTTGAATAGTCCCACACTACTGGATTAAACGTACTGTATTCTGTAACATACGGAATAATTATCCCAAGCAATATATATCCTCCAAAAATGTGATCTGTCTAGCAAAAAAAAAAAAAAAAAGATAAAAGCCGGTTTTTTTTTTTTTTCTTTTAATGGTTGAGACAAAATAGGAAATAAAATCAGTGCCTGAATATACAAATGTCTTGAATAATAGAAGTGTGCGCTCATTCTCTCAAGTATTTACAGCAGAAGAGAGCAGCTTCTTCACAAAATGATCTCTGGAAAGCAAAGCAGAAGATCATACCCTAATACCTTAGTCCCACCGTGGTCCTGTTTCATAAAACTTGTTATCAATAACAAGTTGCAATAACTGTTATAAGCTACTGAAATCCCTGCATCTGATTGGCTGAGAGCAAATTTGTCATAGAAATGTGACAGTTGTTACTGATGACATGTTTTATGAAACAGGGCCCAGGTGTCGGCCTCATAGGTGTGACTGGGTAATAAGTCGGGTATCCAAACAAAGGATTTCATGAGAAGCAGAAGGCCATAGAGTGAATGGAGTTTGAACAATCACCACACAAATATTTCTTTTCCTTCATTACTTTTTATCAGAGTACCCTCCTGAAACTGAAGGAATTTGAGTATGTTCCTTCTTGCGTGCAAGGAAAAGTGAAGATAGTTACTTGGAACAATGGCATGCTTATTTTGTCTAATGTCTGCAGATGACAATTTTCTTTGAATGATGCTTGTGATCAATATGATTAAAGGTATGTAAACGCAAACTGAATACATTAGTAAAAAAAATTATGTTTCTCTGCCAGTGACGATACATGTAGATGCAATAACCTCCACTGAAACAATAATTCAAAACTTTTGAAAGCCATGAGACTGCTAGTGATAATACAGATGTTTAGCACCATATTTGTTACTTTCCATGACCATATAAGGGAAGGTGTATATATATATACATACACACAATGTAGAAGGAATGGGTGTACATATACGTGTGGGAGCTTATGAAGTATACGCCAGATGCAAAAAGTCATTGTATCAATAAAAAAATTGGCTGTAATACGAGGGAAATACTATAAGACCAGAAACTTTTGCGTGCATTTAGCATTCCCGAACTTCGCGTGGGGTTCAGATTCGCAAAATTTTCATGCCGCAAAATCACTGATCATAATTGACATAACACTATATTATTGCAAATCGCGAAAGTTTCTTGCCATTAAAATAGTGTTTGTTTACAATTTGCAAAGTTTCATGTCATGAACATTTATGGTTTTACGGTACACTACAGGTTACTGACTCATAGAACTTAAAATTCATTGTATTTTTGTTGATACACACACATTGCACCTATTAAATTGGAACTTACAGACAAATCATACAAGTACATTATCTGGTTGGAACATAATAACATAGGCATGGGACTGCAAATTTGGACGATCTATCTTCGTAATTGTATGATGGTCTTGCTTTCAGAAATCTATGTAAATGAAAATCCAGTCTGAATTCATGATTTTTCTACAAATCACAGCATAACCAGAGAGATACATGTACATGTATATAAAGGTGAGAGAAAGAAAGAGAAAGAGAGAGAGAGAGAAAGAGAAAGAGAGAGAGAGAGAGAGAAGATTGGGAGGGTGGAGAAAGAATGAAAAGATAAAAAAGACGTAGACAAAATGAAAGTGAGAAAGGGAGAGATAAAAAATAGAAAACACATTTGCCATAATTTGCCATCAACCATGATAAAGTAAGAATGAAAAGAAATAATTCTTGCTCTTGTTTGGAATTTGGTCCACATAAAGATCATTGAATCACAAAAAATACAGTTAAATATATATGTCTTCACTTTGCCAATTTCAAATCATTATTAAAACAAAGTACAAAAAATCCCAAACTGAGGTCAATTCATTCATAATCTTTTTGGGTCAGGTACAGAAATAATAGAGAAAATCCCCCCAATAATATACAGGCATTAGGGCTAAGATTCTGACGAGGTCTGAAACCCCACATATTCAAGCTACAAGATTTAATAAAAAAAGCAAGACATTGCTTTAGTAAATAAGAAATTTAAATCAATTCCAATACGTTATGGGATTTTACAAGCAAATGAATTAATCCATCGTAGTCTTTTCTTTGCTAGCTGCGTTAATAAATTTGCTACACTGAAATCAAGCATAGTCACAATTGAGTATACTATATATACTGTAGTTAGGCATAATATATATATATTTACTAATATATCTTTTTTTTCTTGCAAAATGGCAATACAAAAACAATGCTAAAGAGAGTGATTTTAACATCATAGCTTCATATTATGTTCTCCCTTTTTGTTAGAAAAAATGTAATTTTTCACTTCACTTCAACTCGATTTTTTTCAAAATAGATTAGATACGTGGAGAAAAATGGGGAAAAAACATAAAAGACTTTCAAAAGAGGATGAAAATATATATGTCCAATGTCTGATAACGTAAGCATGGACCTTCTCAAATCGGCAATCGCGGGAGGGGAGAGTCGAATCCGCCACACACTAGCAGATTCATTATCACACCCTAACCGCATCCTATAAAGTAGCAATGGAGACATCTTGCGTATAAAACACAGGGGGATAAAAGTCATCGTAACATTCAATTCTCCCCCGGGAAAATTTCCACGATTGTTAAAATTTTTCTGTACAAAAAATATCTCTAATATCCAACTTGGCTGTGCAATGTTGTCAAATGTTCCATTTTTTTTGTCTTGACATTTACAATTTTGGTGATTCTTGTCAATTTTTCACTCGTTGACGGGATCCAGTTTTACAGTTTTTCTTTCGCTGGAATCCAGATTGTGGGACCAGATTGTTCGTGTATGATCTCCTTGACTTGCTGGTAGATGTCGTCTATGGTATCTCCAAGAACAATCGCTGTGGAAACCATACCAAGAAAGACAAAGAAAAAGCAGTTCAACAGTACTATTCAACAGATCAAATGTATTTGCGAATGGCCATTAAAATTTGAACAAAACCATATTCTTGGTTTTTCAAGTTTTATCAGCTACCCGCCAGGTGTTAAGACTTGATTTTTGTCGAAAAGATATTGACAGAAATCAAGCATGGGTTGATTTTACACCTTTGATATTAAAGATGGCCCGTATCAATAAATTGCTACAAAGTTAACCAGAAAGATTAAAGAAAAACCCCACCACTAATTGATCCATATTCTACTAATTCAGGTAAACCTAATGATGGGACTTAAGTCAAGTTTAAAACCCTTTCATGACAGCAATTATTTAAGGGCTAAATTGATCACATTTTGTTCGTCAAATTGGCAATAATATTTTTCTTTTAGTTCTACATGGTTCTAATAAGGCGTAATGTCTTTGAAAAAATATACATGGTTAGGAATTTGGTCGAAAAATTGAAAAAATTGCCAGTTAAAAATAAATGATTTTGAACCTCTCAATGTGCTGCCAATTGAAGGATTTTAAAGCTTATTCTTGTTTCTAAAATTCCTGGCACCAAATGCAATATGGTCATGCAAGAAAAATGGACATAGTATGTGCTGAAAATTTTTCCTCTTTCTACTCATGCATCTGGTATATTTTTTAGAGCTCTGAATCAAAAGTTATTGAGCCAAACCACAAAATGTGGTCAATTGCCTCGAAAGGAAAGACTTAGACCTTGGTTTAAAATAACTTCTTTGGTTAAACTCAACTTTAGACTGAGCTTCGGGTTTAAGTTTTGAAGTCGATATGGGAAACTGAGTATTTTAGCGGAACAGTAAAATAAGGGCAATTTTGTAGAATATGGGTCAGTATTTATTACACATGTACTAGGATATCTTTATTTCCATAGAAATTGTTTTGATTTTGCATTCATCATGTTCCCCAAAATGTTTAGTAATCCCTTCAAAATTACAGTTTACCACCCACCTGTGAAGTATTCCAGGAATTCCTGTTCCAGTTTGAGCGCCCTCTCGTACGTCTTACGAGCCTGGTCCTCCGAGACCCTCCTGTTCATCTCAATGATAGAGTCTATTGACTTAGGCTTGAGGAAGATAGCGATGGGGTAGAGCTGGGCCACTTGGAGGCGTTTGATAGCATTGCCGCTGACATCAAGGATACAGTGCTTGCCCTGGGGCAGACAAAATATAGAATCAAATTAGAGATATATAGTCTGAGAATAAATAAGTAAAAAAAAAAAGGTATCTAATTAAATTCTAGTAGAACAGAAAAATGAAACTGATAAGATGACATGACTACTGCCTAGAAGCAGTAGTACGGGATCACATAACCCTGGTCAGCTTGGACTGAGGTCAATGCTGCAGTTCCATTAAAGTGATCTGGTAACTTTGTAGAGGCTTGATAAAATCTGAGCTGCCTGGCCTTACATGCTATCAGTGTAAGTAATATGGTGTAAAAATGAAGCCCAGAAAAAAAAAAGCACTTAAAAATCATCATGTGTTTCACAAAAGTAAACATATGCAAGTGACCGGAAATGCCAGACTCATTTTCCCCCATAGACGCAGTGTTAGACTAAAGCGTATGGCCATACGCTTTCGTAAATGGGAGTATTCAGTCATAGATATCTTAATAATAGCATAATGTATTTGAAAACCTTTCTATGCCTGGCTATTTATTTATCCTTCTGAACATCATTATACAAGACAGATATCAAAATTCAACAATTTATTTAATCAAGCCTCCACAAAGTTACCGAATCCCTTTAATTAAATTTTGTGTGAGCTGTCTTCTTGTTTATTTTCAAATCCACAACATGTTTTTCAAAACCCGAACTACAGTATCTGACAAAAGGTACAGGTAGAATAGAAAACAAAATGTTACGAAAAAATGACTAATACCACCAGATTAGAGTAGCTTGTATAAGGTCACATAAGTTGGTATTATAGTCCCATTAATTGTATTTCAAGTGAGATGTCGTCTTGTTTCTTATCAAATCCACAACATATTTTTTTAAAAAACACAATCTTTTAATCCAACCACTGGCTAGCAACGTTACTTAACTAAATGGAAAACTGCATACCTACGATACAAAATATTGATTGGAATAAAAATAGCTTCAAAAAATGCAAGCGAACATCTTTCTGTAATTAATTGACAAGAAGTCCCACATACTGCATCTCATGAAAGCACAAATTTACCTTTTCTGATACCTCCTTGACAGATGCTACACTGGTGCCGTAGAGATTCTCGTTGTACTGACCGGCTTCGATGAACAGGTGATTCTGGATGTCCTTCTCCATCTGTTCCCTCGACTCAACGAAATGGTAGTCCCGACCGTCGACCTCGTGAGGTCTCCTCGCTCTCGTTGTATCTGATAAGAAAGGCAGACAAAGGATTTTGCTTTACAGGAACATTGGCTATGCCCTATCATTTCCTTTTTCAACTATTATCAATTGCACACAAAATCCAATCTGCTGAAAGAAAAAATTAAACAGAACAAAAGGATAGCTACTCGATCATAACAGTGATGAGGGGTGGGAGGAGATTACTATTAAACCAATCTAATTTGGCTCTCTGACAAGGAAACAGTTTTATTTCAAAATTTGTTCTTCTCTAATCTGTAAAATGAAACAAAGCCAACAAATAGGTGGGTCATATAACTACAGCCAAACCTGCTTTAGCGACCACCTGCATAGAAAGACCACCTGTCTATAAGGACGACCATTTTTTTTCCCTTGAAAAGTGCTTCTCCTTGAAACATGTATTGAAGGAACCTGTACATAAAGACCACCTGTTCATGAACACCACTTTTTTTGTCTCCCTTGAGTGGTCTTTATATACAGGTTTCACTGTATTATCGTTTTGAGGCTGGAGACCATCACTTAAGCAAATATTAAACAAACCATGGTGAATGCTTAAAAATCTATTAATGCTGATGTGTGTATACATGTACTAATGATGACCCAAATGAGCAAACACCCTCCTGGTTATTACCAGATGAGGGCCCTGTTTCATAAAACTTGTTATCAATAACAAGTTACGATAACTGATAACCGATACAAGCTACTGGCTGTGAGCAACTTTGCCATAGAAATGTGGCAGTTGTTATTGATAACAAGTTTTATGAAACAGGCCCCTTATTACATGCATTCCAGAATATCAAAATGCATGTAACAATAGATGGCATACCCTGTAATGCAAGGATTATTTATGTTTGTAGGGGACATAACACTCAACCCAAGACTTGGTGCCATGCGACACAGTAAACACTATACTTTAGAACCCATAACTACATGTATGGCAGAATGATGATGACTTGTCACATTTTAGTACTCGAGGAAAGTGAAACGAAATTCTATGTCTACTGAGCACAGTGGCTACATATGATTGAGCACTCACGTGGTACGCAGCTTCCAAATTCATCAGGCATTTCTGAGATGAGATCATCGTTGATTCTATCTTTACCAGGTCCAAGAATGATGACAGGCCTTGTGTATTTGACTGCAAACAAACATTAATAACAAAAATGAAAAATGATTGATTGCTACAAATACAAATTGGTGCCTGGTATTTCAAGTTTACACAGATGCAAGGAATTCTTGGTATAAGTAACTTTAACCCCTACCATGCTGTGGGCGGCAAATCCCGCCCAAAAATGTGTGTGTTATACATTTCGTTCAGGCACAGAATGGGTTGAAAATTTTTCTTAATACAAAAACCTGTGCCTTCAATATAATGTTTATTCTTATGCAACATATCTTTGCCCAGTTTGATTATGAAAAACCTCAATGAAAGTTTAATAATATTCAACTCTTGAAAGTCCATTTCTGAAAACTGCTCAAAAATCTGGTGGTATTGAAGGGGTTAACCCTTTCAGGACAGGAATTATTCAAGGGCTAAATTGATCACATTTCGTTCTTCAAATTGGCAACAATAATATTTTTATTTTAGTGCTAGATGGTTCTAATAGGTGTAATGTCTTTTAGAACAATAAACATGGTTAGTGATTTTATCGATACGTTGAAAAAATTGCCAATTTTGATGAAAAACAATGATTTTGAATCTCTCAATGTGTTGTCAATTTAAGGATTTTGAAGCTTATTCTCCTTTTTAAAATTCCTGACATCAAATGCAATATGGTCATGTAACAAAAATGGACATAGCATGTGCAGAAATTTTTGCTCTTTCTACTCATGTATCTGGTATATTTTTTAGAGCTCTGAATCAAAACTTATTAAGCCAAACCACAAAATGTGGTCAATTGTCTTGAAAGGGTTAAGGAAAATGAAACCCCCCAAAACATAAGCAGATAATCCAATACAAAAACATGAGTTTGTTCCCAAAATCTTGAATCTACCCCTTACTTAGTAAGGCGTGCAGTTCCTCTAAAGTTTGCCTTTTCCTTGCTAAACATCCTTCTATTAACTCATAAAAATTCCAAAATTAAGTTTAAAAAACCCCCCAGACATGATTACTACCAAAAAGAACAGGGGGAGTAAACACAGAAGAAACAGGGATAGATCACAGATCGAGGGCCTGTGATTAGGCAAAGACTTATTGGCACTCTACGACTTCCAGGATTGGATTGTAGTAGAAAATTAGAAAATGATTAACCTTACTGATACTCACTTTCTTGCTGGACGACTGCTTCGTATGAAAGAATAACTTCCTCATTCCCTGTAACGAATTCAATAAAATAAAGAAATAATTAATGAGAAATTTGGATGAGCGTATACTGTAAAACCAGAAATTTTTCGCAAATTTCGCGAGTGGTCGAGATTCGCGAAAAGTTTCATGCCACGAAATAATCAAATCGCAATTGAAACAACATAAAATCATTGCAATTTGCGAAAGTTTCTTGCTGCAAAATTGGCTGTCATTAACAATTTGTGAATGTTTTATGTCGCAAAGTTTCAGGTTTTATAGTAATGATATCAGAGGTGATATTAAAACTGATTTTTTTGCCATTATCTTCATTCAATGCTTTAATGCAATAAAGGACATAATTACCTAACTGAAGTGTAATTGCATACTGAAAATGAAATAAAAGTAATCTATACTCCCTGACATATTACGTGCAAAGCAACAATAATGAAAGGGGGAAGTGCCATTTTATTCCTCTGTCATGTTTCATTATTCATGTTCAACACAAAATATCAATTGATGCCAATTTACAGAAATTAATCAGACATAAATTAGATGTGCTCTCATTTACATTTCTCATTTATATGTCTCAATTTATTGCTCACTTTATCCCGCTGTAAAGCTTCCATAACGTGGAAACAAAATTAATAAATCAAGTGTTGCCAATCTACAAAGATTAATTTAATATTAATTATCTATGTGTAATAACTGTCTCGTTATGTGACCAGTTAAGTTTCTGTAGTTTTCTACTTACTGTAGCTACTTTCGCTATCACTGGCGTTGGACGTGAATGCTGTACACAGGTGAAAAAACATAAACATGCTTTAGATAGGGTTAAAAGATAACTACAATATATACAGTGCTTAGAAATGTACTGATAAATATGGACATTTTTGTGAGTGTCCAATGTTTTTAAACACTTCTAATCTCACATTTTGTACATTGGTAGGAACATAGTGGTGATGGGAAATACAGATAAGAATCAACATTTTCATATATCCACATCATACATGTAGATGAATGAAGTGCATACAGTTGATAACAATGGTGAGAAACAAAGGTCACAAAATAAAATTATCACATTTTAGTCTACGATCTTAACACAGGGAGAAAAAAGAAGCATGATAATCTTTATGACTGACTGTTGATAAAAATACATCATGAATAAAGGTCTATCATCATATTGCACAGTGATTGCAAGTAGATGTAGTCCTGCACACTTTAAAGCAAAACTTTCATTCACTTTTGAAAATTGGAAGGTACATGTATAATGACTATAATTCGTGAACCCCCCCCCCCCAAAAAAAAAAAAACAAAACAAAAAACAACAACAACAACACATGCTTATGATGCATAATGCAGAAACAACAGTAAAACATGCAATTTCAGAAGTATGTGTAGATGAGGTTGAGATGAGGTTGAGTTAGCATACATTGGTGTAAACAACAACATAATGTACTATAGATGGGACCACAGGTAGAGTGAAAAAATGATACCAACACATAATACATATGTAAGCCTGAATTTAGCAGCAACTTGCATTAAGTTGAGTTTTTATTATAACTTTTAAAAGAAATGTGCCCACTATGAAAATTCCAGCTTTTGAAGCTTAGCTTGAATTCTATCTGTTTTTATGCTTTTTCCCCCTTTTCCTAAGAGCTCTATTTGAAATTTCAGAATTAATTTGTTTCTTTTTCTTTCAGTACTTTTCCCTTGCCTTCCAAGCCATTTGCAGTGTACCATGACCATATGAACACTAAAGTCAACAAAAACATGAACATATCAAAGGGAAGGTTGAGTTCTGGAAATGTGAAAAATATTTTGTGAGCTTTCTCATTCATCTTATGTCAGTTTGGAAGAATGTCATATCAAAAATAGCTCCTTAAATATGATTGCTCTTCAAAAGCCCTCGTATTTGAATTATGATGAGAAATAGCTGAAATGTTCGGGCTAAACGTTCATGACAGGTGTGTGTGTACAGTCCCATATATGCACATTTCTGTGAGCTGTGGCGACAGTGGGTCAATTTCTCGTCATTCCCATGATTCCAAAACCTCACAGTTTACACCAATTCATACATAGACATGCTCAACCTTTCCCAATTACTTTGAGAGAGCTTCTATCACAATGTCATCCCATGACCAGAACTCCACTTTATCTTTAAGGTTGATTTATATTTTTAAAACAGGTGTTTGAGTTCCTATACAAGTGATGGATGAAGTTTGTTAGTTGCCAATGAGATGTTACAGGGGAAGGAGTGGAGACATTGCACTATGGTATGCCAAACACCAACTTTCTTGATGGAAAATATGATATACGACATGCTTTTTTAAACTTGTCATTAAAAAAGTATGCACTGCATAAAAAGTATTGGATTAATCAAGAATGCAATATTTTATTCAAACTTGGTTGATGTATGTATTGATGAAGGTATGGGTTGACCTTGAACAAAATTCCTAACAATATTCTTGGTGAATTCATATTTCCCTTGCAGCACATCATTTAAAAAAAAATATGCATCATTTACAAGAATTTTTTGTCTCTGCAGTAAGTCAAAGCACATCATATGGCATATTTAACATCGGAAAAGAGGGTTCCTGCAAGAGTTGGATTCCATGAATGGTATTATTATTGACCTGGAGGCGAAGACGTTGATACTATTACTGAAGATGACACTAAATGCAAAGCAGTTAAAAAGCAAGAAATAAGGAGAGAAAGTCAGTAATCATTAAGCAAATGCAAATGAGATTAAGATGATATATTCTTTTGCAAGTCACACAAATAATCTCATCATTTTTTGATAGTGGAAAAAAAAAAGGGAGAGAAATAGTGAAATATATAGTCAGTATGATCACATGAAGAGGACAAGTTACAAACTTTGAATGACAACTGAGAAGTATTAGTTCATGTTTCAAATGAGTAAAGTTGTATGTAGAATGTGTTGAGAAAAGATTTATAGAAAAGCACTTAAAGAAGTTAAAGGGTACCAATCACCCAAAAAATTGTTTTTCTCTGTATGTTATAGGTTTCATGTCATTTTACTATATTCAAAATATGCGCTTCAAATATTAGTTCTATAAAAAGATATTGCAATTTCAATTACACTCTCTATAAGCATAAAAGCAACTCGTGAGTAGAATACTCGATGCACCCGTACGCGCTCGCCAAGATAAAGGCTCGCACGGAACCAAACCTGGAGTTCAGTTCCGCGCGAGCATTTTCATGTTATCCTTTATTTCCTTCATACTCATTAACTGTTGACCTATAGAATACCAGACAAAGTTCTTTGAGGTTGATTTTATACTTTCTAGCTGTACACAAATTATTTTTTCAGGTGACTGGTACACTTTAACAAATGAATGAGAACGAAGTATAAGCTCATGTTTCAAAGGAGTAAAGTTGTATGTAGAATGTGTTAAGAAAAGATTTATAGAAAAGCGCTTGAAGAAGTTAACAAAGCTTTCAAGAAAATTGAGAATAGAAGATTAAAAGCAAAACTGAACTGATATCATCAAAGCATCAAAGCAAACAACAATGACATTTCACATGATCTACATGTAGCTGCTGAATAGCATTTAAGTTGATTTTCATGCAGTACTCATTTCTCTCCATGTACTTAACACAAGCCTTTCACACAGTACATGATATATATCATTCTTAAACATGCATAAGTTGGCAGCATCATGCACATTCTTCATCAATATTTAAGCCAATATTCTGCCTGAATATGGCAAAAGGATGCAAGTGACAAAAGTCTGGCTTGGACATTTTTTTTTCTCACAAAGAGATTGCTATAGAGGCAATTCATAAAAAAATTTATGCATTCTTGTAATAAGATATGCCAATTATTCACCCTGTTCTTGTTTTGCACAAAACATTTACATTTCTAACTATTTTTCCATCTTTTTCAGGTCATATTCCTCATATTCCTGGGTCCTGTTTCATAAAACTTGTTATCGTTATCGACTTCCCCATATCTATGACAAAGTTGTTCACAGTCAATCAGATGCAAGGATTTCAGTAGCTTATAACAGTTATTGTGACTTGTTTTTGATAACAAGTATTATGAAACAGGGCCCTGATGTCACTTGTTCCCATTTACAATAGTAAAGCTGGAAAACACTCATTTTTTTGTGTGGAGATCTATGGTAGCATCTGAAAAATAGACCTAGAGTACATGTACATGAACGGGTCAGTAAATCTTTCAAGTTGCTGCTTTTATTATAAAGAATGATTTTGTGGCTTATAGTTCATCTAATATTTCTTACGTTCTGGGTCGCTTGTCTCCTGGTCGCTGTCTCGGTTTTTCTTGAATTTCCTGAAGAAGCCTTTCTTGCCTTTGTTATTTACAGTTCCCTGAAAAAGCACAACATATTAGAGAACATGGTTTTCAACAAACATCATGACACATATGTGGGAGCACATTAGGGAAATTCACGCTCAAAGCGATTAGTGAGATTGAATCGAGATCAGAATCTAACTTTTTTCATGTGTGAGAATAAAAAAACTCACTATATAGTGAGATTCTGATCGTGAACAGAATCTCACTTTCAGTAAGATTTTTCACAAACACGGCCCAGCGCTGTGTGTGAACAATAGTGAGATTTAAATATTGATATTTTCTATCCCACAATGCACCACGCGATCCTGCAGTAGTATCCTCGGCATGAACATCTACGAGTCATCAGACCCAGGTCTCTGTTTGGGCATGTGCAATGCGGAGCTAATAATACCGATATTATTTGCTAGTGAGTTTTTTCCGGATGCAGCAAAAGTGATTGCGATCAGAATCTTGCTCTTTTCATGTGTGTGAATGTGCCTATTATGTATACTGATTTCTGACTCTTTAAAATCTTTTTAATTTTTTGAAGGTACATGTACACTCTGCAGAAGGCTTTTGTACTTTTTCTTTCCATAGTATCCACAAAACATCATACATCCCAAATGAATTAATTTTCAATTCTTCAAAAGCTTACTTCAGACATTTCAATTGTTTGTTTATAACAGTTTCGACAACAATTATGTATCATGCCCATTTAAACAATAAACAAAGAATTGGAAAGATATTAAAAATAGGTGACATGATAATAGTTGGTAAATTTCGTTTTAACAGAAGGATTATATTATACATGACTGAGTTTCTCACCGTTGGCTCACTGATGTTGTTGCTGCCCTTATTCCCCGAGAATTTGACACTCCGTAACCTCGCCTTCTCTTTCCTCTCCACTCTGCAAAGACAGATACAAATAAATGAATTCTTCATGTGTCTAAAAAAAAATTAATCTCAATGTAATTACAAAACAGCCTTCTCTAGATGTACAAAACATGGGGGAAAAAAAAAAAGTGTTGAATTAAAGAGAAAGTGAATGATAAGATAGTGGATTTATGGCTGGTTTTTCAACAGAAGAAACTGATCAAAACCTAAATGAACATTGTACCAATTTACTCTTTGGCTTACTTTTTTCCTAGAGTCCCTGGTACTGAACTATTACATTGACCTACTATGTAAGATTTCTTTGGGGATTGCATCCAAATGGTATACATTAGTTGCTGCTACATCAGAAAAGCCGCAGATAAGCTTAGAAAGCCTTTAGATCATCACACAAAAAATTATTTGAGGAATTTGCATGAAAACTGAATATGAGATATGAATACGGTACATCCTCTACATTGGTCTACAGCATTACAAAAATAATTACACTGCCTCAAGATCTAACAAAACACTTTGAATTACATGTAGGAGAAATTATGAGATCTATGATCATCACATGCTTTCTGCACTGTCAACAAATTAATCCTTTCAAGACAACTGACCACATTTTGTGGTTCGGCTTAATAACTTTCGATTCAGAACTCTACAAAATATACCAGATGCATGAATAGAAAGAGAAAAATATTTCTGCACGAACTATGTCCATTTTTGTTGCATGACCATATGGCGTTTGATGCCAGGAATTTTAAAAACGAAAATAAGCTTTAAAATCCTTAAACTTGCAACACATTGTTTTTTTAAAATCAAAATTGGCAATTTTTTCAACTTTTCCACAACCATATATATTGTTTTCAAAGACATTACACCACATTAGAATCATGTAGCACTTAATGAAAAAATAATATTGTTGCCAATTTGAAGAACAAAATGTGATCAATTTAGCCCTAAAATAATCCTATCAAGAAAGAAGAAGAAGAAGGAGGAGGAGGAGGAGGAGGAGGAGGAGGAGAGAGCAAAAGTGGACTGACCTTCTTTTGCTTGGAATGATGCCGATTTCTCCCTCCTCTCCGTTAGGGAGGATGTGACGCGCCTGCCACCACTCGTCATCGCTGGCGTTGGTGACGTGGATGATATCGCCAAAGTCAAAGCTAAGGCCCTGGCTGGGTAGACCACTGTCCCTGCTCTTGTCGTAGTCAAACAGGGTCCTGAAGAGGGGTAGAAGAAAAAAATAGAAATATTCAGTGGAGAATGCAAGTTCGTGGAGAATTGATATAAGATTTAACTGTTCTATAAATACACCTGTAATGCTTTTATTCATTTCATTTCCTTCCAGCAATGAATAGTATATCATATGATTTCAATTTTTTTTTTGGCGATATCTCCTCACAATATCAGGCATCATTGTGAAGTAGAAAACTGCTTGTTCACTCTGCATAGTAGTGCTTCATTTGTGTTTTTCTGCGAGCCCAAACACGGAGACGGGTTGCATAAAACGCAGAGGACGTTGCTTTATCCACTGGTAGAGATCGATGCTTTGCACTAAGTAGGTGCATGCACACTGAAGAGTATTTTCCTATTTCAATATTTGATTACAGCCAAATATCATTCCACATCTCTATGAAAAAAGAGACTTATTTTAGTATCCTTAGTCCATACCTGACAAATAATGTCCTCTTTGCCGACGTCCTAAGACTGCCTGTGGGACTAACAGAATTCTGCATCATCTCCTCTCGCAATGACTGGATCTTGGCTTCAAAACAGTTGTATTCTGAAATGAAAACATGGCCAAAGTTAGATTTAGATTCCAAGCAATTCCATTCTTTCATCTTGCTCAATACTCAATTGATCATTTTACAAATTTATTCAAATTTATGGATGTTTCTCCCAAACCCTTGGTGACACACTATTCACTTCAGCTGTTGTGTGTAAGAGAATGGAATCTATCTTGTATATACTATTTGCTGCTATATCTGACATGCCTTATGCAGGCATCATTGTTTATAACATAATTCAAATACATATGTAGTGATCTGTTTCAAAATCAAGCCGATTGTACATATAGCAACAACTGATAAATTGAACATTTTTGTCATAAACGACATTTAGCTGTTCCAAATAGTTTGAACACATTTTTCAAGGGACGTCTTACATGCATTTCTTGTTGCTAGATCTGACAAGGCTTCAGCCAGCTCTTTTAAGTTGTCAAGAGCAATATTTCTCTGATAAATTTTATTAGAGTACAAGAAATTAGGAAATTAGCTTATTTACAAAGTCTGATATTAAAATTACACAGATATTCAGGTATGGAAGACAGAGAAAGTACTGTATACGTGGTTATTTTCGCGGTGGTTTTATTTTCGCGATTTTCGCGAGTCGGTCCTCGCGAAAATTTCCACTTCAATATATGGCTGTTTATAGTAACAAAAACATCACAAAAATCGCGAAATTAAACCCTCGCGAATTTCCCTACCTAGTCCAAAATCGCGAAAATATCTGTACGCGAAAAAAACAGCTTATACAGTAGTACAAAACCTCCATCAACTAGCTATTGTCATACACCAGACACAAAACATATTTGTTGCATTACCAATTCCTTCAAATAAGATATTTTTGGGTTGTCAAAAACAAACTTTATACGGAAGAGAAGAATGCACCAGCCTTGAATAAAGTGTAAAGACTGCATTCTGAGGTGACAAGTGAATAATAGAATTAAGATGAGAAATAAATGTATGATCTCTCAAAATAAACAGCCTTTGAATTTAATCTTCTCTTTGGAAAATGATTATTTGAATACAATATGTAAATGGATATTGTCAGATGATACAATGCATCAGACAAACAGTTCCATCTGGGGACGAGAAGCTCACGTAATTGCTTGGATTATAAACAAGCCTATTGTTATTATTGTACAAAAGAGCATACTGTGTATATCAGGCCTGGGCCCCCATTTCATAAAACTTGTTATCCGTCACAACTGTCACATTTCTATGACAAATTTGCCCTCAGCCAATCAGATGCAAGGATTTCAGTAGCTTATAACAGTTATTGCAACTTGTTATTGATAACAAGGTTTATGAAACAGGGCCCTGGTGTCCATACAGCAGACAGCATCTAAAAAACCTGTTTCACACACAAGTCCCTCTTTATGAAAGAATAGCTGAATATGAAATGAGCTCAAGGAATGTCATTTTGGCCAACACAATATATCATCAGTTGAGGGCTAGAAGGGAGTTAACTGTATGTACAATGCTATCAGTTAGTGCCCTTCTGGCTCTCAGCATTTAGGTTGTTTTAAGATTTACCAAAATAATAGGAGTGCCACCTATTAACAAGAAGGTTTAGTTCTAGTATAAGTGAAAATGTGTGTGCTAGCTTTCTCATTCTTTTTGTTGAAGAATATCAGAGTAGCAATCATACATGACAATTCTGAAAAGGGTTTCTCATGAAATGCCCTCATTTAACAAATATGACCAAGGAAAATTCTAAAACTCTGGACCCAATTTTGATGCCACATGAGTGTGTACAGTCCCATATACCCATATTTTTGTGCAGTGCTTTTCACTGTCAGCAAAGGTGAGTTAGTTTGTTATGATTTTGATGATTCCAAAACCTCACAGTAAACAATTATTCTATGTCTGAAATAATCAACCTCTCCCATTAATTTCCACATAGTTTCTTTCCCAATAGAAATAATCAACCTCTCCCATTAATTTCCACATAGTTTCTTTCCCAATTCATTTGAGTAACTACTATTCAACTTTCCCTTTAAACCATATATCAATGTACATTCTATGTTTGCACACATGCAATTATACCACACAAAAGATCAAATTCCTTACTTTCATAAACAAATTTGCATTGCATGCATGATACAGTTTATACAAAAGAAGTGAACTTTTTCAAAAAGAGGTGAGCCTAAGAGGTAACATTTATCAGGTTTTTGTAGGTCTGCTCAAGCCAGAAAACCAATTAAATAGTTCTTTAGAAAAGAAATAAGCATTTACTCATGACGGCACAAATATTTACACACAAATCAAATTTACAACTGTCATAAAGTGTTATCAAATACACTGGGATTGAAATCTAATGAAGGATATTAAAATCCATACCTAACTTATCAAATATATGTTATGATATGTGAAATTACCAGATTTGTTTGTACTAAATGTAGAAATCCTTGTACATACATGTATTTCATAAAGGAATTTTTATCACCAGACCTCTGGCTACCATAACAGTACATAGTACAGAGATAACATGGAATAAAGTCCATAGTGTCAATTGACACTGAATAGCACTGAATTCCACTGATAGCAGGGCAATAATTCCCAAAGCTCTTTGGAAACACAGAAAGAAATAATAACAAGAACAGAGTATTACTAATCATAAATAATCAAAACCATCTTAGATTTCTTGATAATCTATAGAATTCTAAGTCCAAGATATAACACCAAAAGAAACTCATTAAAATTGCACATTAATTGAAAATAAATCCATCTGCATTAATTAGATGAATAATCTAGTTTGTAGCTTTCTGTCTTATAACAGAACAGCAGTAAAGAGTCAGAATGGTTTTAAAGAGAAGGTTGAGTTCTGGGAAAGGTACAAAATAATTTGTGAGCTTTCTCATTCTTATTATGTTAGTTTGGAAGATTATCAGAGTAGATATGTCCCCTGAAAAGGATTGCTCTTCAAATGCCCTCACAATAAAATAGAAATATGACAAGAAACAGCTGAAATGTTCGGGCTGAACATTTGTGTGTAGTCCCATGTACACATTTCTGTGTGCAGTGCATGTGACTCTCAGCAGGACTGAGTCAATTTCTTATCATTTTGGTGATTCCAAAACCTTACAGCATACACCAATCCTTGTGTGCTATATAATTAACCTTTCCCAATTGCTTTGCAACAGCTTCTTTCACAATTCAATCTCATGACCAGAAACTCAACTTTATCTTTAAACTCAAAATGTTTTGCATAGAGTTAACGCCCTCCTAGCTTACACCAGACATTATATGCCTTTCAGTGTTGTTGATATAATTCTATTCTAAATAATTTTTTAATCTTTGACAAACAACATACAACAGTTCTCAACCCACTGCCTATGAGAACCAGTTAGTTTCTGTATCAAGATTAAGAGAATCCAGCAGTCAACTGGTTAATAATTTTTGTACAAACTTTATGAACACTTCAATTCTGATTTCTTACCAATATCCTGGTATTTAAGTAACTTACTATCAATGTATGTCCAATCATAGACCAGCTGAAGTACATTTCATCAGCATTTCAAAGTTGTTAACACCAACAAGTCCATGCTATTGAAATCAATGTCACACAGCCAGCACAATAACTCCTTTCAATAAAATTACAAATGGAATTCCAACCATTTAGAAGTACTTTTCACAGGCCGATGCAGGGTGTGAATTCACATCCTGATCACAATGTAACATACACGGCGAAGAATCTCTGTATCTCACGTGATGGGACTAACCCGAGTCTATTTCATGGCAATTTCCAAGAATTGGGACAGAGAAAGACACAAGCCTGCTCATCAAAAGCATACAGCAGACAAATGAATGCACTTCCTATTTGACTTAATCGCACCACTGACATTTTTGTTCCGGAGACGATTAATGATCAGGAGTGCCCACTCCACTCTACGTACTGAAACCCACTCACTCAAGAATATAAATCATAAATGTTCCCAGCCATTGAAAATGAAATACAACAATGAGATCGCAGACAAAAATGTGTGTGTGTGTGTGAGAGAGAGAGAGAGAGAGAGCAAGAGAGAGAGAGAGAGAGAGAGAAAGAAAGACTCTTGCAATGTATCTAGTAGGCAAATGCCATTGTTCGCTCCGCATTTGGCTAGAAGAGTAAACAGTAGTTCCCGATTTGATTTCAAATAGCCCATTCAGACTTTGGGGCAAAGGGCACTGGAGCATTAACTAACATCTTACATTGAATAATTCGGCTTCATACGACTTGATAACAATGTGTGCCTCTCTCTCCTTCTATCTTTAAAATCAATAAGCCCCATCAATTCATTTAGCCTTTAGTCAACTCTGAATGATAGATTTCCTAAAAACCAGGCAGTTTATCTGATGCAGGCCCAAAGTGACGGAGTGAGGCAAATTTTTCTCCTCTGACCTCAATTAGCCTTACCCAATACAACATATACAACATATCATCTGTTTGGAGCCAGAAGGACATTCACTTATTTCATTTTGCAGAGTTAACACCCTTCTAGCTCCAAACATACAACATATGGGCCAATCCAAGGTATGTCCCATACATTACAAAGTGTTATGGAATTATAGTATGCAATCATAAACATGAATTGATTTCAAAATATCATTTTACTTAATCATTTTGTCTGATGAAAGCTCTAGTGGGGCCATCAGCTTGATACGGTAATCCGATACCACTGTTTTAGACATGGTCGTTAACATATGGGACACAAATTAGCTTGGATTTGCCCATATTACATGTATGTTGATACTGCTGTGTGTTAGATAAATATATGACTTACGTACCTGGAAAATGCATTATATCTTGGTTGAAAGCAATATAATGATGATTACGGAAATGCACCCGTAATAGATTCCATTCATCAACATTTGGGATCACTTTTAAAAGACACCTCATTAAAACATGACAGAGTCATTCATCACTCTTAGCAGCATTTCCGATAAAGGCTTTCGTCCAACGATTATACAAGGTAAACATTTGTTTCAATTTCATTCATATGCTGCCTTTATGCATTTTCAACCTTCTGTCCAATTTTAGTAAAGCCCCTAAATCAAACTTGTCAGATTTCTTTTCTTGTCACCATTATCTCACATTTGCTAGAATTTCTAAACTTATAAGAAGTCTTTATTCTTTTAAAGTAATCTACTAATTGAATAAGTGATGAAAATGATATGCAACAAATTTCCTCCATATATAATTAACGTTCCATTTTTCACTATTTTGTTATGTTTTTTGTGTTAATCAAGTCAAGTCATAGTTACAGTATATTTCACTTTACGGCTTCATTTAGAGGAAGTTGTCTACCTCCAAAAGATAAATAAGAACACACTGTATTCTGGCAATATTGTGACAATTGCCAATATTGTGTATGGCTTTTAAATTCGGAATGACAATTTTAAAAATGCTCTTTACTTCATCTCCTATTCAAGGGAATCACACAGAATTCACTATATCTAAAAACAGCATATGTTTGTACGTTAACGTAATCTTCAATCAAATTCTAATAGACACACTGGACAAAGGTACACAAGATTTTATACTTATCCTTTTCTGATTACAAATAGAATAGTGCAAAGTGTGAAATAGGTCAAGGTGAAAGAGAGAAAGAGAGAAAGAGAAGGTGAAAGAGAAAAAGAGAAGGAAAGAGAGAGAGAGAAGGATATTAATAGAAGAATGAGAAAAAAGGAGAATTAAATGAGAGATAGAGAAAGGAAAATAAAAGATTAGGGGAGGGAGGGAGAGAGAGAGAGAGAGTTGCAACATAGTCAAGTGAGATCATAAAAAATCTCTGCAAACAAAATCACAGAAGACAATTAAAAGATGCAATTCAGGAAAGAAAGAGATGAGAGAGAGAGAGAGAGAGAGAAAGAGAGAAAGAGAGAAAGTGAGAAACTTTGTATGGGATAATATGATTAACATTCATATTCAATGAATACCTAGAAAAGGGAATTAAGAGATAACGAGATAAATGTATACAATAGTGGCACACAATGAAATCTAACTTCTGCTTTTGATGAATCAGCTTTTCAACAGCGGAAGTACGGGGGAGAACTAACCTAATTTTGGCTTTTGACCGCCTTTCTTCAAATGTTTTAAAAGATTCTCATTCCGGTATTTCTCTTCTATACATTGCTTCAAAGCGCTACTTTTCTTTCCCCAAACAAGGTGTTGTAATCCATGTTCTAAATGGACAATCTGCTTAAGCTCATTATCCCACATATTCACCCACACAAATACACAAAAGCAAATAGCAACATATGCACATTTCAACGGAAATACATAAAGATGAATGGAAACTCAAAAACTCTCATCCCAAAGAAAGAAGAGGACTTATAATTATGATAAAAAGCAAAACAAAATGTAAGCTTTTCGCCAAATTCTTAAAAGAATATCAACATGTATAGTTTGTTATATTTGGAAAGTCTTTTCCTGGAATGCATATATGTATTTTTCTAAACAGTCTAAAACTGGAAAGCTTAATGACAATAATTACTGGAGAGTGTGCTAAAGCGCATTTTATTTCTTTTCAAGACCCTGTTTTCTACGTGTGTTCATGAAATATGAATAAAAAACATAATGAGAAATCTGCTACACAAATTTTATATTTTGAAGTCAGATTTCACTTCATGTTGGTTTTCTAATTGTCTTGCAGCCTGTAATACTTTGGACATACTAATTGATATTTTGCATCACAGTATCTTAAAGGGAAAATCCATTCTGATTACAAGTTGGTTTTTAAAGAAGCAGAAAAATTAAAGAAACAGAATTAATTTCCATTTTCTCTAAAGAAAATATTCAAACATACATGCACCTTCGATATAATCATTGCACATGTGTTTTTACACAAAACTTGTATGAAACAAATCTATTCCTTCATCAGAAACTAAGGAAAAGAAATTTAATGAAATATTCTGTACCATGAGCAAACTTAGGAAAGGAGCTTGCAAGATACGTCATGGAGTTGCCAATTTGTGTTCAATGCATTGTAACCTTAAAAATTCATAACTCTCTGATTTCTTATCCAATTTTGCTCAAACTTTTACTAATCTATTTCTCTCATTTTTCTGTTTTCAAGGCAAAGGTCACGACTCAGTCAAATATTGGGTGGACTTTCCCTTTGAGGTACATATACTATTTTTAAAAGATGAAATTGGTGGCATTGTGGATTAATCTATCTAAAACTGTAAGAAAAAAAAACACCAAAAAAAAATTTTTTTAAATGGAAAGTTTCAGGATAAATGTTATAGCTTTCAGCGCTGAAAGAGAAATCTGCCTCTTCTGTATTTCTTTGTTTTCTAAGAGCTTTCAAATACCGGTATGTAATTCTATAAAAATGGCAAATGCCAACATTACCTAAAATATAATTTTAAAGATTTTTTCACCGGGTGTTTGTTTTTGTTAGTTATCTATATTTTTTCCATGTAGTAAAAAAACAACCCCCCCCCCTCAAAAAAAAAAAAAAAAAAAAAAAAAAATGAAGGCAAATAATACCTTTCAAAGGTTGAACTCTTAAAGGGAAAGTTCACCCTAAAGATTACTAGAGTTTAAAAAATGCAGAAAAAATAAAGAAAAATATTGGCGAAGGTTTGATGAAAATCGGTCAAATAATAAAAGAGTTATGACTATTTAAAGTTTTGGATTCGTGACGTCACATGCGAGCAGCTGCCCATTGGTCATGTAATAGATATTCCATATATTCACATTTTTTTTTACGTTCCACGATAAATTAATATTGTTTCTTTTCAGAATCTAGTATTGAATAACATTTCTGACAATATATCAAATGCACAGACGAAAATATTCTAAATTTTCTGAGAAAACTGTATTTTATGGAATATTTATCACATTACATAATGGAGGAGCTGCTCGCATGTGACGTCACAAAATCAAAACTTCAAAAGTCCATAACTCCGTTATTCTTTAACGGATTTTGTCCAAACTTTCGCCAATATTTTTCTTTATTTTTTCTGCATTTTTTAAACTCAAGTAATCTTCGGGGTGAACTTTCCCTTTAAAACAATTCCATTTAAAAGGTCACAACTCAGTCAATCAATGTCAAAATATTTCAGTTTGCTTTTAACCAAAAGCAAATAAACAAATCAGCCGCATGGAAGCCCTTCTCCGGGAAACAAGATAAAAATACAAACCAAACATTTCAATATTCCTATTCATTCGAGGTATTTCAATTTAGCATAATGATGTTTGCTTAAATGATTCATAAGCATCCCCTCCCACCAAATCGTATAGGGACAAGTACTGTACCAAGTTACCTCACACGTAGGTCCCCCTCAATAGTTGAATACTAAGAATTTTATGCCCGGAAGGGAACGTGGTCACATTTCTGTTGACAGAAGTCTCAATTTCACATTCATGTTTTCAGAGTTACAAGTTTGTGGTTTTCAGGACTGTAATAGCGGAAGATTGATCTTGAGTATGGTTAATAACCAAAAATAACAAAAATGCTCACTATTAATTCAAATGCAATCTACACATTGTATGTTAACCTAAAAAGAAAGAATGCAACTGTATATCAAGAGATTTATATCAAAAATGTACAGTGCAGCTGTAATAACCAAAGAAGAAATGAATGTCTGGAATAACAAGACTACCATAAACTGGGCCCTGCATTTTCTTTTTTTTAACAATAATTTGTGTTTTAAAAAAATGATCATTATTTTTTTTGTAATTACCAAAGATATTTTTTTTTACCAATGTATATCATAATATACTTCAAATACAAAAAAATATGAGCATATCAGTTGAATTGGCATTCAAATACAGCAGTATTCCTTAATAAGAAAATATGGGGACCCATTTGAGAGCAAAAATAGTTGTTGATATCATGAAGTTGTATTAGTATTGATCACATGACATTCATTACTACATCCTTCATTACAACTGAAACCTGACAACATGAATGCAATCACAACAGGAAGGCTATTGCACTTTTAATCCATTTTGTAGCAACATGTAGGTGATACAAGGTCTTGGAGGAAATTGCTGGGAGCCAAAAGGGCGTTATGTCTATGTCAAAGGATATGAAATAATGACCTTCTGGCTCTCAAAGAGATAGAATGAACATGGAGAGAGGAATAGCAGTTTTGGTTGAAAGACAAATAATGAAGGGAGACTGCAGGAAGAGTAAAAGCAAGATAGAGCCTGATCGGTTAAGAGTGAGCATTGGGGTGAAAATTTAATTTTCAGTTTTTTATGATGAAATCACTTTCAGGTTTTTCATTAATATCTGAAGTTACTAAGATTCATGTTTGTTTAATTGATAAGGTCGGGAAAGTCATTGGATTGGCCCATTTTACAACAGGGGTGATGAACACTAATGTCACGGACGGACATTTTCTAGAAAGATTGATTAGGTCCTAGTTTAACGCTCTCTAAACTTTGTGAAGTTTTGTTAGCAAATAATTATAGATCAAACACCATTCCATTGAAAACCAAAAAATATTTGAAAATATTTGTACAGAAATGTTTGTGCCGCATGGTCATTCACATCTTGATGCAAATTTGTCCGTCCGTGACAGAAAAAATTTGTAAAAGTTTTTTTTTCCACTGGTGGAGCAAAAGTAAAAATGAAAACCATGCTGAGCTATCTCACTAGCTAGAGACCTATACCATGTATGAATAAAACCTTGATCAATTAGATATACATATACTAAAAACGAATTTGAAAATTGTCACGGACGGACACTAATTTTGTCACAGACGGACAATGCAATATACTGAAATGGTAAATGCTGTCAGATTTCAAATTCAATGAATTGTTTTATTGCTTATTGGTTCATGGAACATATTTCATCCAAAATATCACGTACAGTGAAACCTGTCTATAAAGACCACTCAAGACAGACAAGAAAAGCTGTCTTTACGAGCAGGTGGTCTTTACCTACAGGTTCTTTTAATACATGATTTAATGAGAAACAGTTTTAAAGGGAAACAAAAATTGTGGTCTTTATAGACAGGTAGTCTTTCTATACAGGTGGTCGCTAAAGCAGGTTGGACTGTATGGTATTGTGATCCCCCCATATGACTGCAAAAATTACCCCCCACCCTGCCCCAATTTTTTTCTTTTTCAAGCTAATAAAATGATGTCATAAAAACCTAATGATTTTGCTATGGCTCTAATGGGAGCCAGCCTGCATTATCAGTTTGCAAAAGACATCCATTACAGGTGTCTACAGAAGATGAATACTTATTTTATTACTTATTCATTTTAAATGAATAAGTAATAAAATAAGTATTCATCATCTGTATATAGCTATAGCTATAGCTATTATTGTAGCTGATATTTTTGGTCATCAGCAACGTGTAAAAAGTTTTAGATTCAACATTAATACCGAAGCTTGATCAATATTCAAATTAAATTACAAGTTGTGCTTGAAAATTATAAACATTGGAGGTCAGATGTGGTACCAGATCGCAAGAGCCATGTTTGGACTCTATTTTGTAAGAATGCTTTGAATTAGTTGTAACGTTTGAGACAAATAGAGATTCTTTGTAGTTCAGGATCATACACGGCCAACAATTTAAAAAGAATTATATAATCACATAACAAGAAGAAACCTTTTTAGACACTACAGTGTATATGATTTTAAATGCTCATAATTGAATTGGTTGCATCAACCCTGAAACAGTTTTTTATGGGGAAGGGGGTCAGAAAGTTATAATATATGACTTACACTAGTGGTGTAGGGCAATCCCTCAACTAACAGGACATAATTAGGCTCTGTAGGCTTTGTACACTCAACTGTTGCCATTAGGGCCTTTGTCCAGAAGGCTATAGATTTTACTGAAAAAGTAAACTATGGTATGAGAAAGATTTATCCAATGATGTTTGATTTTGGTCCACCTACATGACTGTAATGTAGAGGGTTATATTTTGAAAGCTTACATCACATTCTTCTCAACATGTTCATTTTGGTCTGTAGCATATATTGTACATGTAAAGTTGTATTGTACACTACATGAGTACATGCACTTGTACATTGTGTATACACTACAATACAGGCATCCACTTTTGACATAGATTCCACTTAAAAACTAAGGTTTTCAAGCTAAGTTTTGCTTAATAGTGGAATAAAATCAATTTCAAACAAAAAGTAGAAAGCAAGAAGTACGTATGTGCAATTTTAGATAGGAACACATGCAGTTTTTAAGTTAATGTCCGTCCGTGACGCTCAAAATGTCCGTCCGTGACGCCCAAATGTCCGTCCGTGACAAAAAGTTTTCAGACCTCTAGCAAAAGTTACAGCTGGCTTTAAAACTCTATGTATGTGACAGGGAAGTCAATTTACTTTACTAACATTTGCAGTCAAAAAAATTTGTCAGTGACAGTTTGTTTAGATAGAAATGACAAAAGATTACTGATAAGTCAAGAAACCCATTTCTATCCTGTCCGTCCGTGACATTGAATATTTAATGGATTCTATTTTTAGTAGGTAACCATGGCAACCAAATTTTATCATCATTTAGCACCTTCAGTGGTACCCTTCACAATGAAACATAAAATAGCTCAACTCATCTCATAACTTATTTTTTACAGGCCTTCAAACTTTCAAAATTTGTCAAATGTCCGTCCGTGACTAACCGATCAGGCTCGATATCCTACAAAGTCATCATCCCACACAAATACACTATACAACCTCAAATTGCTTCCTGCATGAGTCAGGCTTCTCTCAAAATTTGCAAACGACACAGTCCATCTAAACAACCTGTAGCCTCATATGCAACCAAATCGCTCTACATCTCCAAACGATTCCAATGCCCCAAAATACACATATATGTATATACAACCTTCTGCAATTCACTGTATCCCACATATATAATGAACACAGTTGAGTTCCTAAAATTTGCAGCCAACCCCGAAAACCGCAACATCTTCAAATATTTATTTCTAGCAGAGAACAACTACCTATACAATCTGAAATAACCTCATACACAACCAGACAGCCGGTAATAGCATAATTTCTATCCCAAAACATGTAATATATGTGAATCTTTGCAAACCATCCTCAACTTGAGATAGTACCATCGAGTTTGAATTCAGATATAGACCTAGCATTGCTGGAGAAAATACATGTCGTTGATGATCAGAACAAGGGGGAGAAAGAGATTTAAACAGACTAAAAATACAAGGAGAAGAAGTTGTATGGAAGACACAGTGACTCAGTGGTAGAACTGTGATCTCTAAACTGGTCCTGGGTTCAAACTTAGGGTGATGCACTTGGAAAGACATAGGCCTGTATTCTCGAAAGGTGCCTAACTTTAAGCCCACGCCCAAGTGTGTAGATTTAGGCCACTGAATTATGGAGAGCCAAAGGTCACCCACTACAAAATCACTATAGACTCCCTCTAGTTCTGGAACTAAATGCAAATACAAAAACCTCACGATAGAATAGATTTCTGATGCTAATTTCATGCCAGGAAATAATTTTGTTTCTTTAATTTGTTACATAAATATAGTAATTTGTACAGGACTTAGGGGTTGACATATGGCCTTCCATAAATCAGCAGCCTAAGTTAAGCCAGGCTTAAAGACAAAGTTGAGTTCTGGTCATGAGAATGAATTGTGAAAGAAACTGTCTCAAAGCAATCGGGAAAGAAGGATTATATAGCAAATAAGAATTGGTGTATGCTGTAAGGTTTTTGAATAACCAAAATGATAAGTAATTGAGTCGATCCTGCTGCGAGTCGTATGCACTGCACACACAAATGTCTACATGGGACTACACACAAATGTTCGGCCCAAACATTTCAGCTGTTTCTTGTCATATTTTGAATGTCAGAGCATTTGAAGAGCAATCCTTTTCAGGGGACATATCTACTATGACAATCTTCCAAACTAACATAAAAAGAATGAGAAAGCTCACAATTTTTTTAAAACCTTTCCCAGAATTCAAGCTTCCCTTTAACTTAGGCCACTTTCGAGAATACTGGCCATTATCTTTAATCATCAAGTCCGTAATACCTGATAGCTGAACAGGTACAGGTACAGGACATTTCTACAATGGTGTTCTTCCAAACTGACATAAGACGATTGAGAAACCCTCTCAAATTGTTTTTTCCCCTTTCCCAGAACTCAATCTTCTATTTAATATTACCAAAACTGTCAAAACAAATGTCAAAATACAACTTTTTTTATTCACTTCTGTCACCAACAATTTGGCCGTTTGCGTTCCGGACGTGTCTTTTCGTGCCACCTAGTTTCGCTAAGCCTCCTTAGCAGTCAAATAAGGCTTTTGATAAAGCTTAATACTCACTTTTTAAGTCCCTCAGGCAAGACTTAAAGACACGTACACATGTACTTGCTTTTATAGCAGGTCAGAGCCCCGTCTTATAAAGAGTTGCGATTGATCTGAACCAATCGCAAGTCCTCCAATCAATCGCAGATTTCCAGTCTCCTATCTCTCAAGTACGGAGTTGTGATTGATATTGATTGCAAAAAGTTTGCAATCAATTGCAACTCTTTATAAGACAGTGCCCAGGGGATATTAGCGAGCTTACGATTTCAGGACGGGAGCCTTTGAAGACGTGGAGTCGAGCGAAAAATCGATGTGCGCATGCGCGACTCGGAGTATCTCTCCATCCTGTTTGATTTCAGGACGGTTCTCGGGCGAAACAGCGTCCGATCTAAAGTGGGAATGGGAAGTCGAACTCTGCAGTGCGTCGCCGTCCACTTTTTTGTAACTTGATTGGAAAACAAGATGGGGAGAGTGCGAGGACCGTCACAGTCGGTTAACTCTCCCCCGTCCTGTTGTTCTCCCGTCCCGTTTCGTAAGCTCCCTACTAAATCATCATCACAACAACCACAAGAAACATGAAGGGAGAAAAAAAAACTTGGTAATGATGTACACATGATGAAAAAGGAACTTCTTCTTACCTTCTGGTTTGTATTGGGCTTCTATTGTAACGACCTGACCGGCTCCTTTCAGCGCTAATGCAGCATCTTCATGTGTAGCGTTGACAAGGTCTTTCCCATTTACCTGAAATGAGAAATAAAAAACAGTCATTACAGTGGATACATTTACCTAATCAAATTTGTCAAATCCTGTTTCGAAACTACTGAAGAACGAAGAGGTTCAACCACATCTCATGGCAATTTGAACTTTTTTTCCCTTTTCATAATATTAACCTTTGTTTTTATGCACATGTAAAAAAGTACATGGTAGATGCATTTCAAAATTTCATCACCAATCCATAATATCTTCTTGTTCATGAAGGGTTTATCCTCAATACTAATAACATCCTTCTCCTAAGAGCAACACTGTGATCTGCTACTCTCTAACATCACCATCATCATCCTTATCATCACAAAAATAACCATTTCCATCAAAACTACCACCCTCACAACCATCCTCCTCCTCCTAATCCCTCTTCTTCTTTTTCTTCTCCTCCTCCTTCTCCTCATCATCCTCCAGCTAGGATGAATGAGATAAGGTGCCCTCTCCATCATCATCATCATCATCATCATCACCATCATCATCATCATTATCGCCACCAACATAACCACCATCATCGTCATTACTATCAACATTTTCATCAACACCATCAACATCATCATTACTAATATCACCATCTACACCATCATCATTAGCATCATCTTTATCACCATCATCATCTTTATCATCATCATCATCATCATCTTTATCATCATCATCATCATCATCTTCATTATCATCACCATCATCATCATCATCATCTTTATCATCATCATCTTCATCATCATCACCATCATCTTTATCATCATCATCTTCATCACCATCATCATCATCATCTTTATCATCATCATCATCATCTTTATCACCATCATCATCATCTTCATCATCATCATCACCACATCATCACTTTCCGTCATCAATATTTTTCCTTCTCCACCTAGTTATTTTTTCAAAGTCATGACTTATTTATCGACATCGATTACTTACTGAGAGGATCTGATCCCCCCTCCTTAGAGCACCACTGAGATCAGCCACCCCACCAGCCAGGATGAACGAGATAAAGATGCCCTCTCCATCCTCTCCTCCAACGATGTTAAAACCAAGACCGGTAGCTCCCTTGTTCAGCACCACGGTCCTGGGTTCCCTGTAGTCATAGAAATAGACAATATGGGAAGAGAGCAGTAGGATGAGGAAGAGAGAGAGAGAGAAAGAGAGAAATATAACTGACCATTAGATTTCAAACAGAATTTTAGGCAGGTCGCCAAATATTATTTCGCTATGGGGAGCCAAGTGTAACACTTGTGATCGGTAACAAAATAAATGTCACTTATCGATTTTGGGATGAAAAAAGTCCTACGACTTGGGACTGATTTGGTCCATGAAAAGCTATTAGTTAGACTGATCACCTACATGTATTTCCAAATAGAAGCATTTTCAGTTTCTCATTTTTCATAAAAATGCCACTGAATCCTATGAGTGTAGGATTTCATAAGCATTATTGTTATGGCATAACGCTGATCCATATGAAATTTCATGTCTGAAAGACTTTGCAAAAGGGTTGCACAACACATGCTCCTGTGAAAATTTCAACCTTGGACAAAACATTAGACCTGACCCTAACCCTAACTCTATACCTTAAACCTAACCTAAATTTCAATTGCAACCCTCATCTTAAAACTACATCTTTGACGAAATAAAACCCTGAGAAATTGCCGAGCATTATGCCAAAGCACCTGAGAAAGGGATACACTCCCTTGAAGTCTTTGGCAATGTTCACTGCCCACTGAAGGGGTTAATAGCCTAGGAGCAGGTGTCTTATTGATTAAAATCCTCACCACCCTCACACCATTCATCACCTTCCCTTTCCTCTCTCTCTCTCTCCTCTTTAAAATCATCATGGGCTCTTGCCATAAAATTGCATTTTGAGAGGAACTGTTTGAAAACAAGCTCTGGATTATTGATGAAGTGGTTAATGGGAGACCATTTTGATGTTTATAACGAGACAAGCAAAAAGAAAGATACTACAAGAAATTGCTGAATATTTGATGCACTGAATGCACCAACACAAATATGCACATATGGGGCAAGGGTAATAATGTAGTCATGATAAACTCGACATACCCATCTTTCTTTACCCATTACTCAGCTTTCATGCATTTATTATCAAATTTGTGAGGCAGATATCATTCATTTGGAGTTTGTGAGAAAATATATTATAATTCCTAAGAATGTCACATTTCATTCCAGAACAACGGGTAAATGCCAACTGCCTATAATTTAATTATTTTGGCTCATGACAACCAATCCCTCAACACCCACCTTGGTATGCCGTCATCATTCTGGATGAAGATCTTTGGAGCGTGAGTGTTGTTGAAAGCATTGGGCGGCTGTGAGTTGGTGGCCCTGCTGTAGGAGGGCGGCTCTCCATTGGCTCCGTTGGCTCCGTCCAGCTCCTGCATGTCGGCCTGCCTGGGCTCCTGCATGAGGGTGGGCTGCATCGTGGCATACACTGACCAAAGAAAAGCACAGGATAATATCATGTATGATGATAGCATGCATGTATGCATATTTCTCTGTCTTTATATCATAGTTCTATATCATTACCATATGTTTCTTTGTATATGATTAATATTATGTTATCTTGCAATTCAGCCCACAAGCTGTAAATTATTATTTCTTAATCACTGAACAGTTTTAAATAAAATAAAAAAAATCAATAATATTCTGTTCTCGTATGGTGTCTATGCAGATATGTCGCAGTCGAGTGGTTTACATATTTGACTGGACATGCGAAGGTCATGGGTTCCATCCAAGTATGCAATCTTTATGGTTTACTGCGTAATGTCCGAAAGTGGCTTCAGTTGAGACTCTGTAAGCTAACATTTTTACAAGGGGTTGTTTCAATAATATTGCCCACAAAGGGCACCCTGATATACATGTATGGGCGCAAATCCAGGGGGGGACAGGGGGGACATGGTCGTCAGAAAATTTTCAGACATTTCGGACAGGTACAAAAGTTAAATCATGTGGTGACCCCCCCGTATTTCAAAATCGATATGCGCCACTGCCCTGATACATCTTTTCATCTAAGAATACTTGGAAAGATTTTCAAGGCTCACATGGAATATGGTGATTGCTTCATTTAGATTTCCAGTTCTGAATTGTTCCGCACATTTTTTTGGTACTACATGCACTTTACATGTATTTGCAAACTCAAGAAGCTTTTAAAATTTGAATGAAAATTCATGCGCAAGATGATTGTATATGGCAGGTTAAGTGACTTCACCAAGACACAGACCCTTCAACCAATTAGGCACATATAGTCTGCTAATAAACAATACAGATGAACATTAACTTATAATATCCCTCAATATGAAATACCAACATGCTATTTGCTATAATATGTTACTTTTAATGTGTTTTGTTTGAAACCTCAGAAATTGGGAGAGAAGCCTCGATTCCACAATACAAATGTGGAATATAATTTTGGCTGTACACAGGTGATTTCTTTTTATGCTGCAAAGTACCCGATGGTTGAAATTTTTATAAAATTGGTGTCAAAAGATGCAAAAGATTCAAGTCTAATTAGTCACAAATGCTCATGGTACATGATATTGTGGTTAATGTACACAGTTAAGGATGAAGTCTTCTTTGTCCTGGACGCAGCTTTTCATGTCACTAGGTTTCACCGTGAAAGCTACTGAAACATTGTTTATAGAGTACAAAATATGCCTAGTCTTACCTGGGTTAACTGCCGGCATGTCAACATTCGACACATCTGGAGGCTGGGTGTTCTCTTCGTTCTGTGAGTAGGGCGCCATCTGTGTCCCGGCAAGGAGAGTAGCGTTCTTGATGACTGTCAGGAGCACCCTGTTGCTAGTGGCCTTCAAGACGGCCACAGCCTCCTCGTGGGTTACATCTACGAGGTTATTATCGCCAACCTGTGTAGTCAAAAGGTCAGATAGAAATAAAGAAATCTGAATTCCAGGTAAGAAGAGGGGAATACCCATTTATATGGCAGTACTAACAATTCAAGCCTTCGACAAGGATCTAAGTGTATTCAATATTTCAAATATTTCAAATAGAAAAAAAATTGCAAATTCAGTCTACACGTATGAACTTGAAACTGGAATTTTTAGATGTTTCACTTGGTGTGTGTGTGCTTTCTGAATTTTATGTCTCGTCATACTTTAGATTAGTATTACGCAACATCACACTTTTAAATGGAACCTTATACTTCTGACACCAGACTGATACCTGACAGAAAAAGAAGGGACGTCGACATTTGCTCCTGCGACATTTGCTCCACAGTCCATATCTCGAAAGGTCAAAGGTTAAGGTCAAGGTCATGATTTGTTTTTTTGTTCAGGACAATGTGCAGAATAGGATTAGGGTTAGGATTAGGGTTAGGGTTAGGTTTAGGTTTAGGATTAGCATGGCAAAGTTAGACCGGAGCAATTGTCGCAGGAGCAATTGTCGCAGGAGCAATTGTCACAGGAGCAATTGTCGCAGGAGCAAATGTCATACATCCAAAAAGAATAATATTACCCTGAACTACCAATATTTTTGTCAATTAGCGGTCAGTTTGGATTTAGTGTGGCAGTGTAACCGGATTGTTTAGGCTACTCGTACATCCCTGTTGTTGATTCCCTGCAAGGATGGGTTACTGCCACTGACAATACATGGTAGTAATGGCCTTCTTGCAGGGAGGCAACGATGTGCTTTTTCTTATGTTCCTTCATCTTCATTAACACAGCATTCTATCCACGAATGTAACCAAAAGTTACGACAAAAAAAATCAATCCCCGAAATCAAAAAAATTCCAACTCACAGCTGTGATCTTATCTCCGACCTGCAACCTCCCATCCTGTTCTGCGGCGCCGCCGTCGATGATCTTCGTGACGAAGATGCCGTTGTCGCCGGGGACGTGTTGGTTACCCTGACCCCCTGCAATGCTGAAGCCCAACCCCTTCTGACCCTTGATGAGCTCGATGGTCAGCGTCTTGCCGGTGGAGGGATTCCTGGGCCATCTCCTTACCACCTGGGATGGACAGAAAGGATAGTAACCAAAAAGTTTGAGATTTCAAACATGAAAGATAGAGGGTTGATGGTTCAGTGGTAGGAGCAGTGGTCTGGTAACCTTGGTAACCAAGGCCATGCACTAGTGCCCTTTGCTAAGACCTGGACCCTCAATTACCAAGTCCCTAGGTTAGGTATTAAAGCTGCAGGTCCCACTGGTTCCTTATTAACAAGTATACACTTGTTTTCGTGTAAAAAGCTGTCGGGTAAAAATAAACCATCAATCATCATCAATGACAGATCATTAAAAATAGACTGAAAATAATGACCCATGAAAAATTCAGTTACCCCACAACTTGGTAAAAAATTAATGCATTATAAAAAGATAGATGAGGCCTAACCCTTATTTTTTACAACAAAACACGGTGACATGATTTCATAGAGACTCTAGCATCATAATCTTTAAGTTACGGCTTCTATAACTCACCATGTGTACAGTGTTGCCCGCCCTCTTGAGGGCATCGACAGCTTGCTGATGTGAGACGCCCAGGATCTCACAATCGTTGACTTTGCATATCACATCGTTGACTCTGAGCAAAAAAGAAGTCAACAAAAAGCAAATAGAAATGAATGAATAACAAGAATTTACTACTGTGATAGGAAATGGTGAATATCAATAACTAATGAAATGAGTAGACCTACCCTAAAAATATGTACATGTAGTAATGGATGTCCTAATATATCAATAATTTTGTGTTTTCAAATAGATTTGACTCTAAATGGTTTGTTGGCCTGAATTAGGCAGCCAATATCTGAATTGTACTCATATTCACAATTTGGCAGTGAACAAAAAAGGGCTTAGTGCACTGAAAATTAAATGTAAAGCACTTAAGAGGACAAACTATGAGTTCAATCAATCAAGCATTCATTTATTTCCCAATTAAACTATTAGGCCTAATAAGACATTTCTGAGGAGAAACTTACTTAAGTCTTCCATCGACCGCTGCAGCACCCCGTGGAAAAAGTTTGGTGATGACAATACTGCGACTGTCCCCTTTGTTGGGTTTGTCATTAAGTACCCTCCCCATATCACAAAGAAACAATACTAATATAACATTTTTCAGGAGTCTTCCATCTACTGCTGAACCACCCCCTGAAATAACAAGTTTGGTGATGAAGAGACAGGGATCGTCCAGTATTTATGGGGTTGTCATCAAGTGCCCCAGCCCCCCCTAAAAAAATTGAACATGGACCTCCTCTCCTCACAGTATCACATAGATCTCCCCTTCTCACAATCTAATATACACTGTAGATCCTCCTCACAATTTCAGAAAGATAACCTGAATATGATGTTTTTGAGGAGTAACTTACTTGAGTCTTCCATCTACTGCTGCAGCACCCCCTGGAATTAGTTTGGTGATGAAGATACTGGGATCGTCCCCTATGTGGGGGTTGTCTGTACCCCCAGCGATGCTGAAGCCTAGACCCGCCCCACCCTAAAATGGAGAAAGAACATGAAAAAGGAAAAATATTTAGAATCCATAAATTCTACACAACATCTATGTACTATGAAATGGTGACTTCGCGATTTTGCAGTAATCATTTCTACCTCAAATCATAGCATTCACTTATTTTGAAATTCCAAAATCAATTGAATTAAGCTGACGTGGGAAGAAATATCATAATTGTAAAACAATTAAAAAAAAAAAAGGATTAAATTTTCCTTCAAAAAAAATTCAACAACACAAAAAAAGAAAGAAGAAAGAACCCAAAGCATCTTCAGTCCTTATTACTGTCCATTCTAATAATGATATCTTTGAATAGATCACCATGTTTTTTTCTTTTTAATGTGGCTAGTAATATAAATAGTTACAAATACAATGTAGTTCTAATATTCTATGTGCTTTTTAGTGCATAAATTGAATGCTCTACCACATTTTGAAATATTGAACCATTTTGAAGTTGTCACAAAAAAAACCTGAAAGGGCAAAAGCATGCAGTGCTGTGTACATACTCGAGTCATATTACAGATGGCCTTGTGAAAATGTCAATATATTTTCTCATTAAAAATATGTAGACATCTCATTATGTGCAAAATTCAAGGGCGGGGCATGCACAAAGTAGGAGCAGTGGTATCGATTGTGGTTTTGAATACATTCAAAGAGAAAACAGAGGATGAAAGAAAAGAAAATGTTAAGCAAAAATACATTGCAGAAAGCTTAAGGAGAAGGTTGAGTTCTGGGAAAGGTAAAATAATTTGTGAGCTTTCTCTTTCTTTTTAGGTTAGTTTGGAATATTATCACAGTAGAAATTGCCCCCTGAAAAGGATTGCTCTTTAAATGCCCTCACATTCAAAGTATGACAAGAAACAGCTGAAATGTTTGGGCCTAACATTTGTGTGTAATCCCATATACACATTTCTGTGTGCAGTGCATGTGACTCTTGGCAGGATTGAGTCAATTTCTTATCAGTTTGGAGATTCCAAACACCGTACAGCATACACAAATTCTTATGTGTTAGACAGTTTTTTTCCCAATTTAATCTCATGACCAGAACTCAGCTTTGAGTTCTGGGGAGCATTTCATCAAGCATTCTGTCAGTGATTTTTACTGACAAATTTGCTCTCAGCCAATCAGATGCAAGGATTTCAGTAGCTTATAACAGTTGTTAGTAAAAATCACTGACAAAACGCTTGATGAAACGCTCCCCTGGTCAAAGTGAAAAAACCCTGTGGCGAGCTTTCTCACTTTTAATGTCAGTTTGGAAGAATATCATGGAAGAAACGTAAACTGAAAAGGACATGTCTTCTAATGCCGTCATATTCGAAATATGAAGAGAAACAGCTGAAAAATTTGGAAAAAAATTTCATGCCACATGGGTGTGTAGTCCCCAATATCTATGTGCAGTGCACGTGATTTTCAACAGGACTGAGTCAATTTCTTTTCATTTTGATCATTCTAATACCTCACAGTATACATCAGTTATTATATGCCAGATAATCAACCTTTCCCAATTACTTTCACAGGGTTTCTTTCACGATGCAATTACATGACCAGAACTCAACATTATCTTTAAGATAAACTGTGGCAGGATGCTAGACTGCCTATTTTTGTATGTCTGCAAAGCAACCTTGTCTGCGAACATGCGAAACTTGGAATCGATGTCAACTGTGAATGAATATTGATGCATAATAAACTAAAAAGGTTGAGAAACGGTCTTATTGCAGCAATTTCATTTATTAGCTGCAAATGTCATCTTTCATATAAAAAATCCAAAATTGCATATAACATAAACAGGTTCCCAGACAGGGGGAATACGTGTATTTGTCTCTGCACTGAACAAATGAAACAGCCCCCTTTTCGTGTGAAATGACATTTTTTTTGCTTCAATTTTAATGAGATTTACAGCACACTTAGTCTTTAGAATGTCAGAAACAACATAATATTAATCATTAGAATTATATCACAATGTACAAGAATTTCTTTCCATTTTAGGTCAAATCTTATAGGGTCACAGACATGGGGCTCCCCATCATATATAGTATTTTGACATAAAGTGAGTTATCCTATCAGAAATGAAAAAAAAAAAAAAAAAAACAAACCCAAATATACTTTGAGCTTGGAAGGTAGACTTGAATTTCTGGAGAAACTGTCTAAATTCATTCCAAATTATTGATTATTTTTCAAGTTGTTGTTACAAAAATGAAATTCCCTCACATTGACTACAATGTATTTCATTATTTTTTACCTGATCTCTTTTTGAGATTTCAAGAGCTATTCTGAGATTTTCCTTACAGCTAAACAGCTATGAACTCCCGGTGCATTTTTTTTGGTGTTATGCTGAAACATATTCAATTATTTTCTATAGAGATGGTTTACGCCAGAGAGAAAGTTAGCCCTTTCCTCGAGATATGTCTGAGAGCTTGATCAATATCATGCCCCTTCACTCAATCAATAACGTCGCTAAATATCAACAAACATCGGGCGCTTGTGGCCCGTAGCGAACTGCCCCACCCCCTTGATGCAGTAAATAGCCAAAGGAGATAGAGAACAAGCTAATATTTTGCATTAGAATTTTCAGCATGGAAAGTTGAGGGGATGTCCAGAAGTAGTCGATCACAAAAAAAGAAATATTGCAATTAGGTCAATTCAATTAAATATTATCTTTTTGAAGCCATTGTGAGTCACCAACTTCAATTTGAGATCCATAGAGGATTAAATTCTTGATGCTTTGAATAATTCATTACTACTTGTATTAACTATGAATTAATAAGGTCAATTGGCAGTTTTGCTCTAGATTGTTTTGGAAGAGAGGGATAGGGGATAAAACAGTAGTCAATGTCATGGGAGCAAGAAATTTGATTACTTCGTTAGAATGGGGTATATTTTTGTGGGATAGAGTTGTTTGCTGCGAGAAGGTACTGCATTTATGTACACATGTGAGTTACGTAAATACACGAGACTAGAAAGCTAGTCTATCATGGATAATGGATAGAAATTGTAACTATGCAATGAAATACAACTAGATTATTCATAAAAGCAGGGGGGAGAGAGAGGGAGAGACAGAGAGACTGACAAAGTAAAAGAGCAAGGGGAGATGGAAAGATAGGAAAAAGAGAGAATGAAAGAGGAATAACAATGAGAGATACGACAAAGAGAAAGAATGAGAGAAGAAGAGAGACAGAAACAATAAAAGAGAAAGAGAAGTACACGTACGAGAGAAAGGAAATGTGAGAAACAATATATCCCAATTGCGCAAGTATTCCCAAATTGCCGAAAATTTTCTTTCCCCCCGGTAATGCATTACCGCATCCACCGGTCCGACGCAGACACATGCTATCAAATGTTGGGTTTTTGGAATCGGGCTGTGATAGTTTCTGATGGCTGATTCCAAGGCACACAGGAGCGAGCCTAAATTGAAAGTGCCCTGGGAAATCAACATGAAATGTGCGACATATGTCGCATGCCCGTGACTCAGGGCTCTGGAAATTGACCAGAGTGGAATGAAGAAAACGACTCCGTCGAGGTTGCTGGCAAGGTTTGGGGAGGAATGGCAATAGTCATTTGAAAGAGTCGAATAATAAGAAAACTGCTCATGTGCAAAAAAAAAAAAAAAGAAGAATTTATGAAATGTTATTTACTCTCTGGATTCCGGAGAGGTTTAATCTTAAGTTGAGAGAATGTGAGAAAATGAAGCTGTCGTTTGGAGTTTGAGAAAAGGAGAATGATGCTGAGAAGTGAAGAGAAATATATGATCAATATTTGATAGGAAAAGTGATTGAAATGAAGTGTTCTGGAGTGAACAGAAATACTTGAGAACCAATAAATGAGTAAGAGAGAGAGAGAGAGAGGAGAGAGGGGAGAGGAGAGAGAGAGAGAGAGAGAAAGGGGGGGGGGTGGGGAGAGTGATATAGGATGAAAATCACTCTCCACAACAGTGATGATTAAATTACTTGTAGACATAAAGAGAGGAACAAAAATTTCAAGTAGAAAAACAAGTAGAGAAGTAACAGCAATTGAACTAATTGAGTACTAATTAAATTTTCTGCAAGATTTTGGGGCAAAACAGGATGTAAGTTATACAGTTTCTCCATTAATCAGCATATAACTGTCAAGGCTATCATATTTTCTTTCTTAAAATTTATCCCTAAATTTGATAATATAAATAATGGCATTCCATTTTGATGAGTAATCCTTTGATATCTCTAAAATGCAGAAAAATTATATTCCTTTACTTACAAATTTTGGAGAAAAAAAAAGAGGAAGATTATGTATTTTTTTTCATTTCTCCTTCAATCAGCATACATCTGTCAGACTATGAAATTACCTCCGTCAAGAATTTCTCCCAAGTTTGATAAATTTCCATACCGGCATTTAGAGGACAAATCTCCCAAACCAGGCTTTAAAGGGGGTACCCAATGCTGAAACAATGTTAGTTCATTTAAAAGATCATGATTTTATTAGAAGAAAATCATTTGCCTTAAATTCTTTTTAAAATTCGTGTTGCCAGAAAATCCCCGAAATATGGTAAGATTTCAGGATATTTTGGCCCCTCAGCAGTGTCCCAATTTCAGCTAGGTAACCACAATGACGTCAAAGTGGTTACCTTGTCGCGCAATTCTAGCAAAATGCGCGCAAGGTATAATGCATTTTGTACAGTCTAGCGCGCAACACATCTGCAATACGCGAACCCGGGTAACCACTTTGACGTCATTGTGGTTACCTAGCTGAAATTGGGACACAGCTGAGGGGCCAAAATATCCTGAAATCTTACCATATTTCGGGGATTTTCTGGCAACACGAATTTTTAAAAAACTTAAGGCAGATGATTTTCTGCTAATAAAATCATGATCTTTTAAATGAACTAACATTGTTTCAGCATTGGGTACCCCCTTTAAGACGTAGGAGCTTGCTGCTGTACAGATGAAAATCTGTAACTCTATGAATAATTGAATCACAAATGATGGATACTGAAATCCAGATTAAGGATGCATGCATAAGAGAGTTCTTTGTACACCGCTAGTAGCCATTACGGTGCATAGAATATAATTTCTCCACTAGTCTATGTTTAAGCAACTTTGGGGAGCATTTGTTTCCATATAGACACAAACTAGTCAATTTGGCAAAAGAAATGGAAGAGGAGAAGGAGAAGGAGAAGGAGAAGAAAGAGAAGAAGAAGAAGAAGAAGAAGAAGAAGAAGAAGAAGAAGAAGAAGAAGAAGAAGAAGAAGAAGAAGAAGAAGAAGAAGAAGAAGAAGAAGAAGAAGAAGAAGAAGAAGAAGAAGAAGAAGAAGAAGAAGAAGAAGAAGAAGAAGAAGAAGAAGAAGAAGAAGAAGAAGAAGAAGAAGAAGAAGAAGAAGAAGAAGAAGAAGGAGGAGAAGAAGGAGAAGAAGAAGAAGAAGAAGAAGAAGAAGAAGAAGAAGAAAAAGAAGAAGAAAAAGGAGAAGAAGAAGAAGAAGAAAAAGAAGAAGAGGAAGAGGAAGAAGGAGGAGAAGAAGGAGAAGAAGGAGAATAATAATAATAATAATAATAAGAAGAAGAAGAAGAAGAATAAGAAGAAGAAGAAGAAAAAGAAGACAAAAGAAATATTAACAAAATGTTAAAGTGAATAAGGAAGAGAAATACAAAATGAGCAAACAAAAATGAAAAGAGAAATGACTGACATGCAGAAGAATGGAAAGAAGAAGAAAAGAACAAGATGATCAGAAAGATTTTGAAAGATAGAGAAGTAGTAAAATGATCAAATGACTGCATTTATGGAGGAAGAGATGTGTGTGCAGGAGAATGTCAAAATGTGATTTACTTACCCTTACTAATGTGATCTCCTCATACTGCCACTGCGTCTCTCTGTTTGATATCTGAGAGAGAGAGAAAGAGAAAGCGAGAGGAGAAGAGAGAAAGAAAAAGAGGGGAGGAAAGAGAGAGAAAAGGGAAGAGAAAGAGAGGGAGAGAGAGAGAGGGTGAAGGAGGGAGAGAACACAGAAAGAGAGAAGAGTGAGAAGATGAAAGATTTAGATAAGAGATGAAGAGAGGTAGAAAGAGAGGGAAGGAAAGAGCGACAAAAAGGAAGAGTAAGAGGGAGAGAAAGAGAGAGAGGATGAGGGAGAGAGAGAGAGAGAGTGTGTGTGAGAACACAGAAAGAGAAGCGAGTGAGAAGATGAAAGATAAGAGATGAAGAGATGAAGAGATGTAGAGAGAACATTTTATTGAGATTGAAGGCATATAAAAACTAGCACAACTGATTGGAAATCCAAATAGTCATAAATCATTATCCCAGCTCAATAAAAATCTGATTATTTGTGCATACAACCTCATAACAATTACCTAGAGAATATGAACAAAACTAACAATTTTGAATTAAAATGTAGATCATACCGATTAACTAAAAAATGCTGATGATGTAATGATGAAGGCAATACTGTTAATCTTGATAAACCTACTTACATCTTGCATTAACTAAATGAGGTATGGGAAGCATAAATACTTCCACATTTACCACTGATCGTATCTATTCTTGATGCAGATGAAAACATGAGAATAAAATAAATTACATAACATATTCCTGACATAGATAAATAATAATAATATTAATAACAATAATAATGGCCACGTAAACAGCGCTTATATCTGTCATGCTGTGACACTTATGGTGCTTACACATCATTACCCCAGTTATAGCCGAGCAGCCAAAGTAACTAGCGCTCAAGCATTTCGGGTACCCATTTACACCTGTGTGGAGAGTGGTGAATGTAGATTAATGTCTTGCCAAAGGTCGTTAGTGCCAGGCTGGGATTTGAACCCCGTACCTAGTGATCTACAGTCCGGTGACTTTATCCACTAGACCAAAACACCTCTACAAATTCATGAAAAACACACAGGCAATGTATCTACCATTGCCTTCATGAAATCAAAAGCTTTCATATGTATGATCTAGAACAAACAATAGTTATTTTATTCTATTTTATTTTATTTCATTTCCAGGAATACAATATAAAAATAATAGAGAATACAAAATATGAAGTACAATAACAATAGGAGAGGGAAAAAACACACAAAAAAACCCACACCAGCTAATGCCTGCAGATTACCAAAAGAAAACAGCTTTCTGTATAAGGTTATAATCATTAGCTGGTGGTAGAAATGCATAAATAATTCAATTCAATATTAAGAACATGTAGACATAAAAAAAGCTCACCAGTGTAAAAACAAGAAATGCTATTTCATAATTATAGGTCGTAAGAGAGTGTATTAAAAATATATATATATATAAATAGGCAGCTTTAGCTAGGAATGTTTACACAATCAAGTGTCACTGAAGTATAGGAAAAGATTGGAATGAAACACAATGCAAGTGGAAAATGCGATTAATCACAAAATTGCAGTAATTGTATTGAATACTGTGCCAGATCTAGGCTGAAATGCTTCTGCACCAATTTGTGTATTTCAAGTGCAAGATACACGGCCCCTGACAAACAGTGCAACAGTTGTATGCGTCTTGCTCAATGCATAATACACTCCCTGTGATCTTAAAAAGTAAAATGATACAAGTACGTGCTGTCTGCAGGATTTCTTGCACTGGAAAAAGGAGTTTGATTTTAAGGTTATACTCTCTAAATGTACAGTTAATAGTTAATAGGTTGTCAGCAAATCTAAAAAAATGATGACTTTTCTTTTTTTTGTTGCTTATTGGGAGAAAAATGATGAGAACATCTATCAGAAAATTTGAAAATCTGATTTACCTGGTATGCAAATTGGTGTGACATCCCCCCTTTTCAAAATGGTCTAGCAACGCCTCTGGAGGAGTTAAAGGTAGTGGTTAGCGAGATATTTTAGTGAAATAAGTTAAATGTTTGACTTACTGTTGGTGTGACAGATCCCTCTAATCTGTCTGACGATAACACTGGTGATGAAGGGGAGGGCTGGAGAAGAAAAGATAAAAAACCAAGAGCAAATATTTAGTTGTCTTTTTTTACAACTTAAAAAAAACCCCTTCAATATCATGGATGAGTAGCATTTTAGAGAAGTAATAATTTTCATCATTTTCCTCAAAAACTATGAAAATTAATCATCAATATCCTCCTAACTTCCATTATTATGACCATTATCCTCCTCCCCCTCATCTTCTTCTTCTTCTTCTACACCACCATCATCATCATCATCACTACCATCCTTACCATCACCATCATTAATATCATCATCATCATCATCACCATTATTGTCACCAGTATCATCATGAACATTATCATCATCATCACCACCACCATCATGTCCACTGTCATCATTATTACCATCACTTTAAATATGCAGCAATACAAGCATCACCACCATCACCACCACCACCACCATCACCTCCACAACTATCATCCCCACACCACCATCATCATCATCATCATCATCATCATCATCATTCATATCATCACTTTCCTGAGCAAATCAAGAAATTTTCTTTCCTACACTAACTTTCAAATTCAAATATGAAATCCCACATATGAAAAAGAACACACACACTCACACAAAAAGGTGATCAGTCCTCCATGCTGATTAACTCTACCACAAAATGCAGCCCTAACTAATCAAATCAAGTTAGACATGCATGATCAGCATGTTTGTCGGAATATCAGTTAAATGTGTGAAAATTTGCTGCTTTCAAACACACAAAAAAACCCTACCTCTGCAGCGAACCTGGCTGAAGAATTGTCATTGTCCTCATTAAACATCTAAATTGCAGCGGCAAGTTGTCAACAACGTATCATTGACTATAGATCACCATTTGGAACCATAATGCAAGGTTTTAAGCTCTCGGCAAGGATAGAGTATTACATTAATTTTACTTCATTTAAAACGATGCTAAATTTAGAGACACAAGGTCTTGTAATGAAGAGGAGCCTCTGCCTGTGGCCTGTATATTGTGATAAGTGTAAATAACCATGGGCTGTGGGGTCTTCTATGTAATGATGCAAGCTTTTGTGTTCATTATTACCCTTGTTTTTACACTTATTTGCCACTCTCAATACATCTCTAACCAGAGACAAAGAATATAATTATAAAACAGACAACATTGATACGTTGGTCAGGTATAATTCTGAAAAGCACACTTAAAGACAGAGATTCGACACAGAATTGAGAGACTTGTTTGTGTCCTATTTCTTAGGGATCATGATCTTTTCGATCAACTGCATAAAACATCTTTATCCTAATAGCATGGCAAACCTGACATTTGCAGGCATTAACAAGAATCTATCCATCTAAAGGTCGAATAGGCGTATAAATCTTGAAGCAAAGCTTTTCTTTGCAGAATAAAAACACCCAAAAGAAGTAGAAGCAAGAAATATATTTCACAACAATCTAATTGAGAGATTATATAAATAAATCCTTTCACTATTTCATGTTTAGTTTAGTCCTTCATAAGCGATTGTCTGAATAGAAATTGTTTTTGAGGACGAAAATCGACGATGCTGCTCGTCAACACTTTGGCCGTTTCCAAGATGCTCATGCCGAGCTCTTTACACACCTTGATGCTAGCTCTGGTGACGTGACATGCATGGGGGCAACCCTAATTGAGGTTTGATCGATAGGTAAGAGGAGGTCAGGTGGTCGGTAGCGATGGGCGTTGATGGGGAATGGTCTTGAAGATGGAGGAGAGTATGGCCTGTATGGGATGATGATGGTGAGCCAGAGGAGGAGGAGGATGAGAGTGACAGTGATAGTATTGAGAAGAGTAAAGTGGACCTGAGATTAGATTTTGGTAATGTTGAATGTGATGATGATGATGATGATGATGATGATGATGGAAGTGGAAGTGGTAGTGGTGATGAAGATGATGGTACTGGTGGTAGTGATATTAATAATTATTATGCTGATGATGATGGTGATGATAATAGTGGTAGTGATGATGGAGATGCTGATAGCAGTAGTAATGATGATGATGATGATGATGATTGTGATGATAAATGATTATGATGATCATGATAATGAAGATGATAAAAAAGAAGAGTATGATGATGATGACAGTGATGACTTTGATGATGATCACAAGGATGAGGAGGATAATGGTGATGATACGATAATTGTCGCTAGGAACTGGGATGGTGATGGAAAAGATGATTGTGGTCATGATGATGTAAAAGGGACCATTGCAATTATCACATGCTTTCGGAGTCTTTCTCACTAATGAGCGAACAATCTATTCAATCTATTATAAAGTGACACCGTGACCTAGCTTTGTAACCACGAAAGCCTCCCTGCCAAGAGAGAGAGAGAGAAAGAGAGAGAGAGAGAAAGAGAAAGTAACCCAGCTAGGGATATCTTAGCCTGTAACCAGTGAAGCACTGCATAGAGTCCCTGCATTATTAATGGCATGTGGCTAAAAAGTCTTTGCTAGCCGCAAAAGACAACATCTTTTGAGAGTTATTCGGGCAGCTTCGGGGGAATCTTACAGGCAACCTCGTGCTCTTGTGGAAGCAGAAAAATACGAAAATAAAGACATTTGCATTGGAGATAGCAATCACATCACTCTTCCCTCACGATGTTCCTAATTCCCAGTGGCCTTCCGTTGCTCTTATTATATACCCGAGTTCATTGTTTATTTCTTTAGAGGTCTATTTGCGGAGGAGCTGCCTTTTGCATCTTGACATTCTGTAAACAACTTTAAGATGTGGTTAAAACAAGAAAGTCCCACTCGATCCGACAAAATTTGCATTTTAAGACTGTATACACAAAGGAGACATCTGTCACAGAAATCATTTAAAAATAAATGTATACAAGCTGAAAGAAAGGCATGAAAAATGGTGTTATCACGTCAACAGGGCCATAGATCATATCATTTTGTCCGGAGTGTGTGTTTAGGTATTTTTGTTTTCCAGTATGTTATTTTCAGTTTTTAAGTATTGAAATTCATCCCCAGCAGGATGTCAAAAAAAGGACATTTCCTTAAATTGTCAAAATATAGTTTTAAATCTCCATGAGCCACATACTTTTTTGAATTAAATATGGCAACAGTCCCACAAGGGACATAAATAGAGAAGATCAGCTTAATATATCTGCTATATAATTTTTCAGCTTTGCATTCAATCATGCAATGATATTGTGAGATAAGAATAAAGAGATCAGACTGATAAAGCACAGCAAGTAAGTGCAGGAAGTCTAGAGATATGAAAAGGAGAGCTCAGGTTTCAGAGAAGAAAAGAGAAGAATAGAGAAATATAGAAATATATCCTCAGTAAAGAGGGGAAAACCCCAAAGAATCCTCACATAGAAGACTTAAAGGGAAATCCAACCTTAATAGCAAGTTGCTTTGAAAGAAAGAGGAAAAATCAGAGAAGCAGATTGGTGAAAGTTTGAACGAAATCGGACAAGCAATAGGAAAGTTATGGATTTTTGAAAGTTGTAATCACTATGCTTATGGGAATTTCAAATTGGCCAAATAGGTAATGTCACTGTGATGTAGCTGTGGACAACTCCCCCATTTGCGCTAACACACAAAATGACTAAAATGTCACTTTTTTTCAAAATGCATTACTCAGTAGGATCTTTTCGTTCATGAAGACCTATAACAATATACTATCTCCAATATATTTTGAGTACAGCCCCGAGGGTAAAAGCGCCTCAAAGAAAATCGCAAATTAATGATATTTTTGTGTACGACAAATGGGAGAGTTGTCCACAAAAATGTCACAATTGACTCACCAAATTGCCAATTTGAGATTCACATAGATGTAGTGATCTCATTTTTCAAACATCCATAACTTTCTTAGTCCTTGTCTGATTTCTTTCAAAATTTCACCATCCTGTTTTTCTTATTTTTCTGCTTTCACACAAATCATCTTATTACAAAGGTTGGATTGCCCTTTAAGAAAAAAAAATTTTCAGAACATTTTCTCCCTCTTGCTTTCTTAGCACTGGAACATTTCATTACAATTCTCCTTCAGAATGCTGCTTCCTGTTATTGAGTTGAAGAGCTTGAAAACCAAGACTCTATCTGTCCTTGGGGGTGTTGAAATCTTGTCTCAGTCCCACACATCTTGAGCTGTGTATGGTTTCTCCTGCCTCCAGACTGGAATAAGATGTATCATGCATACTGTACAGATAAGCATCTGCATTAAGGTAAACCTGTCGAGTATCTTTCATCAAAGTTATATGTTAGGTGAAAATGTAGACGTGCCAGTCATAAAATCTGCTTATTGTTCTGACAGAATGTCACAATTCCTGAAATTATGTTTGAAATTTTCTACAAATTATGCAAGGTTTGATAAAAATTATAGGAAAGAATGTCTCTCTGTTAAGGTTGGGTTAGTCAATTTTTAAGTTTAGTAGATATTTACTGGAATCCAAATAATATTCCAAATTGAAAAAGTATTTTACACAAATGCAGAGCCCTCATTCCAAATGAAAGGACTTCTTGATTTGGTTTCCTGAGACTTTAAGTACCAATGATGTTTATCACAATCATTTTTTTTTTCTAAACAAAGATACATAACTTTAAAGAATCAACATTTCAGTGCGGGGATGCTTTTTTTCTCGCATTTGATTTTGTAAGATGCCAGTTGCAAAAGAACTCTTTACAATGAGAAAGTCAAAAGGCATACTTTGGTATGATATGTCCGAGAGAGTGCGCAAAAGATTGGACAGAGAGGTGAAAAAATAATGAATAACAAAAAAAATGCCATCTGAAATTTGAACCATTAGCGCATTGGCTGTAACCCCGGTGGGGAATGGTGATTTTAGCCTAATTGAAATTGTGATAAGGGTGACGGCTTTATAATGATTGAAGTAGGTGAAAGGGAAAGTAAGAAGTGGAGGGGGGGGGGGGGGGGGGGAGTGGTTGAGGGAGAGTGAAAAGGAGGGTGGGGCACAGAATACTTTGTTTTATTTCAACCTAATTGAAGTTGCTTATGGATGAGGGCTTTACAATGATTGAAGTATAGGGGAAAAGGGGACTAAGATATGAGGGATGAAAGGGGGGGGGGGCTAAGATGGGGGGGGGGGAGGGAGGGGGAGGGGTAGAGAAGAGGGTAGAAGAGAGTGGGTCATAGAGTACTTTTTGATTTCAGCCTAATTGAAATTGCTAGAAGAATATGGCTTAAGAGCCGTCTTGACAGGGATTGGAATGGTTAAGTGGGAGGAAGCTGAAGAGAGAGGGAGAGAGGAAGAGAGAGAAAGGGAGAAAGAGAGAAAGAGAGAGGGAGAGAGGAAGAGAGAGAAAGGGAGAAAGAGAGAAAGAGAGAGGGAGAGAGGAAGAGAGAGAAAGGGAGAAAGAGAGAAAGAGAGAGAGTGAAGGATGGAGTGAGATAAAAAATAAGGAGATATGTGAGAAGGATAGACATGGAAGGAGAGAGACAGGGGTGATTGCTGTAAAAAATATGAAATCAGAGTTAGATGTGAAATCATTTTCTTAGAAGAGACAAACTGCTGACATCCCCCCCAAATCTAAAACCTATCTCTCTCCCCCCCCCCCCCCAAACAGGTTCCCTTTCCAAACAAGCAATTACAGAGAATCAATGAAGAGATAACATAACAGACAATTCAAGGAATGACATGATACGGAGGAAGAAGAACAATTAAATGATATCTTTTTTTCCAAGAAAATACAAATCTTAATACAGGCTAATGAATGATCTCTTGAAGATGATAATGGATAAATTGAATCTTCTTCCTCAGTTCAAGCTCTTAGCTCCCAGTCCCTCCGTCCTATTTAATTCCCTCTACTAATTAGGATATCACAGCCCTCAAGCCACCAGTTACTTTCCTATCAAGTAAACCCTTCGAGAATGAGCGCAGATTTCGTTACGTAAGTAATTCCCCTTTTAAGAGAAGGATAAAAAAGCTTGCCTACCAACCCTAATGGCATCTGCAAACACTGAAACAAAAGCCAGCAATCACGTTTAATATATCCACGTCTTTAGACGGGTCTGGGGAAAAATTAAGGTCTCTTTTCTGTGTTGTCCTTGATAAGCATCAAGACGGTGGCTCAAATGGGAATTCAATTAAAGCTGTGTGGGTATGACTTGATCGGTTTGGAAATATTCACTGGAAATTGTCTCTTTAGGAGTTCTTCCCGTTCTCCGTCTCTGCTTTGACAACACTTCCATGCCAAGTTCCCAATAGCAAGGATGCACCTCGACGGAGAGATTAGCAATACTGAAACAATTCCGTGCACAATCGGAAAATATGCCTGTCGCCCACCATAATCTGACAATCAAACGATGCCTCACATCTTCTTGAATTACGTGCCGAAATAACAAGGGGAGGCGGAATTTGATTTGAGAAGCAATTTTTCAAGCTCTGTCTCAAAATTACGCAGTTATTGCTGTTTCTCTTACATCCATGTCTAATTTATTGTCTGGGTGTATCTTATCCCTTTACACCTTCAGATGATGCTTGCATATTGGATCAGAAAAAGAAAGAAGAATGGAAGACAAAATTTGACACCTCCCGACGCCAGCCTCCTATAATTTGCAAAGTCCATCTCTTAAAGGTATCGTACAGTAATGGGAAAGGTGGCGCTTTGGATATTCAACTACTTTGTCAGCTGGAATGGAAATTACTACATATACTGTTGTGAAATGATTAATTTCGAACGTAGGTGATGTTTGTTTGAAGAAAAATGGTTTAGAAATGGCTAAAATATCCCCCAAAATAAACATTGAATTACAAGCACGGTACTGCGTTGACAGTTCACACACGTGTAAACAGTGTGTGCGAACTGGTGTGCGCCGTGGTAGGTGGTCCTTAGCGAGGGTATAAGGTAACCGTTGATATTCGATCATTTGAATTATTTTACTGAAAATCACCGGAAATCATGAATAGAATACCGGATTATCTCACTCATGTATCTTTTTATGCAAGCCGAACAATATGAGACTGATTTTGAGCAGTTTCATGCCAACTTTCATTTTGCTACCACTACTGTTTATTTCCTTTAATTCCATGTTTTCTTACTAAATACGAATATTTGGACTGAGCTCTGTAATCAAAGCATACATTTAAAATCATCGGCATTTCACTGACAACCTTGGAGGGTATATACATGTAGCTCAACCATGTTGCAGACAGATACGATTATATCAATATTCTTACACTAAAAAGAGGTCAATAATAAGAAAATGAGATTTTAAAAAACAGTACCCAGACATGGGAATAACAATGTGAAAAACCCAACGATAAACATGTAATATGAGGAAAAAAAAAGGGGATTACATCTGAAACTTTAAAAGGAGAGAAATGGAATAGATATCAGGACATCTGTCAACCGCATTCATCATGAGAATTGTTGCATACAAATGGCTGTAACAAACAGCTTGTCCTAGAAAATTGCTCCAAGTTCATATGGCTACAGGCATGGAATAAGCTGACAAAAACAAAATAGGGGATGAAAATTAAGGGAATGTAGAAAATAAGGAATGATGGATAAAATAAATGTACAAGATAAGAAAAATAACAACTAAAAACGGAGATTGGGGGAGGAAAAATACTGAGCCTCGTAAGATAGTGCATCTAGATGCTGGCTAAGGGCACAGAATAAGCTGACAAAAACAAAAATAGGGGACCAGAATATATGAATGTTGGATAGAAAAATGAAAGGAACAAGATATGTACTTAAAAAAAAAAAAAAAGAGGCAATTCAACAAAGGGATCAAGATGGAGAAAGACAGACTAGTAAGATTAAGTTGGTGGCTACAGGCATGGGATAAGCGACAAAAACAAAAATATGGGATGAAAATTATTAGGCTGTAGAGTAGAACAAGTGAAAGAAAAAGATATGTACAAACACAACTGTAAAAAGGGAATTCAGATGAAGGAAAAAACAAACAACTGAGCTTGGCAAGATTTTGTTGCTAGCATAAAGGAATGGGATATGCCTATGAAAACATGATACGGGATAAAAAAAATATAGGGGCATAGAATAGAAAACTGGAAGAAAACAGAAATGTACAAAAACAACTATAAGAGAGGATTAAGATGAAAAAAAACTGAGCCTGGTAAAATTTCACAACTGCAGCTGCTGGCTCAAGGAATGGAATACGAGTATGCCGACAAAAAAAAACAAACACACACACACAAAAAAAAATATATACATATATATATATATATATATATATATAACATGAAAAAAAAAATAGGGAAATATAGAATGAATTAAAAGTACAAATAAATGTATTAAAAGGAAAAGACATTTGAGAAAGAAGAACTGTGAGAAAGAGAAAGAGAGAAAGAGAGAGAGAAGAGAGAGACAGAGACAGAGAGAGACAGAGAGAGAGAGAGAGAGAGAGAGAAAGAGAGAGAGAGAGAGAACTTGAGTCTGTTAAGATTTTATGTGTGCTTGCAATTGTATACAATTTGATCAAAAATGTTTGAAGACCTAAAGCAACAAGTTGTAGATATGACACAATCAAGGACTACATGGGGGGGGGGGGGGGGGTCTCTACAAATACTCAATGCCCTTAGCATTTTTTTTGTCATAATATATTACTGAAGGTTTCAAAGTAATGAAAATTGCCACAGAATAGACATGAACTAAAAATATCACTATTCAGTAAAGACTAAATCATTGCAATTATAAAATGGCAATTTCTGACATTTATAATACTACATGATTGATGAAATGCCTTATGGTCGCTGAGTAGAACACAAAATCTCTCCCTTGTGCCCTAGAGCTTTCTAGATAACATATCAGTAGCTAAATTCATACGGGACTTGTGGTTTCGAAACTTCAAGTTAACGAAACAATGACTCACTAACCACGACGAGGGTTCACACGGGCCTGAAACAACGATGCTCGTTGTTCTGAAACTACAAGCCGAGCGATTGTCGTTGTAACACCGGAAGTAGATACCGATCGTTTGTACAGTACACATACAGATCCTGTGTTCATACTTACTGTGAAGGGTATGCCCTGGAAGTTGAACATGAACAGAGAGGTCATCGTTAACTACAAGCTTGCAAAACTTCAAGTTTATTCTGTCCACACAGTCCGAAACTGCGACGGAGGACCCCCTGCTGCTTGTAGTTTCGGCGTTAACCACTAGAACTACAAGTAAACTTAAAGTTTTGAAAATACAAGTCCATTCATACGGTCTGAAACCTTCAAGATAACTACAAGTTAACTTAAAGTTTTGAAACTACAAGTGAAACTTAAAGTTTAGCTCCCTTTGTGTGAACTTGACTAGTGTCTATACAGGTTTGATTCACGAGAGGGAGTAGAGAAAGAAGAGAAGAGAGAACAGAAGAGAATATAATAGAAGAGAAGAGATGAGAGGAGAAAGAAGTGAAGAGAGGGAATAGAAGAGAAGGAAAGAGAGATTAGTGAAAAGAGAAAATGAGTTGATGATGAGGAGGAGGAGGAGGAGGAGGAGGAGGAGGAGGAGGAGGAGGAGGAGGAAGAGGAAGAGGAAGAGGAAGAGGAGGAGGAGGAGGAGGAGGAGGAGGAGGAGGAGGAGGAGGAGGAGGAGGAGGAGGAAGAGGAAGAGGAAGAGGAGGAGGAGGAGGAGGAGGAGGAGGAAGAGGAAGAGGAAGAGGAAGAGGAGGAGGAGGAGGAGGAGGAGGAGGAGGAGGAGGAGGAGGAGGAGGAGGAGGAGAACGAGGAGGGAAATCACAAAAATACTATTTGAAAAGGGAGGGAGGAAAGAGAAGAAGAAAAGACAGTAGAGAAGAGATGAGAAGGGAGGAGAGAAAGAGAGAGAGAGAGAGAAATTGAGATGATGAAAATGATAAGGGAGATGATGATGATGATGGCGATGAGAATTAGGAAATAAACGGGAACACTATATGATATTTGGCAAAAATGAAAAATAATAAAAAGATCAATGTTTAAAAGAAGAATGCCTGTAAGACCATGAGGGAATGAAAAAAAAAAGTAAAAAAAAGAAAAAAAAAGAAAAAAAAAAGAAGGAAAATACATGCTGACAGAATATTATGGGAGAGAAGATTATGTGGGTGATGATAATTGTATGGAACTCATTCTAAATAACTCCTCTCATTATGATAATTATCTAATGAATATAGAGTATCATCTGCACTGCAAAAAGCAACAATTATTATTTTCATTTTAAAAAACATTCATTTTTTGGGGGGATTTCAAAGCTAATTCCTGGTTAATGTCACATCTTTGGGAAAACGTTTCACCCTTTGATTTCTTTCTAGGTCATCTTGTTATTACACTCGGGATTTATTTTGCACGTGATTTTAAATCTTAAACAGCATCTTTAACAGGTCTGTGCCCAAACTGATAGCCCAGCCTTCTATTGACTGTGTTTAAGCTCCAATATAGGCAAATTGGACTCACAAATCTCCTTGCATTTTAAAACGATAATTTCATAGGTCTTCTGTCACCGCCTATACATGTGAATACTTTCTCACATGGCATGAGTATTCTCATTTTTAAGACATGTCGTGGGTGTGGTGGCAGTGGATAAAAAGGAAGAAAGATTGAGAGAAAGAGAGAGAGAGATATGAAAAATATATGTTTATTGCATGATGAGAAATTTGGTTTTTCTTGCATGATTGCCACACAGCAATACATCATACGATGTAATGTCAGATAGCAAACCAGCGGTTTTGGCAATATTTTACTGTAGCACATTTTTCCAAGGTCGTCTTACCATGCAAATATCTATAAATATTACTAAAATTGGCTTACCACCGCTTCCTTTTCTCAAAAATGAGTTAATATACATTTATCTATACATATAATCAAGTTATACAATGTTCATATATAAAGGTTTCTACTGCGATCTGAACATGTAGGTTACATAATGTATCCCATTAAACAATAAGTTTCTCCTGCAATATGATTATTTCTTATTTTGTAAAAACAATTCATATCTACTCCATCATCCTAAGGAAAAGTTGTAGCGCTACTAAACTTCCTCAATGTAAAATGCAGTTACCTCTTCCCTAAAACGGCCTCCATATTATTTTTTCTCTATCCATCAACAAAATGCAGTAACACCTGCAAAAGAGAGTTCATAACAAATTTGAGGCCATCGTGCCGCATCGCCACAAAAGCCCTGTGTCCGTTCTTCCGCCACTTCGGCCATGGGGCAACCATAATACCCTGGGTAACGGGCCAGACATTTTTTCTTTTTATGAGGAGCAGATAGATGATGAAGAATCAATGGGAGAAATTACCCAAGTCCCCGGGAATGAAATCTACATGTAATTGACTTGGGCATACATATTGCACATGTGGTTGATTGATTGAATAAAAATCAATAAGGCTAGCATCGCTGGCTGATGCATTATCCAACAAATATGATTTGGAGAGGGGAAGGGCAGAAAAAAAAAATGGGCATGGGTCATTAAAAGGAATAATTGAAATAATGCTTTACCAGATGTCCTAGGAGACATGAAAAGACCTTAACATGGCTTTATTAGAGTCAATGTCATCATGAAAAGCAATATAGTGCTTTTATTAAAAGTGAAATATGGATGAGAACTACATTAAACCTGAAAATTTAGCATTCAAACATTATTACAACTAAACATTATTACTAAGCATGATTACAATGTCCTACTTTTAGAGGAAGGAGGGGTATAAAGAAATTTAGCATATGAAGGAGAAAATTAACATTTATTCATAGAAAGAAAGAAATAAACAACAAAAATAACCTCTCATGTTTATCAATTCAGGAACCATACCGAACATCTGCAATCGTAGGCCAATTGAAATCAATCGTGTAGTTTGTATTTTGCATTTCAATTTCCTTTAAGCAGAGTGAGAGGAAAAAAAATACATTATTTTCTTAAGATTTCAATATGAAGTTAACCTCAATCACAACTTTCCTACATTAAATGTCTAAAATGTCCATTTTTTCCTTCCGTTCAAGATAAAAAGAACTAATTACAGGCATGAACTTAACCTGACAAGAAAGGAACAATATATAAATGTAAGGTTCAAGGTTAAAGCAATTTTAATGACGCTGTATACAACTACAGGGAATAGTCATTAATGAATGAGATAAAAAGCAAATTTCAAAGCAATTAGAAAAAAAAAAGACACACAAGAAGAACAACATGATCAAAAGAGATAGAAAAGAGATCAAAAAATGCACAATACCTTACGCCTGGGACACAGGAGAGCCGAGGAAACGTTTACAAATACATGCATCCCGGCAACCAGTTGATGTTAGCATGACCCCCCATCACCCCCAACACGCCCAAACGTTATCCTCTCCGACGGTACAAACAGTGCAATATTCCAACAAGTGTGTGAGCCCCTGTGAGTCTCTAGGTGTATCTTCTCGCTAGCTGCGTTGGCTCTGTGTGGGTGCTCCGTGTGCGATGGCGTGAGTAATAATGGCATTCCAAACTCGTTAAGCGCGTGTGCTCTGTGCTACAGCTGCCTAAACTAGTACTACGACATCGACTCTCCCTCTGCAGCGGCCCTCAACGGCAGGATGAACGCGTTTGCTCCCTAATGGAGGCAGAAGGGGGAGAGGGATGCGGAAAAAGAGAGAGAGGGTGAGAGGGAGAGGGAGAGAAAAAGATGTAGAGGAGATAGAGATGGAAGGAGGGAGGGAGGGGGAGAGAGGAAGATGCTGGGAAGGGAGAGGGAGAGAAAGAGATGCAGAGGAGAGAGAGATGGAGGGAGGGAGGGAGGAAGAGAGAGAGAGAGAAAGATGCTGGGAAGGGGGGGGGGGAGAGAGAGAGAGAGAGAGAGAAGAAGATGTCGGGGATTGAAACAGGTGGTTTGAGAGGATGACGATTGGGGCAAATAAAAAAAGCATTCGATTATGTTTTTCTGGAGTTGTCGCTCTTCTGCTACGGAAGCCCTAGAATGGTGAGAGTGCAGAGCGAAGCGGGATACGCTAGCATACATATGCTAATGGAAGGCAGAGGCCCTCATTTGCTTTGAGGGAGCTTAGAACAGCAACTTTTGCTTTTATCTTTTTTCTCCTCCCAAACACCGGAGAGATGAAAATACAGCATGAGAGGCTCAAATCACATCTGGGTTTCTTCTGAAATTCCAAAAAGTAGAACAAAAACTCTAAGGCCATCTATTTCACTTAAAAAGTAATTTCTCCTTTATTCCTATTTTGCTTTCAAATAAGGTGCCAAGATCTTCTCCATGGTATATGATTAATCAACTTTGTAAGCGTATTCAGTTTATGCTATGGATACCTCCAGTAGCTCAAGAATTCTTTCAATGTCTAAGAAATAAAAAGACATGGCTCCTCAAATCTTTGATAATTCAGTTTTGCCTTAAAATATTTGCCTAGATTTTTCATTAAATAATGACAAAATATAAGAAAAGCTTTAATAGCCCCTTCCATGCAGAGGGCGGCAAACCACGCCAAAGAATATGTTTTACAACACGATTGGATGAAAAATAGCAATGGTCTGTCCGGAAGTAGAAACAGGTCCATGCATTGTGAAAGGGGTTCCAATAGAAGATATATGAAACTAAATATGCGAATAGAATAAAGATTTGAGACTCCAAATTTGACTCTGGAAAGTTCATTTTGGGACAATTACTCGCAATCCAAGTGGCGGAGACGTGTAAAAGATTTTAAATGCATTGCCTTATGCAAAACTGCATACACTCCTTCTCCACTCTACATGTATATTTAAGCACATACAGGTACATACAAATCCTGCCACATATAATGCTATGACAATCTATCTGGAACTAAATATAACCAATGTTTGTTTTCCACTGCCGAACCCTAAAAATGGCCCACAATCAATAACCACTTTTTACTTGTTGATGTTCTTCTCCTTTCGTGTGGGCTAGGGGCATGCATTCAGGCATTACGAATCACCTCCATCATTTCGGAGATGTTGGAGAGAAAAAAAGGAAGTTTCGGGGGATGTTTTTGTAAGATAGCTCATCTGGAATGAAATCGCCTTTGGGCCGGACGTGGAGTACATTCCCAATGTGCTCCTAATGACGCCCGATAAGGAGGTGAAGGGGAATAATTCTGTGACATTTAGGTAGTGTTTAAAGGGACTATTAGACAGTGTTTAAAAATAACTATTAGACAGGTAGTGCTTAAAACGTGCTATTATACAGTACCTACAGGTAAATAGCATGTTGTGTGTTATGACCTAAAATCTACCAATAGTGTTATGCTCAGCGAGGTAGCCAAGAAAACCATAGGCTTATATTCAGTGAAATATTTATTTACAAAATATAATCTGGTGACAAGTTGCCTTTGTCAAAAGAGGAAGAAGAATTTCCCTTTAGTGTACACTAAAAATGAAAAATTTCCTGACAATGTCCAGGTTTTTATGTCAGAATTATATAGATTCATATAGATGCCATCATTTTAACATGAAAGTTTTGAATGGTGGTGTTTTTTTTCTTCAGGATGTTCATTTCTTCAAATTTGATGAATATAACATCTTCGAGATCTTTGCTAATTAAAATACTACTAATAAGTTCAGTCATTTTGATAAGTGACTTTTATACGAAATTAAAAACATTTTTCCTCTTCAAAAATAGTGCACTTACAACAAATACAAGCTGACAAAATCAACCATGTTTACCTAATATTGCAGTGCCACTGTGGTGTTGATTCAGAATGGATGTTGCTAGGCAACCCAGCATGCAGCATCCTCCTCCTTCAGCCTCCCCAGAGCCGGTCTTGACTTGCAGGGGATTTGAGCTGTGGATATTTCTTACATGCGTACGTGGTGCCAACAGAAAGTGATTAAATTTGTGTTCTTGTGCTGGTAATACATTCCTTTTGACATTTTCTTGATCTTTCCACGCTCTCTCTTCCATTGCCTCACCCGTCGCTAGCTCACTCTCATCTCCCTACCCCACTCTTTTTATGTAACAATCCCCTCCCTACCACACTCTGTGCTTATACTCTTATATCCCTAAGCCTTCCCTTATTATTAATGCAGGGTAACCTCGCTAGTCATAAGGACCGCTATTCATAAGGACCACTATCCATAACGCGTAACTAAATGAATAGCGGTTTTGTACGAATAACGGTCCTTCTGAATAGCAAGCAAACCATAGACAAATTTCCTCGCTATTCATAAGGACATCCATTCATAAGGACCACGATTCATAACTACTCATAAGGACTGCTATTCATAGCGTGTGTTAAATTAATAGCGGTTCTTATGAATAGCGAGCGAACCCGATTAATGCAACCTCTCTGTATCCCGTTTTCATACCCACCCTCATCTTACCGTTCCTTACTTCGCTGTACAGTCTAAAGTCTAAGGCCCATATCCTGAACTCTCTGGTTTAAGTTAAACCAGCATTTAATTAAAACTGACCTGCAAGCCCAGACACAATTTCTGTACAAAGTTACACCACACTAAACTGGAGTTGAATTTAGACCGGAGATCAGAATGTGATTTTCTGAAACTCCGGTTTAAAGCGCATGTTTAGACTGGGTTGAAACCACGCTTAGACTACGGTTTAAGTTAAACTGGAGTTCAGAATACGGGCCTACGCATAGTATCTCCATGACTGCATATGGATAAAGCTGTTCCATCAGAAGTGATTCATATTTACAATTTGAATCAAATAAATGATTTGATGGACAATTTCATTTACCCAAAAAGAAGGCAAATGTGTTTTTTTCCTAATCAGACATTACTCTGTTCTTTGAACGCTTGAAAGCAAATGATGCACTCACAAGAAATACAAACTACATTTCAGAAGTGCTGGTGAAAATTTTGGCTTGCCATTGTTGTATGCGGCTCTAAAATAGATTGCTTTGATATGACCAATATCTCAACAACCCCCCCCCCCCAACAAATGTTGACTTAGGAAATATCAGAATGAACACTTTGGCTCCTTGGAACAAATCACCTCAACCAGATAGGTCACTCGTTACCAACCAATCTGGCAAATATCGATCATCCTCAATTTATCTCCATCCTGCATCCCTTTAAGGATGACCTTAATAGGCCTCCAGAGATTTTCCCCCAATAATTCATATTCACTCTTCCTCGTAATTTGATTGCCATTTCGACTTCTCCGAAGTGATCTGTAAAAGTCAGTAAAGAAGGTAGCCGCAAGGCGAAGCTAGACAAAGGGAAGAAGTGGTCACGATTGGCCCAGATTTTCTTCTTTTGCCGGTAACGATTTGTCCTTCTTCTTTACTGTTGCATGATTTCTGGATTGCTTAAAGACAACAGCTACAAGTGTTGGTGAAATCTCCTGCAATTTCTGTACATAGCATTTATTTATACCCATTATTTTGCAACTGATCTCTTTGATCTTAGAGAAAACAGTTGTTTTGAATCATAGAATGTTTCAAAGCATTAAAAAACAAGAAAAAAATGCAGGTCATGGTAAAGTTGATTGTGTTTGGGGTGAATAATTGTGATTCATTTCAGGTTTCTTGTTGATTACAGTGGAAGGATAACTTGACTTGATGCATTTGACATCATGGTATCCTGATTTTGTAAGATATAAACTTTCTACAGTAGATATGAAACTACTGTGTCAAGCATCTTTGGCAACAATCATGATCAACAACATCACCGATATCATTATCATTATGATCATGATCAATACATCAAAAACATCATCATCACCATCATCACTATGGTCATTATCATCATTATTGTTATCATCAACAGTGTAACTATCATCCTAATCATCACCACCACAACCACCACCATCATCATCATCATTATTAACACCATCATCATCACCATCATCATCATCATCAATTTCATTTTCTGCATATGCATCAAATTCCCAGGCAGAATAAGTTGTTTCAAGATCTTCATCAAACATTATCAAGACAGTGATAGTCTGAGCCTTTTTATGTTATCAACGTCATTATCATCATTATCATCACCATCGTCACCGGGAAATTTCATCACAGTCATCATTCTCATTACCATCATCATTATCAACATCATCATCATTAAAATCATAACCAACACTACCACCACCACCTAAACCATCATCATCACCACCACCACCACCACCACCACTATCACCATCATCATCATCACCATCATCATCACCGGGAGATTTCATCACAGTCATCATTCTCATTACCATCATCATTATCACCATTATCATCATTAAAATCATAAGCACCACCACCACCACCACCACCACCATCATCACCACCACCATCATCATCATCATCACCATCATCATCATCACCATCATCATCATCACCACCATCACTACCACTGTCACATGCCCAGTTACTCCAACCTACCTCTACTGGTGAAACAGTGGACTGTGTCACATAGCTCTGTGTATTTTCCTTAGGCTGCTCTACATGGGACCCTACCACTGGCACAAGGCGGGGGTTGCCATCTGTTGGAGGGACTGAGTCATCTGGATAATGGTATTGCTGTAAATGTAGAAGGAAAACAAAACAAAACAGACATACAATGAGTAAAGCTGACACATATATCTTTTTTATACAACAGGGCACAATTTTAGGAACATTAAACTATCACCTTTGAAAAAAGTTTAAAATTTTTTTCTTTTTCTGAGATTGAAGACAGTAATTAGAAATTCTATACTTTAAGTAATTGGAGCTTACATAATAAGTAAAAACAAGAGACTATCATGTATCGTGCATTTAAATCAACTCCATCTCTACCACTACAACATCCAATACCACACCTCATACACTACAGTATTGTAGCAACCACACCAACAACTACAAGAGGAGCAACGGCTACGTACATCAGCGCCGCGCCTTGTATCCTATGGAAAAGGCGCTATATAAATCCAAGTATTATTATTATTATCATTTTGAAATCAACTTTTCTATGGGCTTTCTTCCATAAACTTCAAGAGACTGACTTTGTAGCTATAGTCATTGTTATCATTATGGGTTTATTGCTATGGGTTAAATGAGACCAGCCTTTTCCATGGCAGTACTGTCCTATGCCTTTAAAGGTTGGTGAACCCTCCAGCACTGCAGAAGAAAAAAAGACTAATGTCAGGTGCTCTTCTAATCAAGAAGAACAATTCCAACTCAGGCAAGAAATCAAATCATTTACTCACATTGACCCTAGAGGTGGGCGGGGGATGGAGAAGGTGAAGGAAGGAGAGAGAGAGAGAGAGAGAGAGAGAGAGAGAGAGAGGGAGAGAGGGGGAAGAGAGAGGGAGACAGGTGGAAGAAAGAGAGTGAAGAAGGGGATGGAAAGAGAGAAATGAGATTGAGACAAGAGTCAAAAACGAAAGAGAGATGTGAGAGAGAAAGAGAGAGAAAGAGAAAGAGAGAGAGAGAGAGAAAGAGAGATAAAGAGTGAATGATGACAACTGACGATGCAATAACATAATTGGGACAGGAAGAGTGATCAAATGAGATAGCAGGGAAAATAAGAGCATGCATGTCTAGAGAGAAAGAAAGAGACAGAAGATTTGAAAGAGAGATAGTGAAAAGAAGCCTTTATCACTGTCCATATTAAAATACTTTGAAGTCCAGAAACTTATTAAGTCAAGAAATGTATACATGAGAAACATCCTGATACTGTGAATTTCAGTTGCTTTCAACAAACACACCCTCCACATCAGTTTATCTCATTCCTCACTCCAGCCGGGGGAGAAATTTTGCATACCGCCCTCTTGTGCCAAAAGCACTACAGTTTGTCACACTCACAGTTTACTAGATCACGGTTTTATGTAATGTACACGGCACAGAATTAGGCCACAATTATAACCGAGCAAAGGTGTGTTGAGCAAATCAATATAATTGCCCTGGGGAACAAACAGGCACATCTGTGCATGCATTCTATTTAAAGAAGAAAAAGCAATCAAACCAATTCTATGTGATTGCTTTGAATAAAATGTAAATTTTTAAAACTGGTGAGGTTTATGTTTACACAGAAAACAGATGTTGGGGTGGAGGCAGTATGCTCCACAAATGTGACTACAAACTAAAAAAAAAAAAGGGTTGATTCATCACAAAAAAACCCCGGATGTTTACATTCCAACATATGTGCAAACGATTCATGAAAGAACAAATAAACCTTGAACAACTTCCAGGGTATATAATTAAAACCAGACAAGAAATTGTGAATGTCAACAAAAATAAGGTTATGTCATAAAATGGTAAGCCCATACTTTCATTATGTTACATTTCATTGATTTTAATCAATGGATAGCAAAGTTAACTGCAATTCAAATCATTTTTTTCTTGCAATTTGAATGTGCAGTACTAATAAGAAAGTGGTGGGAAAATATCATAACAGTTGATGGCCATGCAGTTATTAGCTTTCACTTTCACATTTACATTTGGATCTCCTATCAAATTGCACACTCCAGTATATTTCAAGTGATAACATTTCAAATATTTGCCTATATTCAATATAAACATGAACATGAGTACACTATACTTCCTTAATATTAAAACCCTTGAAAATTCAGTCAATGAGTTCTCACAAAAGAAGTTTTAAAAGCCCAGAGCATTCTACATTTCAAAGTAGAGAATATGGTCCTCGTAGGCTTAAGAGATCCATCACAGTATCAAAGGAAGCATGAAATTAATATGAAAAGCAATCTTATTTACTCTGTATTTCTTCTTCCATCAAAGTGACGCTTGCCTCTACTACTATTTGCCGTGCACAAATGTCAAATACCTCCAGTCCGCTACAAGTAAGCAAGCAAGTCCAAGTTACGCAGGCCACTTTATAAATTTAATATCAGATTTCCTACAGGTAATAACCATGAAAATATCAAATGACTAGCTCATTTTCTACACAGAGTCAGCCCCGTTGCTTGCCAGTGTTAAAGCAATGTGTACGCAGTCAGAGGTGCCGTTCACACTATGATTTGGTTGGTACCTTAGGGGGTTTGAATCACCTGGACTTCAATACTGTATGTAATCTAAGATGGTCTTTCTTCTTAGAAACAAGTTAAAAAATTGTGAAGTCAGATATCACACAATACGTTTATCAATTGCAAATTAGATATCATGAAATAATGGAGAAATGTTAGTTTAGTAAAACAATGAAAAAGAAGCACTTGGATTGAAATTTGAAAGGGTTGAGATTCAATCCAGAATAAAAAAGATGCTCGTGCACAACACTGCATATGATTTTGAGGTCAACATCACAAAATAAAGAAAAATTAAAATAAGAAGTTTTGTTCAGAATCAGTAAGAGCACTGTTGGTGGCGTTAAATGTGTCACAGGATGCTTTGGCAAAACGTACCTTGTCACAGCTGTGCCTTCATACGACGTATAAAGTTATGTTTTAACATAGAATATCCCAACTACGTGCGAGAGTGAATGGGGTCGTATATTATCTATGGAAGCAGCCTTGGTAGGTAAAATTGTATGTAGATGACCTGCAAGGCCGTAGGGAATAGGGATGGATATAGGTGAGGAAGATGGATGAGGGAGATGCATCTTTAAGCTGGTAGGAGAAGGAGAATGAGAGCAAAAATGGAAGGAGGAGGAAGAGAGTGAAGATGGTGAAGGGATAAGATGTTCAGAATAGGGGAAAACAAGAGGGAGAGAGAGAGAGAGAGAGAGAGAAATACTTGGAGAGAATGTGAAAGAGAGGTAGACTAAGATTTAACATATTTGAAGTCAAGTGCAAATGAACGTGGTTTGATGGTGCATACATGCATCTTAAAAATGCTTGAAAACACCTTGAAATGGTGACCACTAAATGTAAGAATTAAAGGTCACTACCTTCCTTTACTTTTATTCATAATTAGAGTTCTAAAATAAATTTGTAATACAGGGGAAAAAAGTATTCAAAAGAGAAAAATCAGAAGTATCTTTGAGGTGGTAGTAGTGGGATAGTGTTAGAAATCAAGGGTCTACATATCACTTATTTTCACAGGTACAACCAGCCTTTAATTAATATCTATAGCATCAGAAAGAGGACAATAACAGCAAAGCTCCTGGGAAGGTGATTAAGATAGGGTGCAAAAGATGACAGATGAGAGAGGGAAGATAGGATGAGAGGTGGAGATGGGTTAGGGAAGGCATCTCATCACTAAGGGAGATGGATGGAGAAATTAATAGAATGTACGGTACTCCAAAGGCTCTGGATATGCTCACATGGTGACACACAATGTGTCATCAAGGCTCAAATTTCATCTTTCTTTTCATCTTTCTGTTTGGTTGGGATATTAAAGATGCAAAGCTCTCATTATCGCTCTAGTAAACACAGAACAGTGTAAAAATGACTCTTTTTTTTTCATAGGAGAGTTTTGTAAATTTTTGATAAACAGAATTGCCTGAGCAAACGCTTTGAGAGGGGTTATTTTGGACTTGGTAAGATATTTATAATTTTTCAATGGAGGGAAAAAAAAATTGCTCTAGCGAATGTTATGGAAGGGGTTACTTCATGCTCAGGAGAACTTTCAGTATAAATGGTATGATAAATTTGTGGAAACAATATGAGAGACTGTGCATCTTCAATTTTGTTTTCTTTATCTGAGAAAGAGTTTTGTTTAGGGTTAGGGTAGATTTTGAGATCTATTTTTCATAAATTATGTGCTCTTGTAATTTTCATAGGACTCTTAGGAGCTTCCAAGAGATAAATCTTTTACCCACTCCCAAATATTTGATGCTGACCACAACCTCTCAGCAGGCACACCTCAACCATTGCATGTTTTAAGCATAGACTTGCTAAATTTGACTAAATAATAATAATTATAACATTTATATAGCGCTTTATACTGGTGTTTCTAAGCGCACAGTATTCTTGCTATTAATAGAGTAACCTGAATTATTATTCAATCAAATTGAATTAATATTCATATTTGAGGAAAAAAAAAAGAAAAAAAAAAAAAAAAAAAAAAAAAAAAGAAGGAAAATGATGTGCACCTCCATAAGTGTAGACCAACCCACAGCTGAGTGGAGAAAACTAAGCATTAAAAAGATGGGTTTTGAGTAAAGTCTTAAATTGTTCAAGGGAGTTGGCATTGTGGATATATGAGGGTAATCGATTCCAAAGGCATGGGGCAATTACAGAGTGGATCTTCCTTAAAAAAAAGAGGAAATATTAGGATAATTTGTTTTACAATATAAATATCGTCAACCGAGAGACAGAAAGGCATTTACTCATATCTATTTGGAGCCAGAAGGGGCATTAACTCTAGTACGATTGGGACTTAACGGCCTTCTGGCTCCAAACAGACAATATAGGCCTACTTTTACACAAGGTATTAAATGCCCTTTTGGCTTTCAAGGGCAATTTTTTCCCCCTCTGATTTAGACAATATGTATCATCCTTTTTATTCATCCTTTCATTCTGTTTCTCACAATATTATCTCTGAAAACAATCAACTAATATCCTTACCCTCCTCTTCCCCCCCCCCTCTCTCTCTCTCCATCTCCTTAATTGATGACTACATCTAAAATATTTTCATAGTATGAGATATCCACAAGACATACTGCCTTCTCAGCTCCCTTGAATTACTACACAAATAATTCAATGATGTATACTCAGTGACATATCAAGAATTCTCTTGGGGGGGGGGGGGAGGGAGGGTGCACAAGTCTGAAAATCTCTTGTGAGCAAAACAAAAAATTGCTTATCACATTTTCAATATACACAATTTTGTGCATATTTTTTTTGTCTATCGTGTACTCAAGGGGTCCCAGATTTGGTTTTACAGGGGGGGGGGGGGGATCTTCCCCATCTGCCGCTGACACTGAGCAGTGTATGACTTAGAAATCTGTACGAGGTACAACATGCTTGGAGCAATGTTTATGCTAACATTAATTAGGAGCCCTCCATTATCGATCGCACTGCATGCACAATCACAGACCAGAGCCTGAACATGTTAAAGGCACACATACTGTAAAACCATAAACTTTCTTGCGCATTTAATGTTCACGAATTCCTCGAGAGGTTCAGACACGCAAAAAGTTTCATGCAACAAAATTATTGAATCACAACTGACACAACAGTGAATTTTAGCAATTCGCGAAAGTTTCTTGCTGTGATAATGTTTGTCATTTCAAATTCGCGAAATTTTCATGAGTGTTTCTAGTTTTAAAGTTTATATTTGTGGGTAAAGAGGAGGGTTGTTGTTGCAAGGAAAAACTGTCCAAATTAACAAAGCAGAAACAAACAATAACACATATATGTATTTATTTTCGTCAATGAGTTAAACATTTCATTCAAGAAAGAAAATGTCGATTGCACCATTTTCTTTTCTAACTTACTCAGTGAATGAAACCACACTTAAAGAAAATCATGGGGAAAAGGGGGGGGGGGGGTTAAATTTTCACTTTAAAACAAATTTAAGGGTTGTCTGTGTGACAGTTGCCTATCTATTTCGGTTCAACTTTTGATGACATATTCTACATCAATAAATGCACTTTACATGAAAAAATGAAATTGTTTAACTGCACCTTTAAAGGCCGAAAGTCTTTCTACAATGTATTAATGTAGCTACATGTGAGCCGACATGTAAGAATGCAGCCCAAGGGTATGGAATGGTATTTTGGGCTCTGCAGTCATGCATGTACTACATAATGTACCACTGCCCATGAATATGTCATGACCTTCCCTGGAATGAGTATTGCCACTTGACAAACCCCTTCAGTAATCGTTGTTTGATAGCTTTTAATTGGAAGCTGTATTTAAGTATAATTTACCAAATAAAACCTCGCTGAGCTGCAAACTATCACTTTTCAGTCATTACAAATGAGATCTCATTTTCTCCCTCCCTCCATTCACACATTACTAGAATCACAAATAGCTGATTTACTGCTCTCCTGAAAAAAAAGCAAAGAAAAAAAAAGCAAACAAATACCAACAGCAAGAAGAAAGACAAAGGAAAAAAATGACTTTAAAAAAAGCGAACAACAAAAACAACAGCAATAAAAATAAGAAAAACACATGTAATATCAAGGCATCTGGATACTTCATCAAAAATTCTGATGGTCATTCCATAGCCTAATTAGGGGCTCACTCTCCAAAATTGGACTTAATTAAGAGTCTCTCATCAGCTTAGCAATTCAATAATTCATAAGGCAGTCTAGAAGAAAAGAAAAATAAAATGACTACAGTCCAGCTCATCTATTCCTTTTGGTCCAACGCCCGTCAGAATTTTTGATGAGTTATTTGCTCCAAAGTCCAGCAGCAAGGAGATTTGAGAATGATATTTTATCCGTCCAGTCCCATACAGGGTAATGCATCGCTAGTTTTGATGGACTGACCAGATGTCAAACAGACTAATGAAACTGTGCATTATGTGGTAATAAAATTAGAATATGAATGAAAGGGAAAATATCATATATGCAAATATGTTTATTTTTCTGTACAAACAAAAAAGAATAAACAGTGACCCAAGATGTGTCTTGTGAATTGCACACTAACTGTAGTTGACTGTTGAATATTTGTCCCCTATCCACAGCTCCATAACTACACATGGGTTAAGAAAGAAACTATCAATGAAATGCCTTGATAAAATCGTTATAAAAACTTACATTGGGGGAAAAAAAATCCTGATTTTTTTTTATAATCAACACCATTCCCTTCTCGACAAAATACAGCCAAATTCCTTGACCAAATTTTGAGCCATTAACCAGGTGAACACTAAGGCCCAGGATAACTTACGATTATCCCCTGGGGAATTGCACATTTAACGAAAATTTAATGGTATCTCGGGGATAAAAATGACAGTTTCTGCATCATTACCTTGTTGCCTAAGTAAAGATATGCATATATCGGGTAATGGAGTACTTAATCCTACCTATTTTCCACTTTAAATGCATGGATTAATCAAATAGTATATCCATATCTATTGAAATTTCAAATGGATCTGAAGATAAAAAGGAGACTGACACATACAGCTAGTGTTAGATCTGATAGAGATAAGTAGTCCTAGAGGAGAGAAATGAGAGAGAGCGAGAGAGAATGAGAGAGGGAGAGGAGAGGGAGAGGGAGAGAGGGAGAGGGAGAGAGAGGAGAGAGAGAGAGAGGAGAGAGAGAGAGGGAGGGAGAGAGAGGGAGAGAGAGGGAGAGGGAGAGGGGAGAGAGAGAGAGAGGGGGAGAGGGAGAGAGAGGGAGAGGGAGAGAGGAGAGAGAGAGAGAGGGAGAGAGAGGGAGAGAGAGGGGAGGGAGAGGAGAGGAGAGAGAGGGGGAGGAGAGAGAGGGAGAGAGAGGGGGGGGAGAGAGAGAGAGGAGAGGGAGAGGGGAGAGAGGGAGAGAGAGGGGGGGGAGAGGGAGGGAGAGAGAGAGGGGGCAGACATAAAAATTGGAATAGTTAAAACATTCTTTCACTATGAAGACTGCAAACAAATATTTCATAGGGTACTTGAGGTACAGAAAGAGAGGGATAGAGGCAGAAAGAGAAGGAGGAGGAGGAGAAGAAGATAGAGGGGCAGAGAAGGATGACACAAAAAGAGACAGAGCAAAGGAAAACTGAGACAACAGATGAAGGATGTCACATTCTTGTAGAACATCTCAAGAACTGTCTAAACTGTAAATAATGCTACATTCCAGTGACATGAGTCACTGCCTGGAGTACTTTTCACATTCCTACATGCCTCACAAGGCGAGATTCAAATGAACGGTTAATGCACACATTATGTTCACGGTGTTTGTGGGCAGTATGTTCAAAGATAGATATTTTAACATTAATAACATTCTATTTTTAATATATCTTTTTTTTTTACATTTTCCAACCTCCAGTTTGGTATCATATATAGGCATATTGACAAACAATTTGAAAAATTTACATTTGGAAACCTACAGAGACTACTATTAAAGGTAGTGCATATTATCCTTTTCATGTTCTGGAAGTCCTAATACCCCTTGAAAATGAATGAACTAAATTATTGTCATGCCCAATAAGATAAGATAAAAAATGTTGCTGTTTTCATGTTTTCTCCACATACTGTATTCTCTTTTCCAACTACAGGTACATCATCAAGCAGGGGTGGATCAGGGATTATCTGAAGGGGGGGGGGGATGGGGGAACAAGACTGAAAGTCTGTGACAAGCTCCCCAACCCCATATAAAGAATATCACATTTCTCAGGAATCAGGATCTTTATTGGTCTACAAGGGGGCATCATGGCCCTGCCATGCCCCCCCCCTAACTCCATCTCCTTGCCAAGAACAAGATTACAGACTAGTAGTTAGCTAGTGTAGGTCAAAGACATGGCTTCATCATAATTCCTATACTCAAATGAGCACATCTTTCATACCCCAATTCATTCTTATCCAATTAAAGATATTAGAATTGGTATTTGCGTGCACTGGCTAGGCCATGCATGCATGCTCCACGGAAATCACATTTCCCTTCCAAACTACATTATGTCTGATGTACAGCAACAGATTTGACAGAGCTGAACTTGAAGGGAACGAAAAAGAAAGAGTGAGAGTTAAGACAAAGAAATAGAAAAGAAGAAGGAGAACAGGAAGAAGAAGGAGGCAAGAAGCAAAGAAGAAATGAGAATGAAGAAAAGGAGAAAGAAAAAGAAATGAAAGAATAAATTGAAATAAAATCAGATTATCATTTTTAAATGATAGCTGAATTCACAACTTCTTTAACATTACTCTACTAGAATATTATTCTTTTTGCCCCAAAATGCTTTGATAAATACATCCTAATTGAATCAGAGACAAAATATTCCCTGTAGCAGCATAAAAGTAGAAACCAAATTGGATAAAAACAAAATCAAAAAATGATATCATCACTCTAGAATGTCAACTTCCACTTCAAATTGAGCTCAGGTCAAAGGTTACAGAGTGGGAAACCACAATCATGCAATGACTTCATTTCAACCAGACAACAGTTTCTTATTAAAAAGGAGACAGACGATTGTTTATGACAAAATTTGATAGAATGAACTCCATTCTTAGAATAAAACTTGACTTTCTGCTCTTGAGACTTGGGTGGTTTGTGAGCTTCTTATTAAGAAAGTCAAGATATTTTTTTTTCTCCCAGTGACTTTGTTAAGAAAAATGAAGTCCCCCTTGAGAGAGAGAGGAAAGGGCTTTTGAAAATCTACAAAGAGGGTACTCTGATTAAACTATGAATATTTATTTTGGAAGAAAAGGGCAAGAAAGAATAAGGGTACTCAACTCAAGTATAGATTCCTACGCGAGAGAGAGAGAGAGAGAGAGAGAGAGAGAGAGAGAGAGAGAGAGAGGGGTGCAGGGTTAGGAACTATTCAAGCTGCCTTTACATGTATAGCAATCTAAAGTTCTGATAATAAAACTGTTAATTTAGCAAAAGTGTCAGAAAAATCATCCTGAATTTTGAGAAAAATACTCTGAAAATCTTCCTGAAAATGTGATTGTGAAGTGAATAAAACTAAAAGTCATGGTACGGATACATCTTGTCTGGTCCAGTAATAATTGTATGCAAAATCTCAAGAAACTTGCTGAAAACTACAATCTGAAAATCACTTACACTTATATGCATACATGGGACTAAAAATTGTCTTGTACACTATGCAGATCCAGAGGTCCTGATCCCCATATTTTGCTGATTATCAACTCAGCCGATGTACACTTCAATTAAATTTGTTTGGCAGATTTACTTGTAGTTGTTATCACTCAGTGCAAATTTCATTGGATTCTTAGTTTTTACCTACCTGTTCAGACTACCAAAGTTCATTGTATGGCTATATACGAGAATCATATAGCTATACGATAAGTAATTTAATTTTCCTAGTCCGTATAAAGAAACGTATAACGAGTCGTCGTATAGCGAAAACCACATTTGGGCACCGTTTCGAACGAAAACTTTATAAAAAATCAGCATCCCCTTGTAGTCTGAACAATGTATCATACAATTGTTAAACTGGGAGGGGCTTATCGTTTGTGCACACTGATATGACCAATCAGCTGTAATACTGTAAGCTCCATCGCTGTCCTTGACGTAACATGATACAAAACATAGTGTGTCAGCTGACTTCCCCAAAATCTGTTTCTTTAAACAATGTGGCAGTCTGTATATTTCTGTCACTAATCATGATTCTTGTAGTCTGAACAGGCTATTTTCCCCCCGACTACAAGATTTTAAGTATGTACATACCTTCAATAATAGTGGCTATGTCTAGGATTGAGGTTTCAGAGCGATTCCCTCAAAAACCACAACGTGGTCCAATATGACTTCCATTTCAATCATAGTTAGAGGGGGAAAAAGATGACAGAAAAAAAATTGGCTGAAGAATGGAAGGTTTGTTTCTTCTGGAGTACAGAAGACATTAGTCACGAAACTGAATAGAAGCTGTAAAAAGATCACTGTAGTCTAATTATAGAAATGAGTGAAACCTAGAAATATTACAGAATGAAATTACATGTATCGATTGGCAATTAAAAGAACAAAGTAATGATTTATGGTTAAATGTTATTTGATTCTTGAGATATCGAGAATGTGGGTTTCACTTTGCTTTTTATCAAATTTAACTGTATAATCTTCATGTGACAAATCTTTTACTCCATTTTTTTGCGGCAACAAAATATTACATGTAATTTCATAAAAATTGCCTTACTCGGTTTTATCATATATGAATTAAAGTACGGTAGAAGGAAAAGTAGTCTGCAAGGACAGACCCTAATTTGACCCTTTATCAGAAAATATTGTGTCTTGAGAGAAGCCTAACCCAGGTTCCTACTGGTTGTGTCAGGAGCAGCTATAGTACAGGGCCTATGGAAGTCTGACCAGGAGTACCTCCATGGTCTGACAGTTCAGAGACACCATTACGTGTTTCGACTGACAAGGTTTTGAGCCTGCTAACTACAGGAAAAGGGGTGACCCACTTTCCCAGGCTAGAGATCATACACAACACAGACAAATTAAAACATGCATCAACCTCATATCAAGGTGTGAAATACCCCAACAGACTAGAACCTAGAAATAAGCAGAGAACGTGTCGGCAAAGTGGGTGCTACAAAGCTGTCGATAATCAATGACACCCTAATAACTGTGGCACCATCCGCTGTCGAATATATACAAGACTAAGAAGTACATGTTTGTAAACCACCGCGAGAGACAGCTCATCTGTTAAGAGCCAGAAGGGCGTTATTGAATTAACTTGTATACTTGAACACAGATTTAATGCCCTTCTGGTTTTCAACAGACGAGCTATAGAAGCATACAGGTTTCAATGTTTTAGAGGATAAAATGACAAGTAAGCAATTAGAACGGAATCTACTTGTAGATGAGAAATGAAACCTTGTTTCTGCACCCAACAAATCCAGGAACATGTTTACCCATATTATATTGCAGGAGTTTCCATGTAAACTTCATTTGCAACTATATACCCTCGACCATTTCAACACCCCGCAGGCAAAACTTACAAAACCACTCACACATTTGATGCAAACGAAAATGCATCTACAAGATCAGCAGATTACTTTCTTTTGAGTATAAATGTGTATACATGTATATGCATCAAAAGTTGCATTTTGATGTGAAAGTTCTTCACCCTTTCTGTCATCTAGCCAATTACACATAGATACATTTGTACATGTCGGATATTCAATAAATAAATTCAAAATTAATAAAATGAGGAACATTTAGAAAGGATAATGGCTTTGATAAGGTCACTACAGCAGTCCGGGTATGTGTATATTCTAGGCTAATGGTTTTGTGATTCTATTAGACAGTTGGACGACTGCAAAATGAAAAGATCATTACAACCTAGTTGAAGTTGCATGCCTCTCAAAAAAGAAATTATTTTATGCTGGGACTCCTGAAAGCCAGAAGGGCGTTAACTCTATGTAATGTGTATGCGTTAATGCTATTCTGGCATTCATCAGATAAGGTAGCAAAATAACACTAAATATTGATTTTATTAAAAATGCAAACTAAAATTGCATACAACTGTTTGAGTTCATAGCTTTTCAGAGCAAGATGTTACAAAGGAGGCGCGATGGCTCAGTGGTAGAGCAGTGGTCTTGTAACTGATGGAGGACCTGGGTTCGAAACCAAGTGGATGCACTAGTGCCCTTTGGTAAGGCATTAATCCTCATTACCAAGTCCCTCGGAGAGGACTTAAAACCCTCCGTCTCCTGGGTGATTACTTACAAGCATACACAAGCTTTCTTAGCAGTCAGGTAAAATAAACCAAACAGCAAAAAATAATCTTATTTTATACAGCTTGTAACAATATTGCAGAGAATATGATACATGTATGCAATTTCAAATCAATACAACAAGAACATTTAAAGGAGAATGGAAACAGAGAGAGAGAAAAGTATTTAAGGAATATTTACACTTTTGGTATCCTTTTTGCAGCCAAACAAGCTCATGACGCACTCGCAGGGAAACCACGATCCGGGCTGCGTGTCGGGGCTGTGCACCACACGAGTGTGGACATTCCCCCGATTATCTAGCGTTGCACTCCACATGTTGTATTGTGATGTCTATTCTCATATAACTGATGATTGATTCAAATTGAATATATATCCTTTATAATCCACAATAACACTACGGTATACAAATATGATTGAAGATATTCATATAGATAATAAGCAGAGATCCGTCTATGAGAAAGCCAGAGTAAATCTTTCTGTTTAAGATCCTCTTTTGAAGAACAAATTCAATCTATCCGAAAGCATGAGAAGAGCGAAGTTCACGACATGTAGTTCTTAACTGCAATATCAATGTTGTTTTTATCAGGCTCTAAAATGCATGGCTGCCACTAATGATTATGGAGCACATGTACTATGGGCCATTAACATATATATGAAAGGACAAGGAGCATCCTCAGAAAGGCAAAAATAAGTTTGCGTCGATCCTCTGGAGGTAGTTCTCACCGGTAGGATGTATGTCGGTTAGATTCCACACACGTGGATTAAGAGTGAACGGTGGACGCCGGTCACACAATGGTTTCATGCAGACTATATGCTTGGCTACAAAGTCGATGACGAGTGAAAGTAGTTCAAGCGACCATGCATGCCACGAGGCTTTTTCACAAGCTGCAGTCGTTTTCTTTTTTTTTGTTTCTCGACTGCAAACCCGCTTGCTCATGGGGAAAAGTGGAGCTACACTGATGAGGGTGAATGTCAGCTAGCATGTGAGTGAGCGAATTAACAATCTGTCAACCTCCCGTTGCCACGGATACGGGATGATGGAGAATCGTTAAGGAGAGTTGCTGGGCATTTCCTAACAAGGAGAAAAAAAAAAGAGGAAATACTACTTGCCAGCTGAACTTTGTGTACAGTAGATTTGCTTCAGGAGTCCGATGCGTTATTGATGTCACACACTATATGCTGAGAGCGACAGGCATGTTACCAGCGTTTAAATGTAGGGAGATTAAGGTATTCGACAGAGTGCATCGCAAGAATTATGCATCTCATTAACAGCTGATGAGCATCTATTATTCATGAAGCATCAATGCACATTACACGTTCCGGCCTGGAATTCCCAATATTCCTAACGACGGGGGATTATATGCTGACGTATAACTCTGAAATGCCAGAGAGCGTATTTTTTTAGAAATTTAAAACACACAGAACATGAAACGGTGCTCCAACAAGGGATTAAAACTTGATGGCACAGGAAAGTGTCTTCCTTGATATCTTTCCCCACAATCACTGTCCGAAATCCTCACAGGGTAATGGAGAAAGTGGTGATCCTTTTCAGAGAAATTCAAAGGCAAAGAGTACATAGAAACAGCTAATGCTCCTTTACAGGATTAATCCTTTATGCTGGCCAAAATGTCCTCTTCTATATCTACCGTCACAATCAATGTCCGAAATCTTCCTTTTATGAAATCCTCACGGGTACTGAAGAAAGAAATTCTTCTTTGCATCCCGTCAAAATACGAATCTGTCCGAGAGATAGGCGACTGTTAAAAACAAAAACGTGAGACTCAAGCACCTGTGACTGAGAGAAATGATGGCGTTACCTGACACCGGTGCCTGTCCGTCGGACTTAGCTCCGTCCCCTCAAGAGCTGAACATTAAAAGAGAAGGAGCGAACCCCTTGCGATGGGCCTTCCACGGCGCCACACTCGGACAGAGCTGTTTCTCAAAACGACATTAAGAGGCGACGTTCCACCTCCCTCCTTGGGTGAAAATATGCTAATTGCAGGAGAGAGAAATCAAATCCACAGTCTGGGCGTCTGCGGTATCCTGTTTGGGAAGGTTCTCTGACCTTATAGAGTAAATAAGATTGAGTAATTTGGGCGATAACCTGAGCCAGGGCAAAATTCACGCCTTTTTCTCCCCTCCACTTAAATCCATATGTAAATTTGGGGAAGGCGCAGATGCAATTAGATCAGTAGGCTAAGATGTCCACGGCAAATTAAATAAGTGTGTCACAAGCGATGAATGTCTCAAAATGCGGTAAAAGAGAAAAGATATGTTGTAGATTAGGTTTCTATACAAATGAAGGATATTCCAAAATATAGCACAAATCCTGTTCATAAAATATGGTGTTTCTTCAAAGCTCTTGGATATGATCAATACAAAATTGAAGTTAAAACTGTTGGCTTTATTCAAAATACATCATCACGATTCCAATAAAAATGATCCTGAGTTTGATGCTCGTTAGTTAAACATCACAAACTAGTTGACTTAACGATTGCTAAACAGCATGTTTCCACAATGATTTGGGATAAGTGAAGTGCTTTCTTAAGATGATCCTTGTAACAATTCTTCTCTATATATACATGGCAACTCGCACATGTATCGCACAGTAAATGAAGTGTATACTGCAGACTTACACACAGACTCGCTAAGGCAGATGGTCGCTGGTTTGTACGCGTAGAAACACAAATATTCACCTTCGGACCAACCACATGTTAATGCCACTAATTAGAGAAGCACACTAAATGATTTTGCAGAGGTAGTGACGGTCTTCGTCGTCTTTTTCTGAGGCGCTCGAGGAACGAGTCGTTCAAAGTACGATGGCAATGGAAGGCAATTGTGAATGTTTCAAGACGAGGGACCAGCATGGATGACCTAGTCGCGCTTGCTAATGAGCGTTTGTCTGTGCGAGTCATTAGATGTGTAGATTTGAGTCTCGTTATGTACGTCTCACGCCTGGAGCAGCGTCAACATATCTCCCTCTCTTAAACCTCGCATGAAAAACATTAAGCCGTTGCCCTAGATATAACATACATCCTGCCACAGTTGAGCATTTTCAATGCACAAGGGAAGTCTGAAGAGTTCCCCCGCTCCAAACAATCCAAGCTGCAATTGGGGCTTGGTTTAATCAAGACGATTCTGGGAAAGGAAGAAGAATTTGAGTCACAAGGGGGTCGTCCTGGAGATACCACAAGATATTCCCACTCCAAATATTTTCCTGGCTTAGAATATTTCTCTTGAAAGGGGGCACTCTTTGTCTTACAGATCCTGTGATGATTTACAGGCACTGCTGCATGGTGCCGTTGATGGACGAGCGTTGCACCACTGGAAAATATTGTCTTTCTTGTGAAAAGAGATAGCAAAATGGGTGTAGCCGTTCCGAACGGGTAATCACAGCTTGGCTTTGGAAGAACAAAACGTCATAAAAGCTCACATGTCGTCATCGTTCAAAGTCTTGAGAATGTATTAAAGTAGATGGATTATGCAAGTCAAAATTATGAAGAATAGATACGGTGATGATGAATTATGGATGCTAAGCCATGGGACACTAAGTATGAAGCTCGGCAGGCTTGGAAGGATGCGATTACTTGATGAAGAACCGTTGCTAATTCCTTTCCTGATTCCCAGTCTTAATCCGTCTGTTGGGGAAGGCTTGCCGCACTCCAGATTACGGAGGAAAAAAAAACAGGGATCAATCAGAGCTTTGTAGGGGCACGGCGAGCGACCCGAGCTCTGCAAGCAACACCGCAAACACCACGGCAATGACTTCGAGTTAATTGATCAATCGTTGCGAGGGGGATTCGCGATCGGCGCAAGACCTGGAATGCGATGACGGATAGTAATTAAGCAAACAGTGAACTTGCTTCATAACATAGAGATCGGATGAAACTCACACAGTCCCTGCAAGATTATACAAATTCCAGGTTATGTTCGTTCTAAATCCAACAACATAAACACCAATACCATGGAACATGAAGATTAATAATCATCCAATCCGAACTGTTCATACAAACAAGCTTTCCCTACATTTTCCACCTCGCAACTGATCAATATTCGTCACAATATGCAATGAACGATGGCACAGCACCGAATTACAAAACAATGGTGCCCCTGATTAAAGCAATTTCTCAGTGGAGGCAATCAATACCAAAAATCTGCACTGACAAGCATTCAAGTCGAGATGTAGAGAAGGCGCTAGCTCGGTTGTGTGTTCACATCGAGACTACTGGTGGAGCCAACACGTGATTAAGCGAAGACACCCCTCTCCTATGTGAGAGTAAAGCCAGCAATGAATGAATAGATGTCTAATAACGAATAACTAGGGACGGACATCGTGGGAGGAAGAGAGAGAGTGAGGGAGATGGGAGACAGTGACGAAACAGGAGAGAAAATGAATCACGAAGGATATAAAAGGCTGCAGGAGCGACGCCAGTGATGTTGAGTGGTGAGATTGTGTGTGGATGAGTGTGTGTAGCTGATACACACATGTAATCTAGTATGAGGGACTATGATGTTTAGCCTTGGGCTTGTTGCTTTGTCTCTCTCACTCTCTTCCTTTCTCTCTTTTTCTCTGTCTGTCTGTCTGTCTGTCTGTCTGTCTGTCTCTCAATCACAGTGTTTACTTGCTATGTGATGAAGCATGTGTGTGTGTGTGGGGGGGGGGGGGGCAGGGGCAAACCATTAATCATAATTTTTGGTATGGTATTAAGGCCAGATGAATCAACATGACCAATTAGGATAAAAGCATTGTACTCAATCTGCCCTCTAAAATTAAATAGTAAGCTAACAAAACTGAATACAGTAATAGAAAGCCACATTACCAATTACATGTATTGCTTACAAGACTTAATGTGCTACCACCAATCCATAAAAAAACATTTGCATACCCCTGCTACATGTACATATATGTCAGATGACCCTCAGGAAAGGGTTTGGATTGACATGCACAAATTTACAAACTGATCTTTTACATGTAAGACTCAGAATGAAAATGTATGTCACAACAGAAATATTTTTTAAATCAAAAAAAAAAAAAAAAAATCTTTTAATAATTTTTACTTGTAAAGTAGTTGATAAATATTTCATGAAGATGATGATTCACAGCATTTATAATGGTGCTATGTTTCTGTTTTATAACATTCAAAGGCATTTGATATGGTATCACTCTTGAAGTACTAACGAGAAAAACAATGACCAGTAACGACTAGGACAAGACTATGCACAAGAGGGCAATGCGCCCATCGCCCAACGACTCCTGAAACGGGATTGCCCGCCTTTATTGACCTGCTAATAAACTTGACCGAGTTGATTAGAAACGATAGGTGCACATATACACAAGGCTCAAAGGCACTATCCAATATATCAATCTCGTCTCTTTGCCCTTTCTGTTTTCATAAATTACAGCTCCGAAAGTTACCCCTCTGCTGCTCAGCTAATATCAATCTCATCTTTGCATTCTGAGGAGTACGGGTATGGTGGATGCCTTGAGTCAATGTAAGACATAAAGGTTGTTTTTTCTACATTGATTATTTGCATACACAGCCGGTTTCCTATAAATATAACAGAATCAAATATTCTCACCTTGTATTTCATTGTTGATCTTTATTTTACCCAAATGCATAGAAAACATATTATACTGCTCATAGGAAACAAATGAAAGACCTACTGCTTTGCATCTCCTTTAAGGGACTTGGTACATATACATGTATCATCATGATTTTGAACCTGACACCTTCTGGTTCCTAAAACACAGCACAAACCACTGAGCTTACAGTGCCTCGTTGAATGTATTAAAGAAAAAAGACATGGGATTTAATAAGAAAGAGTGAGAATGGGCCCCTGAAAAAAATAATTTGTGTACAGCTAGAAACTATAAAATCAATCTCAAAGAACTTCATCTGGCATTCTACAGGTCAACATACAGGCAAGGAGTTGAAGGAAATAAAGGATTACAGGGCTGCCAACTCTCACGCATTGAGCGTGAGACTCACGCAATTCACCCAATTCTGACTGTCTCACTCTGATAAACAAATTCTCAAGCTGAACCCCCAAAATAGAAAGTAAAAAAAAAAAAAAATCTCTCCAAAATCTCTGATATTCCAAATATTCAATATGCCCAAGGCCTTTTGAGATTTTTCCGTGGGCACAAAGCAAAGCTTAACCAATGAAAATCATTTTCGGTAGTGCGCAAAGATTGGATTGGATTGGATTACGATTGGTTATACTGCGTGTATGTATATACGTGTGACGACTATGATGAGTGTAACTAGATGGCCGGACTGACATGGCTTTGGTGCGGCAGCCCACCCGGGGCCCAAGCCCGGCCGCGCTGCATACGTGGCTCAGCAGAGTTTGCCATCGATCGTACACCAACGTAATAGCCAGCACATCCCTCTACGGCCGGACAGCAGGATCTTGAAATTCTTATTAAAAATCATGCAGTATTAAACAAATCTGGAATTTTGTAATTTTTCATGCGGTCAGTGAACTACATGTGGCATTAATAACAATGTAACCTATTTATTACTTATTCAATTCACTTTAGTAAATTAACGTTAATGCTGCTTCTGCTATGACTATATATGTGTTGAAATCATGACTAAAGTATGCACCAGATTGCACCATTTAAAATGTAAAATTGTCAGAGCTCCCTACCGTGGAAGGGGGGACACCCCCCCCTTCCACCCCCCGGTCACTTCGCTCCCTCGCAATGTCTCACTCTAAACTCTCACTCAAGGTTGGCAGCCCTGGGATTACATGAAAATGCTTGCACAGAACTGAACTCCAAGTTTGGTTCTGCGCGAGCCCTTATCTTGGCGAGCGCCTACGGATGCGTCGAGCAGTCTACCCACGAGTCACTTTTTACGCTTATAGTGAGTGTAATTAAAATTGCAATATTTCTTTATAGAATTAATATTTGATGGGTACCTTTTAAGATATTCTTCTCGCTCTTGATCAATATAGGCCTTAAGATGATCTTTTCTCTTCCAAGTGAGCCAAAGATTGGTAAGACTACTTATTTTTTAGTGGACTCACATAGCCTCCGGGGCTGAGAGGCTTAAGATTGGCCCTTTGTCAATGAATGAATGGCCAATTTCCTCCAGACCATGCCTCAAATCCTAAGAATAGAGAGATCTTTCTACATCTTGCATCGTTTCGACACGGGAAGTGATCCAGCTCAACTTGACAGCTTTTCCTAGTGGAAAAAATATTGTGTGCAGTTAAAGAACAGGTTCCCAGAGTTTTTCCTGCGATGCATTTTAATTAGTCATAGGTAATCATTACGATGTGTGGGGAAGTTGAATGATGTGTCGTCCCCTTTCTCCCCTTCCTCTCTCCCAAAATAACCGGAGGAAATAATGAGGAAGAAGAAGAAGACAAACTTACAAAGAGGCAGTAGGAGAAGAGGATTAAGAGATGAAGAAGACGGAGAAGAAGAGGAAGAAGAAGAAGAAGGAAAATGAAGAAAAGGAAAAAATTCATTAAGTTGTTGAACAAGAATATCAAGTGTCAATGACAATATGCAAATAAATCATGACAAATTGTATGGACATGGAGAAAATATACTGAGAAAAAAGAGTGTGGGTATGTTACAAAAGGGTTCCCTATTATAACAAAGTGGGCGCATTTGATAGAATATTAAAGCACATTGCCCTTTGCAGAGTCAGATTTGGAACGGAAGTTTGTTAAATCACAGTAGATGACAGTGCGTGCAAACACATCCTTTCTATCTCTATACAATGTTGATACACTTTTCGAGAAATCTCTTGAACACTTCTGCTCTCAAATGACTCATGGAGGCTTTTCAAAACACTGCCTCTCGAGCGTGAGTCAGGCAGGTCCTTAAAGATTCCCTGCTCAATGACGGCACACAGGCATGAGGCATGCTTGTCATGGCCATTGGTTCATGTAATATGTAACATCAATTGTATGAGTAGTTCCGTTCATATAGATTGATGGGGTGTCATCCCACGAGACTGCACATCCCGCACACTACACCTACGAACATAAAACATGGTATGGTCACTTAATTAGCACCGTGGAGAACATGTATAGGACATAGGAGAAAGCATAAAAACCCAATCTAATCTAGGTTGATGATTAATCGGTCCAGATGATTAATACATGTCATGTGTATTGCATCTAATTAGTAATGAACAAAGTTGTTATAAGTTCATGAATGAGTTCAACCTGTATTTGATATAGGCCTACAACACTTATGTAGTATGTGTGAGCTAACAATTACTGACATTTTAAGAGATTTCGGGCATGGTATTCATACCGAAAGGAGCTTAAAAGAAAGGGGACAAGAAATGCAGGAAAATCAATTCGTAAAAACGAAACAGAGATGTTTCTATTAATTAATTTACTTCAAAGTTTTATCTTGAAAACAATATTATCTTTTCATTTACATACAGTAAAAAAAAAAAAAGAATAACAATCTACATGTAATTCAAAGATACCAATGATTGACTACCCCTTTAGGGAACAGCAAACACTACTGCTGCTGCTACCACCACTTCTACTACTACTCCTGCCACAACTATTTTTTCAATAATGAAAACCATAATTTACATATATAACACTACTAACAAGGAATATGATTATTGATATTGTATCATAGCATTATGGAATAGGAGATGTTGAAGCAGAATGACTCACTGTGGTCCATGCATACATGTAGGTGTCATGCAAGTAAAGTATCATGAGTGAAATGTGAGGGATGTGTCATATACTGTCTGGGATGCACCCCAATGAGAGGGGAGAATGGAAGAAGTAGGAAGAGAGGAGGGGGAATTAAGGGAGGAAAAGGGGAGGGGGAGAAGGAGAAGGGAGGATGAGGAGAGGGGGAAGTGGGAGAAGCGGAAGGGGAGGGGGGAAGAGAATAGTGTGAATGAGATGCGAGGTATATGTCATCTACTGTCTGGGATGCACCCCAGTGAGAGGTGGCAGGAGATAGGAGGGAAGAGGGGAAGAGAGAATGGAAGAGGGGGAAGGGGAGGAAAGAAGGAGAGAAGGGGTGGATAAGGTACAGAGAGAAAGAGAGAGAAAGAGAAAGAGAAAGAGAAAAGAGAGAGAGAGAGGGGGGGGGGGGGGTGGGGGTCGAGAGGAATGGGAGAAAAGGTAGGTGAAAATAAGATGGACCATGGAAGAGAATATGATAGCAAGATGAAAGATGGAAATATAGATAAATAGTATAGTAAGACAAAGAAAAAATGGAGCGTATGAATAGAAAGAGGGGAGATAGAAAAAGACAAGTGAAAGAGCAAGGAAGAGAATAGGGAAAAGAGAGAAGATATCAGATGGAGGGGGTGGGGGGGGGGCATTCATGGGAATTCCTGGTCACTATTTGGTCAAATCACATACTGACTCGGGATGATGTCATCACAAGTAATGTCATTAAAATCAGTGGACAATGTATGAATCATTGCATGAATACCACACTCGAGTGCTTTTAGCGCATTAGGCCAAGTACATTTGTCACAGAAATTGCATATTTATCATCATTATTCACATTGCTAATAATAGTCTTACAGACAGACCCTATCCCATCACAAAGGGTGTGGTATCAAAATTGTATCAGAAATATCATAAAATTCTTTTTTTTTTCAATACTACCTTTTAAAAAAATACTCGTAAAATATAACAATAATACAGAAATATGCAGAAGATCACATTTTAAAAAGCACCAACTTGTACATGTACACATGGGACTACACAGCTTTAATATGTGAATACTTCTCTTCACCTTTCTTTTTCAATTCTCAGCTATTGCACATTTTTAATCAAATTCATTTTTGCAGTTATCAGCTGTTGAGAGCCAGAAGGGTATTCACTCTGTGCCAAAGTATATGGCAAATGCCCTTCTAGCTCTCAACAGAGGATATCATAATTTTGATTCAGATTAATTTTTGCTTTAATATATTCTATAGATAAGGATCATAATTTGTCTGCTGAGAGCGAGAAAAGCCTTGACCCTATATTTAAACGTATGAATTAGAGCCCTTTTGGATCTGAGCAGAAGAGCTCATCCAGTTTTGATTCAGACTTGAAATAGTTTTTATTCTGTAAGAATCATATTTTTCCCTCATGAGAACTTAAGACTACCTTTAAACATTTGTATTAATTACTCTCTTATTACTGAGAGGAGTGCAAGAGCTTGAGGTCTTTATCCTAGGGTAAACCTGTGTACACTGAAGGGGAAAGAGATCGGGGAGCAGGTGGACTAAAATGGAAGAGCGAGATGGGAGGATGAGGGGATAAAGGACGACAACGGCTAAGCGAAGGAAGATATGGACAAATGAATGAGGTCTTCGCCACGGATGAGTCACCGGGGTTAATTCATGCGTGGATGAAAAGATGAGAGCGCGAAAGGAGCCCGTTTCACACTGGATGGCGATGGAGATGAATAGTGATGCCTGTCGATTAGTGATTAATGAAAAGACGTGCAAAAAGAGCCCATTTCACACTTAAGGCCCGACACCAAAGAACAGCCCTTCACATGGTTTACTGTGAGATGAAATTACAAACTGGGGCCCATTCTCACTCTTTCTTATTAAATCCCATCTCAATGAGCAATAATTGCTGTAGAAATTTCTGTATGTTTGTGCGATTGACCATCATGTACGAGTGCGTCATGGGATGGGGAACACAAAAAAAAGGAGGGAAATAAGACAAAGAAATAAAGACAGAAATGGACGAACGTTTGGAAATAAAAATATACTTTTAAAAACAGGCATGAAACAGAAACAAAGATAGACAGAAAGAGTGTACAGGAAGTGGATTAAAATAGTGACAATCCTAAGCATCATTACATTGTCATCATAAGTGTATAATATCTCATCTCCCAGCTTTCAATTTCGATACATCGACTGAACGTCATAATAATGACTCTGTCTTCTGTCCTAAACACAAGAAACCCTGGAGGAAATGGAAAAGCAATTACAACATCGACATGTGAACTTGCAGATGTTGGGATCATGTAGCTAAACAAACATTCCAACTTGGACCGCATCAATTCTTGTCTCTGGCTGCATCTACCGGTGGGAGAATAAGCGATGCTGTGACATTTAAAGCATCCCCCCAATGTAATCAATCAATTATGCATGGAAACAGACTATTATCAATATCATGGCTGGCACTGTTTTTGCTGCCTGTTAATCACATTGGTGTCGTTAGCACATGTATTTCCATTCACACCCAACTCTCAACTTCATCAACAACATGGTATGTCATAATCAGATGATAACTTGAGAGCAAGGAGGGCATTAACGACATGTCTTTGTTAAATCATACAAGTTAACACCCCCTCATCGCTCTCATCAGACAAATTATTTTCTGACAACCTGAAGTGTGTTAACACATTTGGGTGATAATCTTATAACATCATGAAAAATATGGGCATTGAAAGAGTTTATCCATAGAAAAACCTGTAAGCCACCTTTTGTATTAAACTTTTTGTTTACGAAGAGGAGATAAGGCCCTCCTGTTTCTCAGCAGGAAAAAGTGTTGTATAAAGTATCATACAACTACAACATATTTATGTACTTTTATGAATTAGAGGGTGAATACAATAATCCTTCCAAATACTAAATAAATTCATTTTTATAGGAATAACTATGATATGAAGCTGTGATGGGTCATGAAAAGAATTTGCTTCTACAAAAAATAATGAATTTCATGCAAGAAGATGATGAAGAGTACACCATGTAGGTGTCAACTGAATTACATGCTCATGAATTCTGATCCCGTCCCCCTGTGCCCTGCCCGCCATAATGGCCACCTTCTCCACTATCCAATCAAGTGTGACTCATGCTCTCCCATACAAAACAGTTTATTAATCAATACAAGCAGACTGTCATGTTAAAGGGAATAATCAGATCGTGGGAACTTCGTATTTAACACAGAAACAATTTCACATTAACAAATTTTGTTCATTTTTTCCCATGAATATTGTGGTAAAATTGGGTAATGGCACTTGAATTAGACAACTGCTTATACTACATGTACTTGTCCATAATGAATTAATAATTTTAGATACATGAAAAGTAAATACTTAAGATGTGCATAACAAATAAATAGAGCAGAAATATATCTTTAAAAAGGTGGTTTTCATGACGATATTTCCAAAATTACACTAATACAGAAACTTGCTGTTCTGAATAAAGTGTCCTGCATATTCAATATTTGGTTATGAGGTAAGTTTCATAGATTTGATGTCAGATTTGATAGGGAATTAAATTGGATGAGTAAGAGCTATAAAAACATAATGCATGCGGAGAGGCTGCTCATAAGTTGACTCTACGCACTGCCAATTTGATGTGTAATCTAGGAAACTGATCTTGCATCCTTCAGAAAAACAGCCGACTATGGCTACACAACATAATTCATGACAGCTTCTACGCATCGGACAAAATTCTGGTCATATTCCATTACTACATACAAAGTGGAAGTAATGTCATTACTTATGCACCAGAGGGAGGCCGTGAACGTATCTTTGTTTTCTGCAGAAGCAACACGCCCTCCAAGATGTGGTCGTCATGGCAACCCACTAATCATTACCGCATCAACTGAGCCTGACCCTCCGCAGGTGTTTCAATTTCACAAGGGCAAGAATATTGGGGATGAAATTATGCCGCAATAAATTTTGGAATGAGTGAGTGTGTGTGAGTGTGTGTTGAGAGAGAGAGAGAGAGAGAGTGCAAATGATGGGTACATTCAACAAGGAGGGATACTAATAACAAATTCAATTTCGTTTTCTATGCAGGGACAGTTAATTCTGTCTTTCTGTTGAAATCACTAATTCAATTTCACACCTCTAGAGAAGAAATGTATAAAAAAGCAACATATAAATTACTATGACAATAATAAATATAATGGCAGAACTTGAGAAGGATTGACACAAAACTAAATTTACAAAGTGAATCATAATCATCTAAGAAGTAAAAAAGTAGGTAGGTACTATAATAAAAAGCTAATATAGCTAATAAATTCCCAAACCATTGACAGTCATATCAATTTGCAAAGCTTTATACAATATTATGATAAGAAGAAGCAATATAATGAAGAAACATGGAACCAAATGCTTCAGGTCAACATATTTTTCAAACCCACAAAGACAGCTAGGTTGGTGCATGCATCACAGTTCAGAAAAAATTTACAGCACTACACTCCACTGTGTTGTATTGAACAACAGAGGGCACCATTCCACTTCCAAACAAGAGCAAGATAAAGTTTTGATATTCACTTTTTACTTATTTTTTAGTATAGAAGGCACAGTCAGTCATGAGATAGGATTTTATCAAGGAGTTATCACAATGATAACTCCTTTATTTCATCAATAATATTACTCTTGTCAGTTGCCTGCAATAAGACCATTATTGCTGTTGATAAAACCTGGCTGTTATGGCCTTTTTGTGGACAGACAGGTCAACAATCATTGTTTAAAGGGAAATCCAACCTTTATAGCAAGTTGCTTTGAAAGAAAGAGGAAAAATCAGAGAAGCAGATTGGTGAAAGTTTGAACGAAATCGGACAAGCAATAAGAAAGTTATGAATTTTTGAAAGTTGTAATCACTATGCATATGGGAATTTCAAATTGGCCGAATAGGTAATGTCACTGTGATGTAGCTGTGGACAACTCCCCCATTCGCTCTAACACACAAAATGACTAAAATGTCACTTTTTTTCAAAATGCATTACTCAGTAGGATCTTTTCATTCATGAGGACCTATAACAATATGCTATCTCCAATATATTTTGAGTACTGCCCCGAGGGTAAAAGTGCCTCAAAGAAAATCACAAATTAATGATATTTTTGTGTACGACAAATGGGAGAGTTGTCCACAAAAATGTCACAATTGACTCACCAAATTGCCAATTTGAGATTCGCATAGATGTAGTGATCTCATTTTTCAAACATCCATAACTTTCTTAGTCCTTGTCCGATTTCTTTCAAACTTTCACCATCCTGTTTTTTTTTATTTTTCTGCTTTCACACAAATCATCTTATTATCAAGGTTGGATTGCCCTTTAATACTCTCTGCTGGGAGTCAGAAGGGCACTACTATGAGTAACACTGAAATAAAAATATTAACAGTTCGGTTATGGTAAGATTTAAGTGTTTTGTTCTCTTCTAAAAGGGCAAGAAAATTTCCTAGAGGAAGAAATCTTGTTGCAAAAACAAAGTCCATAGACAAGAAATATCATTTATTCGGGACTCCACAATACATTTACCTATTCTACATGAAGTAGGTGTCCATAGGGAAATTTGCGAGCCCTTGTGCCTACTTACATTTTGAAATGTGAGGTCTGTGCAAAATTTCTTTGGAGTCCTTAGGCAATGGATCTGCTGGTGTCAATTTTTGTCATTTATCATCAAAGATTTCTTTAAAACCCTACATGGATAATTAATGTGAAAGTCCTTCTGCATCTGCAAGTTTAAAATACATTGTTTATAAAAATAAAGATAAAATATATTACAACATTATGTCTCAGCCTTACTTGTTACATAAAATCACATGTTCATTGTTCATTTCACCTCAATTGAACTGGGCTTTGTCAAGACCCTCTCGTAATATAACCCCTTGGCCTTTTTTGGATGCAATCTAGCTTCCCCTACGGCTCATTAATATCTGGAATATTTTGTAATATTTGGGGCATAAACATTTCAAGAAGCTTGTATACAGATGCAATAAATCTCCTCCGTACACCTGGTGCTATGAAAGGGCTGTGACATTTAGGTCTGTGACATTTTTATTGCGAACTGGCAAAGTACAAGAGGTATGAGATATACTAAGAGAGAAGGGTCCTTGGGGACCAATTCACATGAGGACAATGATCTTCTCTACAGGTTCAGTAAGGCTGTATGCAAATTATAAGATGATTGTTTGTTAAGCAGCTAGAGAAAAAAGGGCTTTTCAGAGGTCTTAATTCAAACATATTTTCTGCACTAAATTGGGAACAATTCTGATTCCCTTTAATTGATACATTCTACCCGAGATGAGTATCGAATATGGAAATGAAAATGATAGGAATGAAAATTACAGTATATGCATCAAAATTGTCAATTTGATGATTTTAAAGATTTTTGTATAACTAAGATATCATCTAAAAATAATGTAAATAATCAACTGTTATTTTCAAAAATTCCTAACATTGGTACTCTATTAATTTTCTCCTAAAATATATCATCAGAGCTAAAAGAGCATTAGTTTGTATAATTTCACCTAGAGTTAATGCCTTTCTGGCTCTCAGCTGACAATATGCTAACTGAAATAATTTGCTAACTGAAATAATTTGCTGCCTCCCTCACTCTAAGTAGAGAATTATTGTGATGCTGATGAAAACTATAGAAGATGTAAATTCTTCACGTACAGAAAAACCGGGAAAAGGACGGTTTCCCCCTGAAACACTTACTTCGATGACTGCGAAGGGTATGAAGAGGAGCGAGATTATAAAAAGAACACAAACGAGATGAAAATAGCAAGAGTGAAGGAAAAAGAAGAAGATATTTCTTGACATTTTCCCTCCAGCGTGGGGAATAATTGAACTTTATTGAACACTCTCCAACATCACTCAAGGGGACTGTTTACCAAAAGAGAGAGAAACAGGATGACTCGGCATATATCGAACAGTCGCAAAGTGAGGGGGATGGGAGAGAGAGAGAGAGAGAGAGAGAGAGAGAGGAGAAAGGAGAGAGAAGGAGGGAGAAGGAGGGAGAAGGAGGGAGAAGGAAGGAGGTGGAGGAAGAAGGAGGGAGGAGGAGGAAGCGGGAAGAGAAAGGAGGGAGAAGGGAGGAAGAAGAAGGGAGGAAGAAGGAGGGAGGAAGAAGAAGGAGGAAGAAGAAGGAGGGAGGAAGAAGAAGGAGGGAGGACGAGGAAGAAGGGAAGAGGAACAAAATTCCTTGGTTCAAAGTAACTTACATTTCTTCCAGTTACAAAACACATTGTCCTTTTGAGCAAAACTAGAAATTTTTAGATTTGGTGTACACAACAAACAGAGAGTATGAGATGGCAAAGGAGATCGCAATAATTCACACTGGCAATTAGTCTACCCATCTTCATGATTCCAACAGGTAATTTCTTTAAATCCTTTAACATGTTTTTCTCCAGAATCACTGATCTACGTCTCTCATTTTTCTTGTTTTATTTTCAACAAAGCTTGAAGTCAGGGCAGAACTCTCATTTGAGTCCATGCTTTTAACAAGACGAAGTAGAATACCCATCATTATGCCAAGGCAAGGTTTTGATAGACAAGGTGAATGATGTACAGCAGGTAATCATGTATAATTTTCTCTCTCTTTTTGCCTCGAAAATTGCAAAAGCAGCATCTTGGCTCGATAGGAATCGAGAAAATTAATGAAGACAGAGCTAATGGCTCTGCCCTAGTTATGTCAATGCATGGTTCAGAGTGATATATATATATACGCACAGCATTCAAGTCGTCTTGAAAAGATTTGGATATTTGTAATGCAACTGCGTTGGATGGAGAAGAGAGGAGGAGAGAGGAGAGGAAGAGAGAAATAGAGTGAGATGAAATAGAGAGTACAGATAGGGTGGAGGGGAAAGGAAGAGAAGGTAAGAGAGTAGGAAGAGAAGATGGAGATGGAAGAGAGGGAGGAGGAGAGGGAGAGAGAGAGAGAGAGAGAGAGAGAGAGAGGGATAGATACAGATTCGAGGCCTGCACGAGGGAATGAAAGGAGAGAGATAATGAGAGGAGAGAGAGAGATACAGATTCGAGGCCTGCACGAGGGAATGAAAGGAGAGTGATGAGGAGAGAGGGAGGGAGAGAGAGGGAGAGGGAGAGAGAGAGAGGGAGAAAGAGAGAGAGAGAGAGAGAGATAAATATTCGAGGCCTGCACTAGGGAATGAAAGGAGAGAGATAGAGGGATACAAAAAGTATATTAGGTGATGGCCAAGTTACATCACATGATATAGAAACACATGTAGTGTATGGTAGCAGAACTATAAACCGAAAACATAGCCTACAAAAGCAACAAGGATCAAACTTGCGATAAAGGAAAAGGGAAGCACCTCCTCCAATATAAATATGAAGGGCGTGAACTATGCATTACAGTTTAAGAGTTCACACCTTTCTGGCTTGCAAAAGAGGACCTACAAAATTAAAAATTTCAGGTAAAAACTAATTATATCCCCTCTATATAATCAATTCAACTACATGTAGATGTAAAATAGAGTAAGAAGTAACCCCCTCCCCTCACCACCTACCTCAGTTCTTACTGTAAACCCCATAACTAATTCAAGCTCCCATCCATTTCACTTACTACAAACCCCTAGTCGGGCAATCACTCACTCTCAAGGCAACATAAATTTTTCATGCAAACACCCGAGCCACAAGTTTCAAGCCCGGAGTAACCCGCGAGCGCTCAGGTTCCGCAAAGGTCCCGATACCGATCTGCAGCATGTCGCGATACAATGTTTGTTCGGGAGCAACAGCGCATTGCTCTTGTATTTGAAGAGAAGGTCGAGTTCTGGGTAAAGGCGAGAAAATAATTTGTGAGCTTTCTGGTACATTTTTTGTTACTTTGGAAGAATATTATAGTAGAAGTGTCGCCTAAGAGGGATCACTTTTCATATTCGAAATATGATGAGAAACAGCTGAAAAGTTTGGACCAAGCTTTCATGCCACATCAGTGTGTAGTCCCACATACCCATTTCTGTGAGCAGTGAATGTGATAAAGTCAATTTCTTATTATATTGGTGAATCTAAAATCTCACAGTATATTCACCAATTCTTCTGTATTACATACTCATCTTTTCTGGATTGCTTCCAGACACCTTCTTTCACAACGTAATCTCATGACCAGAACTCAATTTTATCTTGAAAGATTGATCGCTGAATACGAGAGGTATTTCCCCGTTCAAGGCCCAGTGATTTTCACTCATCCTTACCTAGGTCTAACGTGTCTCGCTGATGTTTCAGGATGAAGACACAAGAGCTGGTATTTTCACACCTTCTTGGGAACGAGGAAGCAAGCAGACAGATTAATAATCAAGACATGCATGATACACGCAGAAACGGACAGTATTGGGTTTCACACAAACCCAATTTCATCCTTCCTTGTACCCACTGAACATTTCAGTCACTTTAATGGTCTTTCATATTTTTGTTGAAAAAGCAAAGATATTATGAGATGATTAACAACACTGTATTGATTAACTATGAGCAGTTCTTTTTGATTTTTAACTTGCTAAATGTTACTCATCTGTTTAATAATCTTTCAACCTTGACTTGTTTCTTCACAAAACTTTAAAAGCCTAAAACAATAAATCCATGAACAATTAAGTGACCTTACAAGCACATGGAACTCTGCCTGTTCAGTAACAATATAACCAAATACCTCATTCAACAAACTTTGACTTATCACATTAAAAAAACCCCTATTTTTCTCCAGAAATTGCAAGACTGATTTAAAACTACACTATGCCCTCTAAAAATATATGACACTTCTATACGTTACATGACTCAAAATGGTCTGCAATAAAGACTAGCCTATAGATCCTCCAAGAAATGCCATGGACTTGACCCCTGGGTCACGAAACTCATGAATATTCAGTACCTCAACAATTTGTCCCCGTAGTCAACAGCACAATGACAGAAAACTGAGAAACATGGGTGAACTGTATGACCTGGCAGGTCCACTCAATAGACGTTGGCGTTTCTCATGAATACATCGCCACAAGAAGCAACAGAACTTTTTAACTCAAAACTTGCCAAAATGTCTCACTGTAAGACAATTGAAGGGAAGTTTCTGCATTAAAAATAGCAAACAATGCTCATTTAAAGTCTAAACAGACAGCTGTTTACCTATTCTTTGTCAGTACATGTAGGAATAAATAAAGACTTCCGAGTAACACCTATTCACTATAAGATATTTCAAGAGGTGGTTTCACATGTTCTATCAAATAATGGATAATTAGCTTTCATGTTGCAACGCAAAACATAGATAAAGCAACATGGAGAATTTGGACATCATTTTGTTCATGAATCATGGGGCAACAGCTTGTCGACAAGTTCTTTACATGATATCTTTTAATTCATTATTCTATCCCTCAGTTACACCTTTTAACAGTGAGGTTCTCGGTTGAATTTTTTTAGAACGTTTCCTAAAACGATGTGTTCTACTGTGCGAATGAACCCTGCAAGTAATTGTCCTTATATGAGGTCATACACACCCCTGGATCATTGACAGCTAGGTCACAAGTATCTTACCCCCAGGGCGGAGTGTCTGGAGAGGGGCTATCATTCCCCCAGGGGTGCAATCCTGCACTCCAGTGCCCAATTAAAGAGATAATGGGTGGGGTAAGGTTTCAACAGTATTTGGGGCAAGATACATGTGATAGTGAGCCTTTCTTCCTCCCTTCTGCATAGGAGATTGTTGGGTGGAGAAAGGGATGGTGGGTAATTGGTTGTAAATAGAAATAAATTTGATTTGCTGAGAGTCAGAAGGGCGTTAACTCAAATCCTATATAGCACAGGGTTTAATGCCCTCTATGTTCTCAGCTGGCGATGCAATTTTATTTTTTAGTACAATATTGTGGACCTAATCATTCATAGTCTAAGCAAAACTGCAATAAAATGACCAGGATAAATACATTTTTCTGTCCAAAAAAAATTACAAAAAATAAGAAGAACACATTAAATATTCCATGAAATTGCTACCGATTTTCCTAAAGTATATTCATGACATTATTAAAAGATATATATTATACCAAGCCCGACAGGATTTACTTCTGTGTCAAGCATTTGGGGGTAACCAGGCCTGGGGGTAACACCCTCCTGTTTATGACTATCAACAGACCATATTTTCAATCACTGCTAGAATGGCACACTTCTCTGAATATCTCGAAAATACATGCGATTGTACTTTATTTTAGGAAGAAATGAGAATCATCAAATTTCCAAGAGTATGAAATCTATTTAACAAAATCCAAGTGCAACCCCCCTAAATAATTTGAACTGCAGGTGGAAGTGTTCTTCTACAAAGCAAGCCTTACACACTTTCAGCTTGAGCACTGTTCACACATGCCATGATAAACTGTCTTAAAAAGGGCCTTACTTCACATTTTTGTATCTTATAACATACAGATACTCTCTCTAAAAAAAAAAGAGTGATCACTGACATGACTCCTTGAGGGAGTGAAAATAGAGTGAAAATAGAGCAAAAATTCAATTCAATCTTTTTTAAATAGAGAACTCTAAAATGAACTGATATTCACTCCTGAACAAGTAAACACCAATGTGACTCTTTGGACAGTAAAATGAAGCAAAAATTCACCTTTTTTAGAGAGAGAGAGAGAGAGAGAGAGAGAGAGAGAGAGAGAGAGAGAGAGAAAGAGTAAGTAAGTAAGTAAGTATGCTTCAGGGTCTTTGTTGCTCTTAGCTCCTTTTTTTTTCACCAACACTCGCCATTCATTTACGCAAGTGAAATTGTTATTATTTTGCGGTGGAATATTTTGTTTTTGGCCGTTTATTGCATCGTGCGTGAACGGGGCATTAGCATGCAGTACGCTGGTGAAGTAATGGCGTCTGTGGGGGCCTTTCGGTAAGTAGACCATGAATGAATGATACACATCCATACTATAAAAACCGGTGGCATTTCAAGCCTGCCGCGGGGTAGATGGCACGGAGCACTTTTCAAAATAGATGAAATATGGGAGGAGGGTGAAAGCAAATAGATATCTGAAAACAGGGAGGATGGCAAAGTAGAGAAAGAGAGAGAGAGAGAGAGAGAGAATGAAAGAGAGAGATTGTAAAAGAAAGAGAGAAATAAAGAAGAGAGAAAATATGAAGATGAACTGCATGTAGAGTAGAGATGGGAGGAGAGAGATAGCATATGGATATCTGAAAATGGAGAGGACGGTGAAGGGAGAGAGAAAGAGAGAAAGAAAGAGAGAAAGAGAGAGTGAGCGAGAGAGAGGAACATAAGAGAAAGAGAAACAAAAAAGAGAGTAAATACAAAGATGAACTACAGTAGAGATGGGAGGAGAGAGATGGATAAGGGTATCTGAAAACAGAGATGAAGAAGAAAGAAATTTAAAAAGATGAACTAGAGCAGTGATGATATGGGAGGAGAGAGAAGCTAATTATGGATATATCTGAAAACAGGGAGAGAGAGAAAGAGAAAGAGAGAGAGAGAGAGAGAGAGATGGAGGGAAGGAGTGAGATACAGTAAGACTGACAAAGAAAATGAAAATAGAATTCAAAGATGAACTACCGTCGAAAGGACTGAATAGAAGGTGTATGTTTATCTTTATTTTATATTATATGAACACAAAAACCCCAACCCTTTAACACCTACATGTATGCGAAGAAAAACATCGGAAAAGGACTCCTGACGAGAGTGTGCCACCACCAAGATAAAGATTTTAAAAAACTATGATTATTTTAAGATGTTCACAGAGTAAAATTAGCTCTGATGCTCAAGATTTAAGTGATAAACAACACAAAATGTCAAATGACATCAGTGCTCCCGTCTACCCAACGGAACATGTCTAAATCCTATAACAAGATAAATTATTTGCTCTCTGCGTCTGTCTGCCGCAACTCCTCCGTGATATTCAAATCAATGTGTGCTTAAAAGGCTTGTTGAATAGCAAGGAGGTCTAAGAATATATACTTTGAAGATTTAACATACACGGTAAGAAAGCACGAGAAAAAAAATCCAATGTAGAAATCAATACAGTATAAATAACAAGCTGTCTTTGAATAATTCATTGGAAATGAGGGGGACAAAAGAAGAGGGAGACAGGGAGGGATGCTATTTTAACCCTTTCAAGACATTTGACCACATTTTGTGGTTTGGCTCAATAACTTTTGATTCAGAGCTCTAAAAAATATACCAGATGCATGAGTAGAAAAAGCAAAAATTTCTACACACATTGTGTCCATTTTTGTTGCATGACCATATTGCGTTTGATGCCTGGAATTTTAAAAAGGAGAATAAGCTTCAAAATCCTTAAATTGGCAACACATTGAGAGGTTCAAAATCACTATTCTTTATCAAAATTGGCAATTTTTTCAACTTTTCGACTAAGTTTCTGATGATGTATATTGTTTTCAAAGACATTGCATTTTGTTAGAACCATGTAGCACTAAAAGAAAAATGTTATTGTTGCCAATTTGAAGAACGAAATGTGATCAATTTAGCCTTTAAATAATTCCTGTCATGAAAGGGTTAAGGTTACATTTGCATTAGAAGTAGTACAAAGAGGGAAGAAAACCTTAGGCAAGAGGGTTTTTATATTTAAAGGGTTTTTATTTTTAAAGGATTTTACAAAGCCAAAATTAGTGATTTCGAATACAGATCAGATGGTTAAATCCTACTTCTTCTTTTTTTCTTTTACTGTACTGCATCTATAACAAACTTTATAATACTTGTTGAAATTTGAAAAGCAAAATATGGGGCACGTGATTTACTATTGTTAATCATAGCATTTACAGGTACATATAGGCATCAGTGCACACTAACGCAAGACAAAATGCATTAAGATCCAGGCATGCTGAATAAACTGCTCAATGTTGAATAATTTCATTGATTAATTCCATCAGATGTATAAAATTAAATACAAATGAACATCGAATCAGGGCTTTCTCGAGGAGAAGCAAACTACTTGACATTAGCTTCAATGCATACATGATGGTACTTGACCAATATAGGCACGAAGGTCTTGTGCCGATAAAAAAATGAAATTCAACCCTAATCCCAATTCTAGATTCAGAACCACACACCTTTAAGATGCATGCTTGTTGAATCAAAAGCTCCACATTTATAAAATGATTAAAGTAATTAATTTTATCAAGAGTAAAATGTAAATTAACAAAATACTGAACAAGTGCTTTATTGCTCCTAACTCATATTAGCTAATTTTAGCTTCAAAGTACAGTTGTACGTGATGGTACTTGCGACCAATATATGCACGACGATCTGGTGCCACTAAAAAATGAAATTCAACCAAAATTCTAATTCTCGATGCAGAGGCAGGAAGATGGCACTTCCCAGCACAGGAAAGTGGACCACCCTGGAACAATCGTTACCTGGTTACCAGAAAATTAATAGGAAACGAAAGTGAAATTCTATGTATGATGTGCAAACATCTTCATCGCCTGGTCTTAACCACTGAATATTTCATGCAGCAATAAAAGGGATATCAAAGAGAGATGGTTGCAGTGATTTCAAGCTGGAGAGCTAAAAAAAAAAAAGGCTTCTTTTTCAAGTTCACTATGACATATTCAGGTCTCACTGAAAGAGAAGGGAAAGAGAGAGAGAGAGAGAGAGAGAGAGAGAGATATGGAGAGAGATGAAGAAAAGAGAGGGAGATAAAAGACAAAGAGAGTGGAATACAGCAAGAAAGAGAAATAGAGAGAGGAAGATAGAGAATGATAAAGAGAAGAGAGAGAGAGAGAGACAGGGAAAGAGAGAGAGAGAGAGAGACAGGGAAAAAGAGAGGGAGAGAGAATAAACTAGTTTTTGTTCCCACTTTTCAGCTGATTTCTCATCCAGACTCCAAGTCTTTTTAGATCTGTTTTCTCACAAGACACCCCATGTTGTTTGATACATGTCCCCTACCATAGTTATGAATTCATGAATTGCAGCCCTACCCATGGTTTTAGTCACAATGTTGAAAAGAATGACACATTTAAAAAAAATTCATTTTTGTTATTCCTGCTGGAACAGAACTCCCATCACTTCCAATTATTTCTTTTCTTTCATCCACGTAAACTTCGGGTTTCGTCAGGACCCCAAATCCATGGGTGAAATGAGATATCGCTGTGCCTCAACCCACATATTTCCCTCCTCGTTCTACCCCTTAAACCACTCCACCCCTCTGCCCACCTCTATACAGACATCTGATACCACGATGACATCAACCTCCCATCGTCATGGTTACCAAGCATGGATGTATCAAGATGATGCTTCCCACAAAAATTCATTTCGCTGCCTCAAAGAACCATCATCCATTGAGCCTCTACTCTAATCGGATAATGCCAAGAATGGCAGAAAATAAAGTCCACTTATACCGATCCCTCTTCTATTCTACCAATTAAAGGCATGATGTCAAAGGCAAGTTGCCACGGTAACGAAGCACTCTACGCAAGCCTTCTTTCTTAAAGAGTACTCAAATTAGCTCTTACTTAGTGAGAAATAATAACATTTAAAACCACAAAACTTTGCCTGCCCTAGAAAAATTAAGGTCTTACTTCTAGTTCGAACTGGAAAGGGAATGGGGAGCTCAATGCTTCATGAAAAAGGCAACAATAAGGAAGAGTCAAAAGCCTCATAAAATGGAATTTATACGATAATGAACTATATCTGCAGTGAAATTGCTTTTTGATGTACAGTGCTTTCTCTGAAATCAATTTACCTTGACATTTCAAGCAGACTTTCAAAGCAACAAGACTTTGAAGAAGATCATTCAGAAATTGAGAGAAAAAAAATTGAGATCGTGGCAAAGAAAGGCAGATACTAGAACGTGGATGCACACGGTTAGCTTCATGGATTGCAGATCTTTGAGGGTCTTATGTTTCTAAAGCAAATCTATGACACTGAAATATATTCTCCCAGTGCTGCATAGGGCATCGCTGGAGGTGTGTTCACAAAGGCAACCTAATCTCTGGAAAAACCAAGGTCCAAAAACAAGTTTTTAAATCGAGTTATGTACAGACAGACAGATTCCATAAACAATAACGTTATTAACTTATTATCACAAATTTTCCAGCATTTGAGGTTTTTAACTTTTCCAGAACTTTTGATAGGTGCAAAGGATGTGGAATTTTCAGCTGTTCATCTTCAACTTCTGAATGACGATAGGGAAATCAGACATCTCACTCCTCAGCAGTAAACAAATTGTAACAGTGTTGAATCTTCTACAACTTTTAATGAGAGCAACAGTGAGGATTTTTCTGTGGTCAATCTTTCATTTCAACTCAAAACTAAATTTTCTGACATCCATTTCCGCAAACTCTGTACTAGTTTCTAGAGGATGTAGATTCTGCAGTCTGCGTGTGACCAGTGGAAAAAAAAACACAATTATATTCTTTAATTCTAGGGAAATCTTTTGTGATCTATTATAGGAAATGTGGATTTTCTTGCAATGATTTTTGTGCATCTATTTTGATTTTTTTATCTGAGCTTTTAGTTTTTCATTTTCCAGAGTTCTTTTGGAGGGTGCAAGAGCTAATCACTCACTGCCCCTGTTAATTTTCTTTCTTTTCGTTTTGTTGTTGTTGCTGGATATGACTGGTGAGAACATGATTACAACTTGATATTCATGACCGGAGTCACACTTCACATTCACGTCTGCATGAAATGCATCATAGCGCCAGAAAAAACAAATTATTGCCCACTCGGCAAACATGATGAATGGTTAAAATACTGTGAAAGGTAGTCCCTAACTCCCTGTGGCAGAGAAACAATCATAAAGAGGTGATTGAAGGAATATGCTCAAAGTTCGACACTGTTGTGAAAAATATTCCACTCGGCAAAATTCTCACAAAACACGAGAGCACAGAATCATGATTTTGTATGAGATTATGAAATCAAAAGGAAGGTTGGGTTCTGGGAAAGGTAAAAAATGATTTGTGAGCTTTCTCATTCCTTCTATGTCAGTTTGGAAGAACATCATAGTAGAAATGTCCCCCGAAAAGGACTGCTCTTCAAATGCCCTCATATTCGAAATGTTCAGGCGGAACATGTGTATGTAGTCCCATATACACATTTCTGGGTACAGTGCACGTGACTCTCAGCAGGATTGAGTCAATTTCTTCTCCTTTTGGTGATTCCAAAACCATACAACATACACAAATTCTTATGTGCCATATAATCAACCTTTCCCAATTGCTTTGAGACAGTATCTTTCACAATGTTATCGTATGACCAGAACTCAACTTTATCTTTAAAGTACAAAATCATGATTTAAGAGATTATGAGATGTGATGGTGCACTATTTCACAAGATGAAATTCTATACTATGAAAATTTGAATAGAAAGGCTAGGTACTGCTTTACAGCATTTCATGTCATACAGAATGAAACAGAAATGTCCATATATTCAGACCATTCAATCACAATTAAACATATAGTTAAACCGTTTTAATGAGACTATAATATCTCTTTAGTTTGTGTTTTTCTTTCTCAAACTGGCGAAGACTCGTGAAAAAGGAAGGAAGTGTCTGTAATCTATCTCAAAATCTTGTTTTTTTAAAAAACATTTTCAATACTTGGTGTATTATATTCTTTGTAACGTGCTTGTCCATGAAACATTGAATTGATTATGGTATGCATCATTAGCCTCTAAAAGAATGTTTTACTATCCCATTCTCTATATTTTGTACATATTCGTAAGGTTGCACGCAGAAAAGGCACATCATAACGACAGCCTACTTCTACCTGTATACCGTGTATACCGTGTATACCATCAAAGCACACAGGAATCGTAATTTAGTATAGGTCTCCTCCGAAATGGAAGCCTGGTGATAAACAGAGTGGCCTACGCCAGGTCACGTAACGCCCAACTCAAAGACCTATTCACTCAGTCATGTTTGATCATGCAAATACTCATGACGAGACGGAGAGGGAGAGGGAGATTGAAGTTGGATCGAGGATGGAGAAGAAAGAAAGAGTGAGGGGGGGGGGGGAGAATTAAGGAGAAAGGGAAGGAGAAATAGAAAGAAAACAGAATGGGAAAAAGAGAGGGAGAAGTAGAAGCAGAGATAGAAGGAAAAAGGAAAAGGAGGAAGAGGGAAAAGAAGAAAAAGGGGAAAGGGAACCAGGGCAGCATTTCATCAAGTGTTTTGTCAGTGATTTTTACCGACAAATTTGTTCTCAGCCAATCAGATGCAAGGATTTCAGTAGCTTATAACAGTTGTCAGTAAAAATCACTGACAAAACACTTGATGAAATGCTCCCCGGGGCCCTGTTTCATAAAACTTGTAATCAATAGCAAGTTGCAATAACTGTTATAAAAAGGGATCAAAATAAAGAGGGGAAAAAAAATTGGAAAAAAGTGCATAAAAGAGAAACTGGAGAAGAAATAGCAAGAGGATGGGACCACTTGTGATTGCTGGAGAACAGTGAGGAGTACAGAGGATATTCATAAAATGGATTTCTATGATAAAAAAAGCAGCTCAGAATTTAACACAAGCGGCGACAGCTAGAATCTGTTACATGTATCACCTTTGATTCTAGATGTAGGAGGATTGAATAACTTAGAGTGATTGCCACAATTATCACATCTCTCTGCTTGCCCAATAGCATATCATGTCCTAATTACATAAAACATCCACTACACATTGAATATTTGTCTCATTATAAATAATTGCTCCTGCTTTTCTGTATGCCATGTATGGAGATGAAACACTTCAATTAATATTGTGCATGATTTGAGCTGGAAATGAGCATCAAGTTACACCCAATTAACAGAAGAAAACATTCTCTTGAAAATTTGATGACATTCCTTGCATATCAACAGAACATCATTCTACTACACTAATCATCTAACAAGTAACAGGAAGCATGCCTGCATCTATATGCTGTACATTATAACACTAGCGGAGCTTGTACCTACAGTATGTGTGCCCACTCTATGCAATTGACGTCGGGTTCTTGCAATATACTTGTTTAAAAAGGAAGTAGACTCTTTATTTTAAATTCTGTTTCTGCTGAAAGTTAGATCAGATAGACATGGGGAGGGGTGAGAAAGAGAAAGAGAGAGAAAGAGAAAGAGAGAGAAAGAGAAAGAGAGAGAGAGAGAGAGAGAGAGAGACTCTACATTATAATCATATTGGGAGAAATCTGGAAAAAAGGTTGTAATGGAAAGTGACATCTTAAAAGTGCAAAAGATAATCCACTGCAGAGTCAAATGCAAATAAAAAATGTAAATAACATAGAAATAAAAATGATTTTGAAGCTATTTATTTTTACCGCGTACAACATCCAGGTTAAAATTGCAAATGAAATTGGATTATTTTGAGTGAGTAGACTAGAAATTATGATGTTTGCATTAATTGGAACTTCTCTGTGTCACGAGACTTTTTATCATGCTCACTCACTACAGGTGGAGGAATACTCCGTTTAATTGGATTCTATTTCCGTTTGGGCCTATATTCTCGTCGAAACTATAAGGACAAGAGCAGGTGCTAGCATTCATAAATGGTGCTTCATAAAATCCTGTTTGTCGTACCTGAACACAAACAGAAGGAGGTCATTTCCCCACAGCCAATGTCACATTGATCCTTACATCTTTGGTGTGGTGTGCAGCCCCCTTTGAAGGTATTTAAATCATGAATTCTGGTCATCACACAAGTATTCTTGTAGAATTCAACAAACTTTGCACATAATGTACTAGATCATAACGGCACCTGTTAAAGTAATTTGATAAAATTGTTTGGAAATTGAGTACTTTATGCAAAGAGAAAAGTGAGGAAATCAAGCTTATTCAGCCAAATAATAGATGTAGTCCCATATGTGCATATACATGTATGTATGTGTGGTTTTTTTCCCCCTCACAGCAGTGAGATTTTCCATTTAGGCTTCCTTAAGTTCTTTGGGGGGGGGGGGGGGAGAGGGGGAGGAGTCTGAACAACACATTTACTGCTTAAAATGATTGCCTAGCTATTCATCTTGAAATGTGAAGTTCTATAAGTAGACCTCAAAATTACCATTAATTGCAATGAAAGACCTCATTATCATCTGCATTGGGCCTGTAGAAGCTGCATCTCATTCGTCCCGCCAGTGGGAATGTGCCTTTGCTAAGCACACACAATAGGGCGGATAGATACAAGATGTGCCATCAGAGTAATTAACTAAACATCAATCTCTCCGTCAATAACTCAAAGGTAATTGGCCACCAGGAATGATGAGATCAGTTGTAAAAAGGCTGCTCCCCATTTTGATGGCAGTCGCGAGGCCGAGCAATTTCACGGGGGTCAGTCATTTAAAAGGGCCATTCACACTGGCTACGCTTCTGTTGTTGCAAAGTTAAGACATTGTTCCAACCCAGAAATACTACATGCATGATGTACCATCATTGCCTTAATAATCTAACTGATAAAGCATTGATATTCTAGAAATTGATATACGTGTGAACTCGAAAATCAACAAATAAATTCATCTATAGGGCAATTCTGTGCAACGTGTCCCATACGACATATGACATTTATCCATATATTTCATTAAAAAATGAAGAATCTCTTGATTTGACCATTGCAATAATGGTGCTTTTTGGTATCACTGCCATTAGTCATATCAGGATATTTTTTTTTATTTATGGATGAATTCTGTGGACAAATGTCATATGTTGTACAGGACACTCTTCGCAGAATCTCCCTATACTGAATCTCAAACTTTAGACAGTACATTCAGCACTTTAACCAATAAAAAATTCTTTCCGAAATGTTAAAAATGGTAAGGAAAATGTCTTTTTTTCCTGTAACATGAAATGAAACAAACCCAATTAATTTTTTAAAAGAGCTAAAGTACTCTATAGCAATATGCCATTATGCCTACTAAATGTACTTATATTTTAATATCAGAAAAGATATTGTTCAGATTTTCACTGTTTTCGCTCTAAATTTTCCATATTTCTTCTACCTTTTTATTAATAAATATCAGGCACGATTTTCTCAATTTCATTAATTTGAATGGGAGTCATTTCTAAAATTCACTGTAAATCATCACAAAGTATGGTCATTAGTGTCACAAAACCCTTTTTAATATGACTTGGAGGTATGATGGGCTATGATGGATTGGCCTACGCCTAATCTCCCCCTATGGGATTCTATGATTTAAGTGGCTTCGGAGACTGCAAGTGGAACCACATCTCATCCATGTTTCCTAATTTCTCTAAAAGGCTTTATTTCAGCAAAATTAAATTGTCCTGTCCCATCGGCACTCGATATTCCTTAGACAAAAATGTAAGATTTTTTTCAATTGTTTGTTTAAAAAAAAAATTGTTTACAAATTAAAATTTAAAATATACTTGTCTATTTGTGTTAGAAAAAAACAAATTGTGTGCCTGGCAGAATGATGATCCAGTGCATTTTTTTTCATTTTTAATACTCTCAAAGTTTATTTTATGCAAAATGAAAGTCTCCATGACAATGATCTTAGCAAATTCTCTAGAAAATGCAGCAAGCTGTAATAAATTATGGATGAATCTGCTTCAGTATTGTTGATTGATTATAACATTAAACAGCAGGCATATATTCGGGGGGGGGGGGGGGGGGGGGGGGGATACTGGATGAGGATCGATCAGCCCGAAGATCACTTTGTACTGAAAATGTTATCACGTAGTATGCTCAGAGCCAGAAGAGTATTAAGCCATTAACTCTGTGTTAACACCCTTCTTGCTATCAGCAACCAATTATAAGACTTCTGGAAGGAGAAGAGTACTTTTTATCTGCTTAAACTAAAGCCACAATTAAGGGCATTGACTCTTTGTAAAAGTATGGTGAGTTAACACCTTTCCGTCTCAGCACATGAATATCTCCTCTCTGTTTTTTAACCATGCTTAATATGCACACATGTACTTGTTATCGGACTCGAGGCAACTTCTGCGCTCTGTGCTACAGGTATGGCACCTGCAAAGTAGCAGTGAAAAAATAGCCAGGGGTTGAGGGGGATTTCCCACTGAAACCCTGGAAAGGGCGACCATAAAAGAAAAAGATGGTCCCTGCAAACAGCTGTAAATTACTTGCACGCGAGTACATTCACCTTTCAGTTGCTACTAATAAGCGATCCAACTTGAAAGTCACTATCGAGAACAAAAATACTCTACACGAATTACAGCTAACCGGTAATTAGGGTACCCATTTATGAATGACATCGATTCAAATATGACCTTAAGAAATCATCCAACTCTTAACCTATCTCAGCAAGCGATGCTATCTTCATTTGTATTTGTGTGAGAATACAGGAACTGGGGTTTTGATTACAAACATGTTCATGTAATGGACTATTCATAATCTCATTAGGAAAGAGTTTCTGCACTTTTCTAATGACTGATTCCCTGATAGCATTTAAGGACTGTTCAGAGGTTTGCATTTGTACATACCGCATACAGACTGCAATACTAAACCAAACTTCTTTTTTAAGGTAAAAAAAATTTAGATGAAAGGTACTTCTACAATGATAGTGAGTTATTCAATTACCGTCTGTGATGAAACTTTGATTTGCAAGGAGCTGATTTAATGAATAATACATATAAAGTGCCTTTCCATGATATCATTACAAGATCATGAAAAGAATAGATGGCTTTTAAGTTATTGAAGTTCATCAATGTGGCTTTATTGAGGTAAAAATGATTCAAGATACTGTATATAGAGTAATTGTAAATTATATTACAACCGATGTGGAGAGTTACATACACCGAGAAAGAAATCCAGAGAGGCATTTTCAACATCTCCTTTTTTGAAACTGTTCCCCGGAAATTCATCAATAATTCTGCAGAATGTCAATAACTTCTATTGGGTCTAGGAGCCAGTGTAAGCAAACATGGCCGAGAGCAATGGACATCCAAAAGAAATGTCACCCCTTATGAGGTAATATGTGAAACGGCCAGGACCACGCTAATTAACACGCAAACTTACCAGCCCCCACAGTCAAGCACGCTCATTTAATACCTCGCCCAGTGCACCTCCCCATATTCATTAATGGACTCTTTGCTAAAAGGGGATTATCTTTTAAACGTATAGGAGGTTGATTATATGAGGGGAAAATCAATTTAGTAGTGACCCTCTGTTCCTGGTTTCACCACCAATAAAATTGTCATTTATTGATAGAATGACTAAGCTTTCATTCCTTTACACCACCACAGTAATCTTTTGATATAGCTCAGTATATTCACTAATGGTAACTGGAAGTTCATTAACTTTTCATGATTATACTGAAAGGCTACAATTACTGAAAAGCAATATCTGATGGTTATGAATTATTTCTCGAATAGAAAAAAATTCATTTTCGATCATAAAAGACTCCTTCCTGGCTAATGAAATTTTTCAGGTATCTAGATTTCAGTCAATAGAATTCTACAATTAAATAGTAGAGTTATTGTACAATTCAATTAGAGAGAAACATAAAAAACACAATTTCATTGCATCGTAAATGAATATTTAACAAAGCATCTTCTTTGTGGTGTAACCATGTTTAGAAACAGGAAACACAGAATGACACCCAGTGGTGATCAAGTCTCGATACTAAACTTAAAGGGATTCGGTAACGTTGCAGATGCTTGATTTAATAAATTGTTGAATTTTGATATCTGTCTCATATAATGATGTTCAGAAGGATAAATAAATAGCCAGGCATAGAAAGGTTTTCAAATATACAGTGCTATTATTAAGATATCTATGACTGAATACTCCCATTTACCAAAGCGTATGGTCATACGCTTTTAATAGTCTAACACTGAGTCTATGGGGGAAAATGAGTCTGGCATTTCCGGTCACTTGCATATGTTTACTTTTGTGAAGCACATGATGATTTTGAAGTGCCTTTTTTTTTTCCTGGGCTTCATTTTTACACCATATTACATACACTGATAGCATATAAGGCCAGGCAGCTCAGATTTTATCAAGCCTCTATAAAGTTACCAAATCACTTTAATGGTGATCAAGTCTCGATACCAAACTTGAATAGCAGAACTTTCTGAAAATCACATGATATGATCATTTCAGAGAGAACAATAGACATTAAAATGCATGGATAACAAAACAGGTAACATTTATTCATCTCCAGCATTGTTTTGTATATCATCTGTTGAGAGCCAAAACGGCGTTAGCTCTGTGTTTAAACATATGAGTTAAGGCCTTTCTGGCTCCAAACGGACTATATATATATATACATATATATATATATATATATATATATAATGTGATGATGTTGAGTCTACTTTTACCATTCGCTTTGGTTTGGGTGATACAGAACATAGTGGGATGAATTCAAACCAAAGATGACGCAGGATACTCAGGAAATTTAAGCTTTCGTCTTTCGACTTCTTCAGAAATTTATTCTGAAACAGTTATAAAGAGAAGATACAATCACTAAGAAAGGCATGACAAAATTAACGAAGAGAATAATTCACAAAATACAAAGAGAAGACACAATCATTCAAAAATTGACGGACTAATATTATTGTCAGTAGAAATATCATGTAAAAATACAGAAATTTCAAATGAATTATAATAAAGCCGACATACCTGTCGTAAACAGAAGTGATGCCAATGTCTTGTTGAATTCCTTGAATAATGTTAATAGTTTTGATAGTTTTGAGTTGCTTGGATACCCACTGGTGTTAAAAAGCGTACTGCGCTTTGCCAATGCGCATGTGTTGCCATGGGTAATATCATGAATATTCATTAAATACATGAAATGCACCAAGTGCATATATTTGAGAGTAAACAAGTCACCGAGTTCATACAACATTCTACTTATATACTACATGTACTATACGAATTGTATGGTGAATATCATACACAAAATATCATACATCTTAAACGAAATAAAACAATTAGCTTCAAATTATGGGATATCACAGCTATAAGGTATTGGTAAATGAAACCGCCATTCCATAATCTTTTGTAAAAAACACTGTCCAATACCTACTATAATTTGGTAAGAAAACAAACTAACTAACTCTCTATATATATATAATAATAATAATAATAATAATGTGACTTATAAAGCGCCAAATCCACTCTGTAGAGTGCTCAAGGCGTATAGAGTGCCATCTGTAAAAGATGTGTAGAAAATAACAATGCAACACCACAACATCACTTCAAGGTATGAGCCAGAGTCTGAACAGTATTACCCAATGTAAGATCTGCAGAACACAACTGCAATTTCATTCTTTTTTGTTTCAATTTGTTTTCAAGAGACTGGGAAGTTGTACGGTTTATCTCATATTTTATATCTTAGTTTCAAGTGAAAACCAAAAGTTTTGTACCGAGTGCCATCTGCAAAACACGTGAGTAGGCATGTGATACTCTGATATCATTCCAAGATAACGAACCGTAATAAGGCCAGTATTGCGCAATGCACAATCAGCAAAAAAACATATTCAAAACCACAATTTCATGTTCTTTTTCAAATCTGTTTTCAAGAACAGGGGAAGTTATACCTTGAATTTCTTTTCTTGCAATTTCGATTGAAAACCAAAAGCAGTACAATGCATGGGCAAGAGTTTCCTTTTGCTAATGGTAGCCAGAGGTAGTTAAAAGAAGTAGTAAGTGATGGTGATGACGATGCTGTAATTTCAAAAGGTTTGATAAAGTTTGATGGTTTATTTTACCTGACTGCTAAGAAAGAATGTATATGCTTGTAAGTAAGCAACCAGGGGACTGACAGCTTTAAGTCCTCTCTGAGGGACTTGGTAATGAGGATTAATGCCTCACCAAAGGGCACTAGTGCATCCACTTGGTTTCAAACCCGGGTCCTCCAGTTACGAGACCACTGCTCTACCACTGAGCAATTCGTTCCTCCATAAAAAGAAATGGCTTATTCTCTACTGTTTTAAAATGAACCTACACGTATCTGGGAGCTAGAAGGGCAGTTCAGGTTTAAACATCCATGTGTTATATCGTCTGTTTGGAGCCAGAAAGGCATTAACTCTGTGTTAAAGTATAGAGTTAACGCCCTTCTGGCTCCAAATAGACCATATGAAGAATCACTGATGATTGGGAAAATGCTTCATGGAATAATTAATAAGTCACATTAACTTGATTGCTTGATTTTTAAAAATTTATTCATATGTATTCACATCTGTATATGATGTATACTTTCTCTATTTAAAAAAAAAAGAAGAAAGTATTCTAATTCTACGATGAAATGTAGGATCCTCATTTTTGCATGTAGGTTTAGGTTATAGTGTCACCAGGGAAGAGGTTAATCATTAATCGTTAAAATCTTTATTTGGTCTCTCCCTACACTGGGCAAATCCTACTAATACATATTTGAACACACAGTTTGTACAATTCTATTTACTTGGACAGATACCAAGCATTAAAAAAAACTGAAGCACACAAAGCATTGGAAATCTAATTCTAACCTCGTAGCTAGTGATATGAGAGGAATTGAAGTGATTAGATAAAGTGTCAATGACAAATTTACAGTAGCAAATTACTGTGTTTACAGGGCTTTGGAATCCTCTCTTTTCGTTGAACTGATTTAGAATAAGTAGCAAAGGAATGCAAGACAAGCAGAGAAAGATAGCAAAATGAAAACTGTGTTAAAAGAATTAAAATAAATTATGATCAATACAATCAATACCATGTATGGTGCCATCATGGGCAATGAGACCAACAAAACACAAAAAAAGTTTATTTCTGAAAATAGGTAGAGTTCTGTCTCAATGAATTATATACCTTTCATCAAATACATGTATATTGATTGTGGTCCACAAAATTATATTCACTGGAAATTATTTCAATCCAAATTTAAGACATCTATTGCATGTCTGATGTCTTATTTTGAAAATTGAAGATCATGATTAATAGGCAAATGACAAAGGGCTACTTTTTTTGGGGGGGGGGGGCAAGGGGATGTGGTGAGGGGGTTTAGGACAACTCATGAGACACATCATTGTAATACAGGGATCGTATTTTGATGGAGCTCTATAGTCTAGGGAGTCTACTACATTACTCATGCACTGTAAGGTACTACTTTCATGTTTCACAGCATTTTCATTATGTCTAAAAATGTGTTCATAATGATCCCTCTAGGACCCTGGTATCTCACCCAGACTTCTTTTGTGTTGCTCAGCACGTCAACGTAAATCATGCAAAAAAAAAAGAAGAAAAAAAAAAAAGAAATGCACATTCCCAGCTCGCTAAAATGATACAAAGGCCTGGATGACTTGGAGAAAAAAAATGCATTGAATCCTAAAAAAAATGCACTGTATGAATCAAATTATAAGATCATTAGTACTGAATGTGCATAGTTGCTAAATAGCAAAACTGTGGGTACTGCTGGTTGCAGCTGAGTACTATAAGACAGTTCTATATTGACTGATTATATAGTGACCCTCTGGGAACATTGATGTATGCTGAAGTTGAAACTTTTCACCTTTGAGGTCCAATAGTTTTCTTTCTTCTGAACTAGACCACTGTGACAGCAGTATTTCAAACACGCAATGGAACAACAAAAACAATAACTGTTTATTTGTATTTATAGTTTGGTAAACAACACCTACATAATTGTTGACAAATATGATATGTATACATGTAATACCTGGGGAGCAAATAAAGACCAAGTTACATAACTAATGGCAGTGAATGAGAAGGAAGAAGATGATAACTATGAAAATTAAATGGGCTTACCCTCGATATGTTTTTAAAAAAAAAACTTATGTAAATATCCAGAACTTGGATGCATATATCAGATAAGCTCCCAGAATATCACTTTAACAGATTCCTCCTCAAAATGAAAACAGCTTCCCCAACAAAGCTGAGATATAAAAAGCTGTAGAGTGATCAAAGTCATGCATATATAAATATGAAGTAATAACATCAGCAAAACAACATGTCTTTAAACTTATTACATTTTCCAACGAGACAATTCAAACTGAGTAAATGAAATAATAACTGGTTCAAGATTGGAATGCGAGTCAAGACCCACACAAAAGGCAATTTTATTTCCCATGAGGCAAAAGAAACAAGAAAAAACATTCAACAAACAACATGTCATAAAAACGAGACATACTTTATAACCGAGAAAAGCCATACTACATCAATGCCATTGTCAACAATTCTGTCTTCCTCAACCTAGTTTACTCACAAAGACCCTTATCAAAAATCAAATTTAATACTTCTTCCTAGATATTTTCAGCTAATTCTAAACAGCTTATATTTTGTCGTAGTTGTTTTTTAAAAAGGGAAACGTGGGGTCTGTATTCTGAGGGCCTGAGTAATGCAGTGCTAGAAATATGGTCTCGATTCAGGCTTTTACGATGATCGACACGATTGTTTTCAAAAAATGAAGGGACCAAGTCTGGACTCTCTTGGGGACAGACTAAGGGGTATGATGTCATTTCTTTTATTGATCTGAACAGCAATGTGTATTAGGGAGGCAGGGAATGTAGATATAAACCTACACTGTAGGCCTTGACTGGCATGTGATCAACACAGCTCAATATAAATCAACATGCACCTGTTATATATATAGCAATACTTAAGTTTTATTTCGTGCTCTCTCCTTCTTCTGCATGTTCTTCTTTATCTCCATATCATTCCCATTACACTCATTCTATTCTTCTCTCACTCATCATTAGGCCCTGTATCTTTCACTTTATTTCTCTGTTGCTCTCTGTCTCTGTCTCTGTCTCTGTCTCTGTCTCTCTTTCTATACATATACAGTGTGAGTCAATAAAAAGGAAACCTATATTCAAGCCATAATATTTTGAAAACCAAGTGAAATTGTCGAAATATATCATAATGGTATTAGATAGTTGATAATGTCCTTTTTAATTTGATAGCCTGCTCATTAAAATCCAATCATGGATAACTGAGCACTGGTCATTTCTATAAAGCATGTCAAACTCGCCTTTGCCCTAGTTTGGGCTGAATGTTGTTCAGGAGTTACTTTCATTATTTGTGAGTGTATTCAACTGGAGTGCATTCAACCAAACTAGGGCTGACCATCCATTTCATTCAAAACTTGGACAGAGGCAAAATTAGAAAAAAATATTACTGTTCAGCTGTCCATGTTCAAATTTTATTGATCAAGGTGTCAAATTAAAGGAAACATCATAGGCTACAATATGAGTATCTCTGAATGTATCTATACTGTATAAAACTGATTGAAATGATATAATAGGGTTGAATCTGTGTTTCCTTTTTATTGACTCACACTGTATCTTTCTCTATTTGGTTTCTGTAACTTTTATGCAATGTTTACAGTGCATAGTCCATTCCAGGATATTGCAATATCATTCATTGTTCATAATATCTCTGTATTACTAAACATAACAGTTTCTGTTACCGTTTCGTTATAAGTCCTTGTCATCCCTATGCATCTTAATATCCATTTTGCGCAAAAAGTTATATAAACTTGCAAAATTTTGACATGGAATGCAACATACACTACCAATAACATGTGAAATCTCAGGTGTCTGTATTTTTCAATGAATCATTAAAATCAATAATTTGTAGAGTGCAGCTGATGTGATGTGACATAACTACATCTTGCAAACTGTACATGGGTGATATACATAATATGCAGCGACCCACTGTTACTAATTGCAATTCAAATATAAAAATTGATAGAAATTCCCCCCAAACTTGTTTTCCAGCACCCTTTATTCAGATTGAAATTTCTCAGTGTTTTCCTCTGTATAACATTATTTTCTACAGCTTTTAAAATGGCATTAAACTGGCAAAACTTGAACAGCGTCACCTTACAGTAACTGCCAAATTGAGATTATAATTTGAAAAATAAATGCATTTTATTTTGAATTTTGACAAAAAGCTGTTTGGAAAATATGCACATTTTATCTTTCACACTATTATTTTTGATGTTGCACATGTGTAAAATTGCCTTCAGATACATTCCAAGCTTCTACAAACTAGAATGGGGCATGATGGGAAAATTAGAGGCACATACACTTTTCAAATCCTGTTGAAATATGGCGCCATTAGGAGCTTCAATTTACTGCCACTTTAAGTTCTAAGCCCACAGATTGGACACAGCACCATTAAAAACCTATTGTTTTACAATATACAGATGGGAAATCCCCCCATTCTTTGAGAATGCAATTGACGAGTAATAGCAGTTTCTACTGGATGCCCAATATACTAATTAGATTTACAAGCACGCAATACCGTAGTGGCTGAAAAGGGACATGTGATCTACTGAGAGTAAGAAGGGCTTGAACTCAGGTTAACATCCTTCTAGCTCTGACACTGCGGATAATATTGTGTTTTCACATCTGCTTATAAAAAGAGTATAGCATCGAAGAGAGGCATACTTAAGCTTTTTGTCTTGCACTCATCAGAGTAAACCGCAAGAATGAACAGAAAGCCAAAATCAAACAAAATAAACGGGAACTAAAGGAACAAAAGGCGGGAAATAAAACAAGCTTTCGTACGCCTTTCTTCAATGCAATTCTCTGATTTTGTAGTGCTAAACATTTTTTCAATAAAAAGAATGTACAGTAATTTAATCTTTTTCTGCTTCTCATCCAACATTATATTTGCAGAAGCCACACTGTGGAGTATAAAAAATTGAATCACAGCAATCATGCATGGGGTTTCTCTTGTAAATTTTCTCTATAGAAAAAAACAAAAACAACAACAAACATCTACATTGCGTGACATATCCATACAAGGTGTTTATTCTGAAATTGAATGATTGAGATGCTTTTTTTTCTGCAGTCAGAATGTTTTGACAGAAATTAAGCTGAATTCCTGTTCTCATAGGATTTGATTGATATCGATTCCACTTGCTTGGAAGTGTCCACACTCGTTATATTTTCTAATCAATAACAATTGAATTCACTCATGTTTATCCCACTGGTACAATTTTGATTTTTACTAAACATGTTTTCCTTCTCTGAGACCCTTATTCTTTCTGATCAATATTACATCATACCACATTAACAATTTAAAGTGTTATCATGCACAACAAGATTTGCATACCCCCCCCCCCAATACAAAAGTAATAAGGAATAAAATTCATAGATATTTATCTTGCCTTCTCTACACTTTTTCAAAAAATGAACAGACAATAGTCAGTACATGTAATAAAATGGCAAGGTACCTTTTTAGTAAATTATCATCTCCTTGAACATTTCTGACAGGTCTTTTTTTAAATTTCACAATTTCCAATGCACACTTGCACAAGAGGAGAGATAATTGCACCTTTAACATGGAGAAAGACGACATAGCGGTATATATTGACTTGGAAATACCGGTATTGTCAAAGTGGGTAAATTGGAACAAAAAGGGTGAATAAAACAAAATTAAAAATAAGAATTTATCACTTGGAAGTTAAACTTGTGATAACTGGAAGGACTTGGTGGCATAAAGACAAAAGAAATGATGTTCATTTATTCATACCTGCTTGTATGGCTGTCTTCCAGGCATTTTGAACTGGTGTCACAGCTTCGAAGGTACATATAAGATCCAAAGGAAAACAGCGGATGCCAATCAAACAGCTATGTTTTAAAAATAGATACCGATCCAAGATTTTAGTGAGTACAGCAGTTGCACTGGGGTGATAACAATCAGCTCTTAACCCGCTAAAAACATCCGAGATTACACAGCCAGTCCCACTTATCCAAAATGGTGTGGTGCTTCTCCCACCTCCCTTGACAGCACTAATGGAGTTATCAGCTTCAGCGGTGATAATAATGATCCAAAATCCAGTCAGTCAAGGCTTGGTTTGGAAGATGATTTAAAAATTTGGTAAAGTCCACCAGGGAAGGATGCCTTTACTCCAGATACAACCTTATCCTAACCACTCAGTGGAAACCACGCTCAGGTTTGTTTGGGGTCCGAGAAGAAATCTTGGAGTTGATTTGAAAAAATAACTGGTGGTAGGCTGACAAATCGCAAGACAAGTCAATCGACACACCAGGTTGATTGCCTACAGTGCAGTCATATGCTGTGTGTGCGAGTGTGTGTGTGTGGGATACAGAGCTACAATGTATTGTCTCTCCGTGAAGTATGCGATATCTCCAACAAGGGGGTGGAAGAGTGTATGAACGTTCGCACACAGGTGCACAGGACCTATCGTTTAGCACTATCAGTATCACCGAATAGAGCTATGCTCAGCTCTTCACAGGCTTGTAACTGAACGACTCCACTGTGTGTGTGTGTGTGTGTGTGTGTATTGCTCAGCATCATAACAATGTGTGCGTCTGCAGCTCCAAAGACCAACAAGACAAAACCTTTACCCCCCCCCCCCCATTGACACGGCTCAGTCAGCTTCGACCGATTCAGAAAGCATCGCACAATAGAAGACCTCCACCCTTTCATTTACATTTCAGGGCTAAACTTCTACCCTTTGTACACCAATTCTTAGGATGAATGAAGAAAAAGGTCAGGAGAAAAAGAAGAGAAGAGGAACATAGACAGGTAAACAATGTAGCTTTATTTGGAAGCTCTTCAAGGAAGGAAGTGGTACAAGTTGTCAAGTTGTTGTGGAGTACTTCAAAACTCACTGCCTTAAAAATGAACTTCAAAGAAAGAGACGATCAAAATGTTTTGCTGCATGACAGAATGCAGTCACTTGTCAAATAACAAAAGACAGGTGTGTACAATCTCATAATAATGTTGTACTTTAAGGCTTCAAGTCATGTTTTTTTTTCTACACTGTAGTTTCAGAATGTGAAAATCTAAATGCAGTCTTGAATTTAGTCTGCAAGCACAGACCCTAATTTGACAGTTTATCAGAAAATAATTGTCTTGAGAGAAGCCTAACCCAGCTATCCACCGGTTGTGTCAATAAATATTGGTCAGGAGCAGCTACAGTACAGGGCCTATGGTAGTCTTACAGTGCAGACACTCTTTTAAGACTGACAAGGGTTTGTGCCTGCAAACTAGTCTTGACTTTAGTCTTACTACATGTATGTATGAAACGGTCTCTTCTTGATCCAATTCCTGGATATTATCCTCCTTTGAATGCTGAGTAAATCATTAACCTTTAATTGATATCACTGTTTTTTATTCATAGTTTTGTTCTGTGTTGAGTGTCCAGCACATTAACCAAGATGTCACTTCACTGCAAACATTCTTTTCTATAATGTCTTGCATATCCTTTGTTAAAGTGATTTGCCAACTTTGTAGAGGCTTGATAAAATCTGAGCTGCCTGGCCTTACATGCTGTCAGTGTATGTAATATGGTGTAAAAATGAAGCCCAGGAGGAAAAAAAAGCACTTTCAAAATCATCATGTGCTTCACAAAAGTAAACATATGCAAGTGACCGGAAATGCCAGACTCATTTTCCCCAATAAACTCAGTGTTGGACTAAAGCATATGGCCATACGCTTTCGTAAATGAGAGTATTCAGTCATAGACATCTTAATAATAGCATTATATATTTGAAAACCTTTCTATGCCTGGCTATTTATTTATCCTTCTGAACATCATTATACAAGACAGATATCAAAATTTAACGATTTATTAAATCAAGCCTCCACAAAGTTACCGAATCCCTTTAAGAAATACCTAAAAATCAAAACAAGCACTTTTTTTTCTTTAAAAAGCATAGATAAACATATATATGAAGAGCTAAATATAAGACAGGTAACACAATTTCCAGCATCTACCGGAGGTGGTATAATGAAAAGCATTTGAAGTTTATTCTAGAGACGTGATTATTATAACAAATTTCAAATACAACTTGCCATTGGTGTCTGTACAGTTATTTTCCATATATGCAGCCATTTAGAATATTTTGTGCCATTGTGCCTATATAGAGTTCTATGAAAAGTAAAAAAAAGAACTCTGGTAAAGAAAAATAAAATTGCCACAAGGAAATTTCATTTTTTTTTCTTTGAACAAAAAAGCTATATTTACAAGTAGGGGGGTGGGAGAGAGAGGGGAACACGTTTGCAGATAACTAATTTACATGTAAAGCACTCTTCAAGCTATCCTCACAGGCACTGGAATACATTTCAAAGCACACATGTTCAGAAAAATATATGAAACAAGAGGATAAAAATATCAATATTCCCTCCGCACATCTTGTTTACAGTGCAAAACCAGGTGGAGCTGAGATGAAATTACAAAAACTTGTGTGGATACCGGCACCCGAGGTTTCCCTGGGAGCCAAGCGCTGTCTTTTTTTTTTCATTCATATCACTCTCTTCTATTATTCCTCCTTCACAAGATGCATTTATATCTGTGAATCTCGTTCTCATCTGCCAAATATGACACCCAGTCTGAAATTGGGGAGATGGGGGAAAAATGGAAACTGATTGGATGGACTGTAAGGTAGATGGTGATAGAGGGCGGCAGACTACATTTGGTCATGAGAACAACATTGACTGAAAATGTAGTTTATGGAGAGAGTGTTAAAAATTCAAAGTGATTTTTTTAAGGGTTGATGACCAAAAGGAGAATGGAATAGCTTGTTCTATAAGCAAGCTGCCTGAATACCAAATTTGCATCTTTATTTTGCATGTCTTAGCACTCAATTTCTAAATTCTAAATAAAAAAAATACTAATAATACAAAACTGAAAATGAACATTGTACATGTACAATATATTTAAAATGAACATATTTAGTTCATACAGCATAATTTTCTTATTTTTATCGGAATTTGCTCAAACTTTCACTTATCTGTTTCTCTCATTTTTCTTCATTTATTCAAATCAACTTTATACAAGGGTGGATTTTCCCTTTAAGAGCAAACCAAGAGTGCACCCATACAGTAGAATTAATCCTGATCCAGCCCCTATTTTCATCTTCATGAGCATAGAGTGCATCCATACAATAGAAATAATCCTGATTTAAACCCCTATACTTGAAGCATGTTTTCTGTCCATACGGAGTAAGTTCTCACAACGCATTCCAAGATACATCACATGGTATGGGCAGTATATTCGGATAACATGCTGTTGTTCATATAATATAAGATCTCATGGTACATTTTGTAGTACAAGCAGGTACATCACATGGTGTGGACAGAATATTCTGATGACATTTCACTGTCCATCCAGTTCAAGATCTCCTCACATTTCTTATTACTCAAATAAAACTTAACATAATATATTTATTGGACATTTTGCTGTAAATAAAGTTATTATTATTATTATATAATCAGTATGGACAGCACATTTTTTGATATACTACTGTATCTTGGCAAGCTACATGTAAAGGGCTGATCACACAATGACCAATAACAATAGCAAAATCAGTCTGTGTAGAAAAGGTATCAGAGCTAAGAAATAAGCTTAAAAGAGCCTTCAGCACCCATCTTTCTTGGAGCCAATATCTTTTGTATGACCAAATTGATTGATATTTTTAATGTTGATATGTGATCAGCCATTATATGAGACTTTCAGTGACAAAATATCTCACACTGACATTGCATCAGTAAATGTGATTCCAACTCAAGGATGCAATCTTGGTGGAGTCAGAATCAACCGTAAAGCAAGAAGATGTAATCTACTCACATATCTGCTGTTGCTGGTATGCAAATACCTCCACCAATCCGTACCATATCCAAATCGCATCAGCTCGCGAGCGGTCTGGGCGTACGATCCCCGTATCGTCACCGGCGTTCTCAAACTCCTCTGGAGCGAGTTCGTCTCCATATTTACATTCCTTGTTCCCGATTTCACTGCGTACTCCTCCTCATCACATGAGCTCCCGCAGATTGAAACTTTTACAACACATTAGGTTCTCCAGTATGAGTACGGCTGAAACGATGCCAACAACACAAGGTTTCCTCTTAATCCCTACAGGGATTCTCAGTACCGCGATATGGCTCCAATTCAGAGCACGGAAATCAGGTCCATCTCAAAATTACTAATCCTTCATGTTTGATGACAGCACACAGTGTTCAGATTAAAAATCGGCACAAGATATGCTCCTAGAGGCAGGATATCTCCAGTTAGCCATTCCCGCTTTCCTTAGTGACATTTCCTGGCTGTTATGCGAAAAATTCACATTTTGCCAATTTGAACGCGATTCGGATTACTGATAATGCTGAATTTGATGAGAGCAGTTGTAGTACTAGTAGGCAGCCATGCATGGAGAGAAACAATTACAGCATACGGTAAATAACAATTAGCAGTTTATTGCCTTAAACCATGGTGAGCTGGCTACCATATGTGCACACGATTTGTTTAGGATTTATATGTATATACAGTACTTGAACATGTGTATTTGAGGGGAAATCAATACTGTGCAAATGAATGATATGCCATGATCTTGCACTCAGTCCCACATATAGACAACGATGATATACTAGCAACCTTGTCCTTCACGGAAAAGGCACAGCAAAACAAACACTGTAGGGAGTCAGTGATTCAATTACTCCATGCAAGGGCTTATGGATGATCCCATATCTCTAGAATAAATATACCTGCATATTGCAAAATCCATATAGCAAACTGCAAAATGACAATCTACTTCTTTGCGATATTCTGTGGTAAAATATCCTTGTGGTTATGCAGCAGTTTTTCAGTGTCCATGACTAACTAATGGGCAGTCTGTTCTGCTTTCCTCTGGTATAATGCTTCCAAGACCTCAGATTATCCTTCCCTCTGACCTAAAAATCCATCACATAGTCCTACTAATAACAAATGATGCAGGAAAAGAACCCTATTACAGTGTGTACAGTTAACATTTATAAACAATCCATTCTGTTTTTGTTCACAGTGCTCCCATGACATCGATCTGACCAATAGACGCTTCACTCTAGTCTTAACAAAATATCCATCCAGTAGTCCCACAAATAAGCTGATAAAGGAATAACCCTAACACTGCTTAGCAATCAATCTGCTTTTGTTCAGAGGTCTTCTGAGACAGCCACCAATCAGCCTCTTCACCATACCCAAAATATTCAACCAGTAGTCCCAGCTATAATGAATGACGTAGGGATAGAACCATAACATTGATTTTGCTTTCCTCCCACAGTGCTCCCGAGACATCTAACCAACAGCCATGTCACTCTACCTCAAATATCTATCCTCTAGTCCCACTCATAACAAACACTGATAATGCAAATGCTTACTTGATTTGCAATTAAAAGTCTTGAAAAACACCACATGGCCATTCCTCCTTCCTCAAACCATAACTGTATAGCCCTTCTGCCTCTAGTATCTAGGGCAAGAGTGCTCCTTGGGGCTCCATTTACCAAATCTACGCTAGACACTCGCCGTCGAGTCCGACCGACTGTAGGACACGGTTTTGATAAACAGATACTGCCGGCAGACGAAAAAGTTATCAGGGTAACGTGGAGCTGGGTGATGCACCTTGAAATGACTGCATGCCAATCATACCCAACAAGGGGTGTCATCATCTGCTTGGGAAGTGATTGGCTTATAATGGGGTCAATGGCTCTTGCATATTGAAATTCTCTATAGGAACCATCAAAGACAACATGAGCAGAGAATGGGTTTAAATCTGCCAGGAGAACAAGTATGTATCCGAAACATGAGACACCCTATCCAACAATATGGGATAAGTAAAAATCATTTCAATCACAGATCGTTTCCTAAGTCCTGGAAAACAAAATGAAGACACACCTTTCTCTAACCATAAAAGTACAGCATAAGGAAAAACTCATCAGACTATACACTTCCCTGAAATCAAATGAAGATATACCCTGCCCCTAATTATTAACACAAATTAAGTTATATGAAGACAGAACTGGTTTTAATAACATACCACACACCCATCCTTAATTTTCTACACTCCTCTAATTCTAAAATGAATTCAAGATACAACCTATCCTAACCATATGAAGCAAATTAAATGAAAAAAATGCACTAGTTGGATGTCCACACCCCTCAAAAACAAAATCAAGACACACCCTATGCTAACCATACCAAGTAGATAAAATGAAAAGCGCTAAACAGTATGTACCGGAACAAGACAATAACTCATTTTGAATTTCCACACTCCCATCAAGAAACACCCTCGATCGTACCTACATGTATGCAAACTAAGTGAAATAAACAGAGCTGTGCTTAATGCTTATCCACAGAAATATCTTCAACATACCCATTTTCAATTCCACTTTTCTCTAAAAGCAAAGTAGGAGATAAGCTTCTGAACGACCACCAGAGAAGACATTGAAGTAAAGATAAATAGACAAAAGCCAAGAAGATAGACACAAATGGCTACGTCTTGTCACGATCACATCCAAAGAAGGAAAGAATGATACAGCTTTTTTTCATTCACAATCACAAAAAATTGGAATCATTACATATTTTCCTGAGCTATGCAAGTTTCATATCAAATCAGAATCACAAAGCAATTCCAGTTTTGACAGGATGGCCTTTCAACTCTAGAATTTTCCGTACATGTGACTGTATTTTTGATTATCAAAAAGCAATGAAACCTAGAGAAAGAGGGAGAGAGAGAGAGAGAGTTCAGAGTTGGAAACTGGTTCTGTCCCATCGTATCACCTTTCTGTCACAATATCCCCCACAGGGGTGAGATGTAGAATCAACACTTTCATATTTCAAAAGCAGTTCCCATAATGCGATTCCCAGACTGATATGCATGCAGATCTCCATCTAAGGTGAGAGGAGAGAGATGGCATTTTTACTATGAAAATCAACGAGAGAGAGAGAGAGAGAGAGAGAGAAAGAGAGAGAGACAGAGAGACAGAGACAGAGAGATAGAGGGATAGAGAGACAGAGAGATATATAGGCAGAGGGAGTTAGAAAGATGGAGAGACAGACACAGAAAGAGACAGAGAGAGACAGAGACAGATGGACAAACTGAGAGACAAAGGCAAATAAAGAGAAAGACAGAATGAGAGATCAAGAATGAAAAGGGAATGAAGAGATGAGGAAGCGAGATAAAGGGAGAGAGATCGAGGTACAAAATACAACAAGGGAAGTTTCCATAGCGAATATTAAAATATACAATAAATATGATTTCATAAAACTTCTTTGCAGTGTATTCTTTTCATCCTAGGCTGCATTACCACACTTTAAACTCATCTCCCAAAATGAGAAACATTTATTGAAAAAGAACACAAACATTTCTTGATGAACACAACAACTGACGGTCGTATTTTCACTGTGGTACTTAATTGCATCATGAAATTATGTAATAGGTCTAATAGCAATAACCTTGTTCTGTCCTACACTACCCCATTCATTCCATATTTGGATGAATCCGCTTGACCGGATACTCAAGACATCCAACGTTTTAGATGATGTCTGCGCTAAATGGTGCTGTCGCAAGGCTTGCTCGCGTGCCAACTGAAATCACGGAGATGGGCCTTCTTGATTTTGCGTCTCAGGAGAAGGAGGTAGTATTAGGTTTGACACACGTCTCTTTGGAGGGACCGGTGAGATGCGTTAAATGCCATGTGTTAATTAGCATTCCAGAGTGTGGAGAAATGCTTTATGTGTAGTCTGCAAAAAGTAGACCCAATTTTTTCTTATTACAATGCCCATTGTCTTTCCCTCAAAGTTTCAATAATAATGTACACATTGTGCAAATCATTTGCTGGCAACAAAATATCATTTTCAAAAAGAATATTGTTGCAACTCCCAAAACTTATCACCACAAATGCAGCTTACATATAGAAATACCATGGTTTACAACTATGTTACGAAAATTACGAAAACGGGATTAAAAATAAGACGCAGATATGAATAAAATAAAAATAAAAGGATTCATACCACTGCGAGGCAAATCCATACCATCTTGCCATCAAAATCAAAGGTCAATATCTTGAGGTTTCCCTTTAAGTTCCTCCAATGATCTTTACCACTGAGTTAAATACATGTATGTGTCTTGCAGTGATGATAGATTTGCCTTCTAGAGATACAAATGAAAGGCCAATATCTTGATGTTTCCCTTTAAGTTCCTCCAATGGTCTTTACTACCATGGAGTTAAGTATGTGTCTTGCAGTGATGATAGATTTGCCTTCTTGTTATTGGAAGGTCTGCATGGCACGAGAACAACAAAACAACATAGATAAAGCACTAGAGGCCTTGCATGCCAGCCATTTTGTCATCTCCATGTGCAGCAGTAGAGTACGTCCACATCAGCATTAGATCCAGAGTTACATGTACCTGTCCAGTTTGAGAGGTAGAAAGTCTGTGGTGAATGACTGATGAACCAAAAGCAAGGCCTTGCAAAGTCCGGGGAAATAACTTCCAGCTTTGTTTTGCAGGCTGTACTTGTGGAAAACCATCGGAATGGCAATGACAATTCATGCAAACTTGTTCTGCTGCCACTGGAATGATATGCACTCGAAATACACTCGAAAGCTACTCGTCAGGTACATGTACACAAAACTTACAGCGGAGAGTGCTGGGCTTAGAATAGACTTGAATCACATACCAAGATGGTTTGCCATATTTACGTGTGTACAAAGCAGAAATGAGACTCATGCTGAGAGTTGATTAAATGCCATTAGCACTACGCTTGTTTATGGTCTATAAAACGAATGGAGATTTTTTTTTTAAAGGGGAAAAGTCTACAGAACTTTTCACCGGACTTGAAACTCGTTACTTTAGACACAATTTGCATACCAGAATAAGTTTTGATTGGGGTCAGTCCATGTTAGTAGAGAGGCAATCAAAGTTAACCTCCCAAATTGCTTATAAAAAAGAATGCCTAATTTTCATGTAGTACTGTTGTGATTCTTCAATGTTTTTGGGATTTAAAAACAAAAATCTTTTTAAAGGGAAATACTATTTAAAAAAAGAGAAGGTTATGGGCTTTCAAATTACCCATTTAAAGCAAATATTTACCACTATAGCGGTATTAAGACCAACCATTACGACCAAGAACAATAAAACTACATTTTCCTGTCTAAACATGTATTAGATGTCTACATCTACTTTAGACAACACCTAAACACATATCGACTCTCTATGATGTAACTTCAAACTTCCCTTGTAGCCCTATAAAAATTGGTGTCTGATAGTTTTGATCTTAGTCAAGTAATACTTCCCTAACCTGATGAAAAAAAAATTCTTTGAGAATTGTACTTGATACTTCATCTAGGTACATACAGTTTCAAAAAATGTCTGTAACCCTGGTGCAAAAATGATAAAATGAATGTGAAATTTTCTGCAATTCAACAATTGAACCTGAAAAACGAAAATCTATTCTCTTATCAAGTCATATCAAAATACCACCTCGATTGTTTGTGCCTGCATTTTACACCTCTGGCTAATGCACCTTTAAACACACTCCCTTGGTCCCAGGTCTGAATTACCCTACACTCCTAATGGACCAATAAGCCCCAATTACTTGGAGAATTTCCTCTCCTAAGACACCATACATTTCTAGAGGGACCTCTTCTGTTTTGACTGGCACTCAGTCAAACACCCTTTATTACTACCAAAGTACCCCCGTCATAATCGTCTTTCAAATTATCATCTTGTGTATTAGAATCTGTCAACAGATGTGAACAGTGGACTTTTATTTCCTGGAATGCACCAGTAATGTCTCATGAAAAAGAGCGGTTTTTGGATCATAATGTTTCCAACAAAATTGGGCACATTCTTTCCTCTTGGTAAATTTAAGGGGAATTTTTTGAGAGCCTTTTTGTATGATTAAGTTGTAAACTTAGAAAAGCAAATTTGTTGGAGTATTCTATTTCTATGACTACAAACCAAAACTACAAAGCTGAATATAAACTAGGATTTCTAACTCAAAAATTCCTCCTGTTATTGATATTCAAGCTAAATTAAATATGCATGGATTTAGTTAAGTATGATTTGTACACATAATCATTACCAGAGCATATACATGTATGTCACAGAACCAAGGATGGTGATTACTAAAACTATAAAATAGCAAACAACTCTTAATCTGCAAATACTGCAATACAGTTGTGAAAACTTCAAGGCCCTGTTTCATGAAACCTGCTTTCACTGACAATTTACAATAACTGTTATAAGCTACTGAAATCCTTGCATCTGATTGGCTGAGAGCAAATTGTCGGTAAAAATCACCGACAAGACGCTTGACGAAATGCCCCCCCTGGACATCACTTTTCTATAACTAAAAATGGCTACTCATAATATACAAAACAGAAAACCATGTAATCAACTCATACCTAGAATTACAAGGAGTACAACATCTCACTTAATACACTGCACAGGCAGGTACAAAAACTCATGCTCCATGATGTAACACAGAGAAGTTTGGAGATCTTACACAATCTCAATCACTGATAGCTCGAAATATGGCAACAATTTTATACTGCAGTCAACCACGCAAATGCTTTTTACCTAGAGATAGAAGTAGAGATGTATACAATACTGTATATCTAACATCAATAACAATCTCATCAGGTATGTAATGCAATACAAGAAACCTTCTCCCTGGGACTGAGGCATGATGCAGTAACTCACCATGTAACTTCCACACTTGTAAACAAACGGGAGAAAAAAATGCTGTAAACGTGTTCAACACAGAGCACTGCTGCTTGCTAGAATACAACTTCATTCAAATTCCTGCCTCTGGAAACATCACATGATATTCAAAACAAGCCTCCGTCAATGAGCGCCAGTCACAGCTATAAACATTCCCAACAAACACGTTAGTGTAATCTACATCACATCAATGTGCTTGGCTATCGCACGTAATCTACATTCTACGCCAGCATATAAGAAATCAACACCTTGTTTCCATGAACAGAAATTCACTCAAGAAAATGCCCATTCCCCCCATAGCTCATGCATAGTAGATTTCACCTGCTATGCACGCATCATCCTCACGGCTGATTCGTTGCCATGGCGATCAGTGAATAGGGCTCAGATGTCTTTTTTTCCCAATCCTAATAATAGTAGTAACTTGACCACATTTTGAAGTATTATGGTGCCTTTTCATGACTTTGCTACTCCAGGACTTTTCTCGACGTCATTTTGTCACAACTGAATAAAAACAGGTACATACATGTACATGTAAATGTATAGTATATGCATATTAGAAAACCAAGAAGAGAATGAGCTAGGCTACATCTTACAAAATTTTGCTAGTATCCTGAAATGATTTGTCATTTTAATTTCTTAATTTCTTTTATTATGACTTTTTTTTCCAATAAGTAGCCAAATCTTCAAAGCTCTTGGCATTTATGAGGCCAAATCATTCTTCTACTATCTCCACAAGGAGATTTAGAAGAAAAAAATTGAAAGGAAATATCAACATTACAATATTTTCAGGAGACCTGTGAACACTTCATCATTGATAATTTCTGTAGTAATTTCCATTAAAAAAGGCAATCCATTCCACAAAGAACTAAATAAGTGATAACAATAATTATAATGTTTCTGCTTTCCCAAATATACATTTATCAAGGTGTCTAACCATGAATATTGTAAACCTTTCACTTTTCTATTCCTCAAATTTGTCCCTGAAACCCCTTTTTGTCTGAGATGATTAAGTAAAATATGTCTTTTATAGGAAAGAGAGAGAGAGAGAGAGTGGTATCACTCCTCTTGTACAATCATGGAAATGTACTTCCTTATTAAAAAAAAGTTCTACAAATATTCCTCAATCATAATTTGAAAAAATACAAATTTGGACGAAATAAAACCTAAAGCTCAGCTTTGAAGAGCAAAGTAATCACTCCAGCTGAAAGCTTATCTGATTGACATTTGATATATGAGGTGGCAGAAGAACTGATAGTTGAATAAACATAGATTTCTATTTCATCAAAGCAAACAGATATGATACGACCCCAAAGAAGTTCAAACAGATAACAGTGTCGGATGATTACACTACTCTTTTGACACAGTGAACCTCTGTAATCTAAAAAGGAATACCTTTACAGGATTCTGGAAGATTCAAAACGAGAATGTTATACATAAAAAGCAGCCCTATCTACATGCAAATATGTAAGATAGAGAGCATTTTAAAGAATACCCATGACAAGATTATAGAGTTATATAATGATCCAATTAACAACAAAAATGCTCAAAGAATTAGGCAATTTTGGAACTGCATCATGCTTTCAAAACTTTGTCACAACTTAGCCAAAATAACTCCTGTCAAAACATTCACAAGAGCTATGCTAATAGTTGCTAATGTGCAATTTGACTCAAAAGAAGACGTCCACAACCAGTACATTTAGGCAGGCAGGTCTTTACCCTATAGAGACACCACCATATACAATCCTTTGAATCATTATGATAGAGCTGTATACTATCGCAAAGTTTAAAAATTTAAAATATCCTAATACATCATGTAAATGGTATTCCATCAGAGATTGAAGAGAAGAGTGATATAACTCCAAACTTTATCCCACACTTAGATTCAGAACATGTGTACAAATCCAAGGAGTTATGTAACTACACACGCTATCATCACATGCATGGACTAACCCAGCTGCTCCGTGCCGTCAATGTCTACATGTATCAAACGCACACGGAGCAAATGAAACGGATGCTGAGGGATGCGATCCAAAGACCAGTTTCAGTTTAGCATCTTACTCTTATCCATCTCTTCATGTCGTCACATTAGAACATGTGTACACATCCAAGGAGTTATGTAACCACACACACTAACATTACATGTGCCAATCCAGCTACTCTGAGCAGAGAATTTGTGCATGTATCAAACACACGTGAAGCAAATGGAGCGGATGCTGAGGGATGCGATCCTGAGACCAGTCTTAGGTTAGCATCTCAATCTTATCCATCACTTCATTTCTCAACAATCACATTAGAACATGTGTAAAAATCCAAGGAGTTATGCAACCACACACGAGATCGTCATATGGTTCATCTCTGCTAACTGTGTGCATGTATCAAACACACACAGAGCAAATTGAGCAGATGCAGAGGGATGCGATCCATAGACCGGTTCCAGGCTAGCATCTCAGCCTGGTCTCGGAATCCAGAACATGCTACCGGTATTACATGGTATCAATCGTGGAGTTCATCAGAGAAAGGTCACCCTTCTAAACTTTCCCAGTCTGGATACATGCATACCAAGCATCAACTCTCTCTCTTTCTCCCTCACCTAGTCTTAGTTTGAAGACTCAATTACTTTTCCTCTATTCACTCATGCTAGTGAATTGTCAATATTGTCTTGATTGAGACTATTAAGGTATATTTCAAAATTAGTTACTTATAAAACAGTTCAACTGTACGTTAAGATGATGCACGACCTGACTCTTTCTACTTTCGGTATGTTACTGACAGTATGTAAAGAAATGCAGCTTTAATTTCTGAAAGCCTTCTCTAATAATTGTAAAAATCGACCCTAAAATGAGGAAAATTTTTATTATTGTTATTAGCTGAGAATGAAGAGAATCCATTTGTCTTGTGCCGTACTTGTACTTTGTTTCCACAAGGTGGAACTTTATTATCTGCAGTTTAAAAATAAATTGGCCTAAATATTTCATGATGATTGATTTACAGTTGACATACATCTTGCTGCCCATAAGAAAAAGTGATTTTGCATGTCATTACAAATGGGAAATCACATAAACTGAGTATTACTTGTCTGCAAACAGTCTCTAGAATTTAAGCTATCATTTAAACATACAGACTAAGCTGTCTAGGGAAATTCTACATTCTTTCAAGACCAGAAAGTTTTTCCTCAGCATAAGTTCTTATTCTTCTATACTGTGAAAAGGTTTCCAAGTCAAAGACTATTCTGCTAAGAAATCAAACAATGCAAGCCTATAAGCAGGAAGCTGAAATAAATGTGTACCGGTATTCATTTTCCAAATAAAAAAATTGTTGCATATTCCACATGCTCCATATAAAAGAGAAAAGCTTAAAAACAAACTTGACATAAGTTTGGGCATCATAATTCTAAACCTGACTCCAGATGGCAGTCTTTCACTTGGATCACTAAGCCCCATCCATATCCTAAACCCATCATATGAACTGGCTTTAAACTTCCTATACAGAACAGGGGGAAAAAAAGAAAAAAGAAAGAAGTCTTTCTAGAAATAAACTGCTCTAAAATCAACTTCTATTGAATGTGTAAGAAGGATCCATTCACTTGCACTTGATACAGCCTTTTCATTGAAACAAATGCAAAGTTAATTTAAAAGAGAGAAAGAGAAAAAGCATGACCCTGGCAAAGCCATTTGCTCAATCCATAGCATGATATCAAATTTGCATAGCGCCATCTCTTGGCAGAGTACACACATTCCGTCTGCTACACATTCAGCTAACACACACACAGGTACTTTGTATGTGTTGTACTGGCAAATGGATTAATATTATTTATAGTGTAAATCCAAGAGGGGTAACTGGTTTCAGTGCAATATTCAAAGGGGATTTATACAATTTTGACAGAGGAGGGGATTCTGCAGCTTACTAGTTAAACCTCTTCTGTGTCACCATGTATTTGAACAGATTAATAAACTTCAAGAGTGAAATTTTGACTTAGTATGCATTGTTTCAGTGATAAATTGGTATGAGACATCATCCATCGTTATAAGCTTCCCATTAAAGATACCTGCTCATGTTTCAGGTAGAAAGACAATATTCTTAGGCTTGGGTCTAAGTATCATACTGGGGGGCAGCATGAATCATGCTTAGTTGGATAAGATACCAGTACTTCCACATCTTATGGAGATATCAAGTATAGACATTAATGACCAATTATAAAATTTGAAGAGAGAACTAGATTGCAAGAGAATATAGATTGTATCGTCTGTTTGGAGCCAGAAGGGCATTAACTGATATACAGTTTTTTAACACAGAGTTAATGCCCTTCTAGCTCTCAATTTTAAATTGTCTGCTGAGAGCCAGAAGGACATTAAATCTGTACAAAATGATATGAATTCATACTTGATTGGAAAAAGCAGACAAAAAAATCATCTATATATAAAATCTCAAAGAAAAATTCAGTTCAGGAAATATCTGTAGTCTATCTTCTACAAACAACATTCTTTATGATATAGATTCTACAGAGTGGATGCCAGTAGTATGATTTTTTCTGTTATTCAACGTCTTGTTAGTATGCCCACGGTATAAATACCAAGATAATCTAATCTTTGCTGGATGCACGTCTGCATGTGAAAACGTGGTTATTTTTGTTAGACTCCTTTTACAGACACAAACATTTTGATATGTATGTATATGTAATGTACCTATCATCCAAAGATCCAAAATTTCTGGCTGAGAAACTGTACTGATAATGTCTCAAATACATGTACATGTACATGATCAATAACCCATTCAATACAGTTTAATTTTTACCACAGACACTTTAACCATTGATGCCCGGCCTACTGCTGTACATTAGCTCAAAACCAGAAATGGTCTCAATCTCGTCAGACTGAAGGCTTTGAGCTGAGCCAGGCGCCAGCCAGACTAAAACTCAAAAACGTGTCGGCTCAGTAACAAAGGTACGGTAGAAAAGAGTTCTGAAAAAGCTCTTTCTTTTTTTTGTGCATTTTTTATCACTCAGAGAATCTATTTTTCTGATATATTTGTACATGTACAGGTCTGCCTGGAGTGTATTGCAATATGTTACAAAGCCTATATAATAAAGGAAAAGAACATTGGTGTTATTGGTGTCAAAAATTGGATAATAGATTTATCTGTGTTCTTTAACGAGTTACTGGACCAGTCCAGAACCTGGTAAGGATTTTTAGAACTTAGGTTGTGAGCTATAGCACTAGCCAGACCAAGAAATTATGGGTAGCGTCAACACTGGGTTAAGCAACTATGTAGAGGATTCTATCTTTAAATGGGATATCCTTTTCTTGATGTTCACTGGGACTTCATCAGTTGATGGAAAAAAGACCAATTACCTCTATATTATGTAGAATTTCTCTTTCAATTAAAAAAGATCATTCATTCTCCATCTACTGTAAAATATATAGAGAAAACCACGATATATATCATTCAGAAAATATCTTTAAGTTTAAAAAGGAGATGGCTTATAGAAGCTGCATAGAGTACTGTTCGATGTGTCTGATTCTCCAGACTAACTAATCTAACAATAACCCCCCCCAGCCCTGGGGCCTCACAAAATGGTAAGCATGTTTATTCTTGTTTATGATATGAGATATTAAGAATAAGCTCCTCCATGTTGCCGTAGGTGAGGCGAAGATTGCCCCGCAATTATCCCCAATTCACCCTAAATGAAGCCATGATCTGCCACACAGAAGAATCTAGAGCGTTGTAGTGTTCATGCAGCGCCAAGAGATACACGTTCCATAGCATATATTGCGCTTCCTCCATTTACAGAGTCTTTTTGCAATATGCCTGGCGTATGCTATACATGGTAGATGTCACTTATATATCATCTGCTGGGAGCAAAAAGCTAGTTATAAATGAAAAGGTGAATTGTGGCAATTGTGAAGAAACTGTCTAGAATTACTGGAAAAAAGTTTGATTACATGCATGTGTTTTATGGAAGAACAAATATGTTCATTGCGAGGTTTTAGAATCATCAGTATGATAACCAATAAACTCAATCTAAAACCAAGACACGCGATGGAACTACATGTATACTTCAAAATGTGGTCCAAAGTTCTAAAACTTCTTTAGTTATATTTGAAAAATGGGGGTAATTCCAGAGCAACCCTTTCAAGCGACATTTCTACTATGATGTTCTTCAAAAGTGACATAAAATGAATGAGAATGCTCATAAATAGTTTGTCACCTTTACCAGAACTCAACCTTCTCTTAAAAGTTCCTAAATAGATAAAACCAAGTCTAATCACCATGAACAACAATGGAAGTGTAAACATGCTCCTATCTACAAAGGTTAAGTCAAGAGACATGAAATGATAACTGCAATCACAGTTCAGACTGTCTTCCATTATAGTAAAGACCATTGTGCAAACTTCTGTCAATAATCAGCACTGGCAGCAAATTACCATTCAGAAGAAAAAAAAAATTAGTATTTGGAATGATCATATGTTTAATGGAGCTGTTTCTGACCATAAAAATTATAATGAAATTCAAAATTTGTTAATAATCACAAACCATCAGTAAACAAATGTGAATCATACAAGCCAAACTGGCATAAAATGTTCAAATCAGGAAATAAAATTGTTTAAAAAAAAAAGATTAAAAAACATCCATTTGTTTCTCGGATAAATAAAATGTATACAAAACTTGTTAATAATCACAAACCATCAGCAAACAAATGTGAATTATACAAGCCAAACTAGCATAAAACGTTCAAATCAGGAAATAAAATTGTTAAAAAACAAAGATTAAAAAACATCCATTTGCTTCTCGGATGAATAAAATGTATACAAAACTGTTTAATAATCACAAACCATCAGCACACAAATGTGAATTATACAAGCCAAACTGGCATAAAATGTTCAAATCAGGAAATAAAATTGTTTAAAAAAAAAGATTAAAAAACATCCATTTGCTTCTCGGATAAATAAAATGTATACAAAACTTCATTTTAACAAAACAATATACATGTACAAGAAGGAGGCAAATTCCCTGAAAAGCACAAGGCTTGTGTTGAGGATGCAATTACAGGACATTGAAAACATTTATTAAGTGTACCAATCACCTAAAAAAATAATTTGTGTAAAGCTAGAATGTATAAAATCAACCTCAAAACACTTTACCTGGCCTTCTGTGGGTTAACGGTTAAGGAGTATGAAGAAAATGAAGGTAAATAAAGGAACCCAACTCCAAGTTTGGTTCCACGCCGGCCCTTATTCTATGCGAGTGCGTACGGAATGTGTCTCCTCACAAGTCGCTGTATTGTTTCTTCAGAGTGTATTTCAACATACAATACAATGTACCTCTTAACCCTTTCAAGACAATTGACCACATTTTGTGGTTTGGCTCAATAACTTTTGATTCAGAGCTCTAAAAAATATACCAGAAGCATGAGCAGAAAGAGCAAAAAATTCTGCACACACTATATCCATTTTTGTTGCATGACCATATTGCATTTGATGCCAGGAATTTTAAAAAGGAGAATAAGCTTCAAAATCCTTAAATTGGCAACACATTGAGAGGTTCAAAATCATTGTTTTTTATCAAAATTGGCAACTTTTTCAACTTACCGACAATCTTTTTTAACCATGTATATTGTTTTCAAAGACATTACACCTTATTACAATCTTGTAGCACTAAAAGAAAAATATTATTGTTGCCAATTTGAAGAACAAAATGTGATCAATTTAGCCCTTAAATAATTCCTGTCCTGAAAGGGTTAATAGAATCAACATGTATTTGAAGCTCATATTTTGAATATAGTACAGCCGTTATAGCGACATGGAAGCCCCCTAACATACAGAGCAAAATATATTTTGGGGTGATTGGTACACTTTATAGTCAAAGAAACTGTTGGTGTGCATAGCAAAGTATATGGGCAAAAGACAGAAATGGTCTGGAATTACCCTTTAAGAGAGCAAATGGCCATTCAGCTGCAGGTTATAATGACCCTCTTGACACATTTCTGCCACTGTGTTCTATATTTAACGTCTGCATACAGCAGGAAAGCATGTATCGCTACGCAGAAAAGTGCTTCAGCGTGCGCAAGGAATGCAGTCCCACACAAATGTGCTGTATACATCCACAGCAATCCTGCAAATTGAATTTGGTGTATTGTGACCCGGCACGGATTCGATTTGAATATTTGAAAAAGAAGAGAGAGAAAATGGAACGAATCAAATAAGGAAGGATTTCATAGACTTCACTGAGTCAATATGAAGAAAAAATTATCTCTTTGAGGCAACACTACATACTACACTGTCATGTATAAGTATTGTATAATATCCATCTATATATAGATAGATAGATGTAAATTTGCACATTTCATTTAGGTTTTGTGTCTCTATTTTGTACTGTCTTTTCCCCAATTCATTTGTTCATTTATCAGTCAATAACAACTCTCCCCAAGAAACTTTCACTAGTCCTGTACATAAGATACACTGTTAGTGGATTTTCCTAATGCTTATTCTTATATATTTGGTAAAATTCTGTATGCAACGAAACAAGTACAATATATACTACAATTACTAGGAGCCAATCAGAGAGAGACCTTCTTTAAAATATCATGCCCTATTCAGAGAAGACTAAAGATTAGACACAGCACATATTTTCTTTGATCTAATGTTTAACTCGGCTCCTTCAGTTGCTTTAAAACAGATCACAGGGCTTTCGTGTCACGACCTTTTCCATTGTGTACAAACTTTAACTCCTGATTTGTTACAGCAACAGAACAAAAACAAAAAAGCAGGAAGAAAACTGAAAGCTGTATGGACACATACAGGATGTTCCAGGACAAGAAAAAATAATCACCCACTTCCCCAAATCATTGTTTGGATGGTGCAGGGTATTTGTTATGTTCCTCTTGAAACTGGAGGAACTTGTAGAGCTTTCCAATGAAAAGTTCTTTAAAAAATATACATGAAGCATTCAAAGTGAAAAAAAAAAGGAAAATGGTTGTTAACGATGACCTCTCTGTTCATGTTAAACAATTATTGCTCGACTTGTAATCTCAGAACAGCGAGCGACGTTGTTTCCGGCCCTTGTGAACCCTCATCTGTGTTATTGAGCCGTTGTTTCGTTAACTTAAAGTTTCGCAAACTTAAGGTTTCGCAATCACAAGTCCCATATGAACGTAGCTTATGATACCCCTGGAGAAAGATGGCCTTGACAAGTTCTACAATACTTATTTGTTATTTCCTCCTAGCAGCACACGATGTAAGCAGAAACTATGGACAGGTAGCCTTTATAGAGGGGTGGCCACTGAGAGGGGTTGGCCACTGAGGCAGGTTTGCCAGGACATGTTGTCCGAGCATTATACAATTGATCCTTGTCTCCTGGACTAAACAGGATGTTTGCAGTCTATGATATCAACAAATTTACTTTTCCAATGAAGAATCACATCAAAATTTGCAGAAGAATATCAGCAAATATACAACGTACATCACAGGTCCGCAGTTATGTTTGCAGAAATGAGCAGCACTTCTTCAAACATGAAAAACATCGCAAACTGTGATGTGATTACGTCCCAATTGAGCGGCAAATTGTGATGCAGAGACCATGAAAATCATTTCCTTACATCATTTCTGATCTCCCTTCCATCTACTCCTCTCTCACAAACTTTTCTCTCTATTCACATCTCTCTCCTCATCTATATCTCTCTTACTTTCTCTCTCTCTCTCTCTCTCTCTCTACCCCTCTCTTTCTCTCTTCCTATCTCTCTCTCTCTCTACCCCTCTCTTTCTCTCTTCCTATCTCTCTCTCTCTCTACCCCTCTCTTTCTCTCTTCCTATCTCTCTCTCTCTCTCTCTACCCCTCTTTCTCTCTTCCTTCCTATCTCTCTCTCTACCCCTCTCTTTCTCTCTTCCTATCTCTCTCTCTCTCTCTCTCTACCCCTCTCTTTCTCTCTTCCTATCTCTCTCTCTACCCCTCTCTTTCTCTCTTCCTATCTCTCTCTCTCTCTCTCTACCCCTCTCTTTCTCTCTTCCTATCTCTCTCTCTCTCTCTACCCCTCTCTTTCTCTCTTCCTATCTCTCTCTCTCTACCCCTCTCTTTCTCTCTTCCTATCTCTCTCTCTCTCTCTCTACCCCTCTCTTTCTCTCTTCCTATCTCTCTCTCTCTCTCTCTCTACCCCTCTCTTTCTCTCTTCCTATCTCTCTCTTCCCATGCTTTCCATTTTCCTCTCAAATGCAAGAATAAGATAAATCTCACATTAAACCATACTGTACTGGGCCCTGTTTCATGAAACTTGCTTTCGCTGACAATTTACAATAACTGTTATAAGCTACTGAAATCCTTGCATCTGATTAGCTGAGAGCAAATTTGCCGGTAAAAATCACTGACAAGACACTTGATGAAATGCCCGCCTGGAATACCTGATATCAATTAAAGTGTTAATTAACCATGTTGCTTTTACACCATCAACATAGACCTGTCAATGAATGAATCAATTACTCAACCAGTATCTAACAAACCAATCCGTCAGTCAGTCAATCAGTCCATTTAGCAACATATTAATGAATCAATTAATCAATCATTCCTAAAATCAACTGACCAACAAATCAATCAATCAATCAATCAATCAATCATTCAATCAATCATTCAATCAATAAATCAATCTCAGCTGATCTAACCATTCACCAACCAATCAATTCATCAATCAATTATCAAATCAATCAATTAATATATTATTAATAATCAGTCAAGAAACACATCAATCATTCGATGGGTCTCAAATGAATCATCATTCAATCAGTTAACCAAACAATCAATCAATCAATCAGTCAACCAATCAATAAGTAAACAAATCAATCAATAAGTAAACAAACCAATCAATCAACCAATCAATTGGTCAATAATTCAATCTGTCAACCAACCAATCAATCAATCAATAATTCAGTCAACCAACTAATTGATCGATCAATCAATCAATCAATCAATCCATAAGTTAATCAATTAATCAATCAATCAATCACTGCTCCTACCTCTGATGATTGCTTGGGTGAATTCTGTCCAAACTGTTGCTGTTCTTCCCACCTGGATGCCACCTGTAATGTTTCCAATGTCTTCTGTGACATGGATTTGGAACTGTCCATCAATGTCTCCTCGTAGAATTCTTGAATATCTGTAAGGGAGAACAAAATAGTTAAAATGTGATCAATGAAATAAAATATAATTCACAAAAAGTGACAGGAGTTGAAAGGATGAAGTAAATCATTATGGCACTCAGGAATGAATCATCCAACACATGCAGGGTGGAGGTCTTCAAGCAAAATATGAAACAATCACGAAGCAAAATGCAATGCAGGCATTTCCGACCAATAATTACAGAAATTTTACTTTAAATACGACGAAATCATCATGCACTTGTCAATCTTCCTATATATACTTATCATCGCTTTGTAAAAGTTGGTTTGAGATGAAGCAGAAAATGGGTAGAGTGAAAGTTTCATAAAAAGAACAAAAACTGAGAAATTTGAGGAAGTTGTGAAAAAGTAATGTTATGGGAAATCCCCTACTAATATTGGCAATGCAGCCATGTACATCCATAGAGATAGAAATATGACTTTGTTCTGTACAGAGCATCACTTTAAATATCCTGAATATTTTATGATGGTACATACTTTTCACTGATAATACATCATGAGCCGTTAAAAAGATGTTTGCAGAAACCGCAGTCTGAGATCTTTTCGTTCAAGATCAATACACGCAACAGACAGGATTATTGACCAAATTATAAAACTGTTATCATCCACTGTCCCGCATTAAACCACACCCCCCCCCCCCCTCCCCTGGTCCTCTACAAAAGAAAGAACAGACAATCTCATGATAACAAGATGTGCATTGTCTTTTGCATCCAGCTCTCTTGTGAATAATCCCCGGCGAATTACACGCCAGAAAACGTCAATTACCACTATCGGATTACCCCGCTTCCCCAGCCACATGCCCAGCGAGCGTTCGTCGCGAGGCCATGACCGTGTGCGGTGTCTTGCGGGTCAGTCATCGATACAGCACCGAGTGTGAGTAAATAGAATCATGATACATGTATGCATCTTCTTCAAGAGACGATCTAGTCTCGAAAGTGGACAATGTTGTATCTGGCTTAAAGGTAATCTTCATGTAAAGGTATTTCTGAGAATCAAATGAAACTTACGCTGAATGTTAAAAATTTACATATAACTGATATCAGCATACTGTATATGATATGCAGGGGAAGGGGGTGGGGAGGTGGAACTGGGAATTCACCCCCCGTATGTTTGCCAAAATATGGAAAAAATATTTGCACGTTATGAGCTTTCATGATTTACAGCCCTATATCACTTGATATATGGGACATTAACACACTAACAAAATTTCAATCATTGCTTACCCTGCAGTGTCAAAGATAACATAGTGCAGTTAAAATATATAACTTCCAATATGTAATGTACACACTTGTAAAGGAGAATTGTCATACATGAGTATATGAATGATCAATTAGCAAAAATTCAAAAAATGTAATGGTACTTATTGATATAAAACCTCATGGACTTTTTCATTATAAGATGCTCCACACTATTAGTTTCATAATCTTTCTTCGCTCTATGACCAAATTTTTTTTGGCGGGAGGATGTGGAATCACCCTAGCATAAAGTCTGGACAAATCTCCACGGTATCTAAATGAAATTATGCACAATCACGATGTATGGTAACTAGAGATCATTCAAATCATACAGTTCATAAGATGCATGGAAGTATATTTTATGATTTAAACCAGCTAGGCCCTGCTCTTCATAATTCTCAGAGGATTATAAACGGAGAGCGAGTTTTTGCTGTATCTAAATGACAATTATGCACAATCATGAAATACTGTAGCTCAGGATCAATACCATGGCATGGTTCTGTCCAGTATTACAGTATTTTCATGGTTTAGACATTACTGATCAAAGAAGGTGATTAATCTACGTCTTTCACTTTGCAATACTTCAGCATTGAAGGGGCAAGTCTCTGCCGTATCTACACAAACTTTATGCACAATCATGAAATATGGTAGCTCTGGATCAATTTTGTCATATCACATAGCATCTGCTGAAAGCCAAAAGGGCGTTAACTCAAATACATTTGCACAGATTTAATGCCCCTCTGGCTCCAAACAGATGATAAGATGTATGAAAACCTTTATGATTTAGACTGGCTAGGTCTTTTAATTCTCTTTGTAATTCTTGCAGCATTAACAGGGGCAAGCCTTCACTGTATCTAAATGAAATTATGCACAATCATGAAATACGGTAGCTAGGGATCGATACCATCATTCCATATCTCTGCTGAGAGCCTGAAGGGCGTTAAGTCAAATACTTTTAAACAGAATAAACATCCTTCTAGCTCTCAACAGATGATGTATTCATATGTGATATGGAGAAGAAAAAAAATTGGCCTAAGCATTTGTTTTGATTTTGACTAGCTGTCTGGGATTATTTTTTTTTTTTCCTTTTTAATTTTTGCAGGATCATTACTCTGAGTGCTGTCTGAGTGACTAATAATGGAATCTCTCTTGTGGGTGCTCTCTCACTGTCTCTCTCTCTCTCTATCTTCCTCTCATCTTCTTTCTCTCACTCTCTTTCTCTCATCATCTTTCATTCTATCCTTTCTCTCATCCTCTTAGTCCTTCTCTCATTATCTCTCTTTCTCCCTCTCTCTCTCACCATCTTTCATGGTCTCTCTCACTCTCTACAATGTATATCTCTCTCTGCCTTTTTTAGTATCTCTCTCTCTCTCTCTCTCTCCCGCTCTCATTATACTCAGATTTGTTAGATTATCCGAAGCGCTTTAATCATCACCCTTATCCTGGCTGCCCTGAATCGAACTGAATCATCCATGACTCATTATCTAGTCGGGCTTAAAACTCTGCCAACAGCTCTTAAAGGTTCTATTTAACATGTTCAGGAATCAAGAATAAACATTGGAGTGAAAAACTGGTTAGCTATCAAAAAGACTCCAGAAATGTTTAAAAAATATAAAAGACAGCTGTCAAAATCAAAGAAATATGAAAATCATCCTTAACCCTCTCATGAACCCAAGGAGGGTTTTTTTTTTCTACAAATTAAAAAAAACAAAACTAAACAAAACCAAGCTCTGTATGCAGCTAGAATATTCAGTTTAGACATTATAGAATTTTCAAATGAAAATGAATATGGTTGAATTTTACATAAAGTCATCTTAAAATGCTCGAAAGAAAATTTGCCTCTTGTTTAAATAGTGTAGCCATACTGATGTGAACGGCACCAGACCAACAATACACCGAACAAAAATTTACAATACCTTGAACGGCCAAGAATTGGTCAATTTGGAGTTGGTGTGCCAATGTCACCGAGGTATGACTTTATTTTCTAAACCTGTTTGGTAAAGGCACGTATAGACCAATGATAATACACAAATTTCAATCGATGGGGAACCATTTCATTCTGGTTTTGAATAAATACATGGAGCGGTTTATAACATTTTGCCTTGATTTTGTGTTGCCCCCAAAATTAAGCTTGTCTTTTGCAGAGCTCTGCAGATTTTCTCTCTTTCTCTTTCCCAGTTTCCTTTTCTCTGTCTCTCTCTCTCTCTCTTCCTTACCGTATTTTCTGCATATCTCATTCCTCTGTGTCTTATCTCTCTTCCTCAGCTTTCAGTCCATCTTTCATTTGTTTTGTCCATCTTGTTCTTTTCCCATCTCGTGATATCGTCCACATGGTATGATGTCAGCATACTGTCCCTAATTCTCCTTCATCCCCCTTCCTCTCTCTCCCCTCCCCGATAAGCACCTACATAAATGTACATGCGTGTGTTGCGTAAAGGCTAATCGTTCATAAAATTCCTTTTATAATTTTTTTTTTATGAAGCTCATTTTGTCAATTAAATCTAAGGAAAATAAAATCATTATCATCTTCCTGATAAAAAGACTTGATTAAGTTGATTTGATTTGATTTTGTCAAGTTTATTTGTAAAAACAATGAAAACGTATCAAAGCTGTTGAGATTTTATCTACTTCATTGAGTCAATTCTATCTTTATACAATGTATAATTTTCATGTCATACCCTTTATTTTCCTTGTCTTCTTTGTTCTTATTCTTAGTCTCATTCACTATCCTAATTTTTAAAAATCTATCATTCTCTTCTTGATCCATTTGCAGAATCTTCTCCACCTGTCTCTCCATCTCTCTCTCTCTTTTCATCCTCTCCTCCTCTCTCTTCTATCCTTCTCTCTTCCCCCTTCTCTTTTCAGCCTCTCTCACTCCCCTCCCTCTATCTCTCCCTTTGTCTCTCTCCCTCTCTTTCAAATTCTTCATTATTTCCTTTCTCCCCTCTATCCCTTTCAAACCTTCTTTAATCCATGGCCCTGCCATGGCTAAGCACACATTGCCTTGTTTAATGCAGTCAATATAAACAAACCATGTCCATGCGCATGGGAATAACTGTGACAAATTCATTATTCCTGCCTCAATATCAATTTCACTTTCACTTATCAATGTCTACTCGGATTGTCTTGCATGCAGTATGCTGTAAAAGTGGACATTTTCACACGATCAATTTTTCGTGCTCAGCCGCGTAAAGTGAATTTCACGTTTTTTAATTTCATCGACTCGCCAGGCTCACGTGCAAAAAAAAATGACATAAACAAAAATATTTGTGTGTTTTCATTTTCGTGCCAATTTCACGCTGTGCGAAGTGCATGAAAATTTCCACACCGCAAAATATTCCATGTTTACAGTACTGTGTGCAAAGTAATTCACCACTTTAGTTATAATATTGTCTGAGGCAGAAGGGCATTAACTCTGTACAAATTGATACAAGTTAATGTCCTTCTAGCTCCAAACAGATGATTACATGTACACCTCCAGACATTGACTGTCGTGACAATATTATCAAAACATATTGATAAAATATACTGTGTGATACTACATGCCTTTAGGGTAGGGAATGTAAGAGAAGAGGGATGGGAAGGAATGGGAGAAGGTAGGAAACGGGGGGGGGGGGGGGGGGGGGGGGGAGGAGAGAAAAACAAAGGAAAAGTGAAAAGAGAGGGGGAAATTGCTATTGCTAATGTTCCTTAAATAGGAAGTAGTATGTATGTGGTACACTTTAAAATAGTTGTGGTGGTGTGATAATATGATAAAGCATAATGCAAATAGTCACAGTAAAAAGCAGTAGAATATACCCAGGTATGTATGCTAACATAAATATTTGCTTTAGAACAATATTTTAGGTGATCATGGCATTTTCTCCCAATTTGCATTTTATGAAAGGCATTATCAAGAAAAGAAAACAGGAAATGAAAATAGTCAATTTCCTTTTTCCTCACACTAAACCCTCATCACTTTGCCTCTGACTTTTTACATCTTTTCAAGCAGGTTAAGATAGATCTTTGTACAATTTATCTAATCTTATTTTCGAGAAGCTAAACTACTATTGAATTTCTATATAGGTTCTTGCTCAAATATGCTCCCCTTTAAAACATCAGCCTACATCACAACAACAATAACCAGATCTTCCTATACAGATGAACTGCACAGTAACATGTACATACATAAATGCGAAAAATTCAAGACATGCACTCAAAACCATTAACATTATTTTTATAGCCCATAATGTCCCATCATGATCCTCAACAGACATGATTTCAAGTTTAATTGGGGAATTACGTCATCCATAATTCATAACTGAAGTAATGTAGTACTTTTCTGTCCACACACTTTTCTTCCCCAAGTGGAATGTCCCATGGATATCATCCAGATTCAAAGGAAAAATTTTAGAGACATTTCATGGAAGCCTCGCCTTTCTTCTACATGTAATCAAAGGGGAATGAAACCCTGGGGAAAAATCAATTTTAATGAAAAGAGAGGACAGAGATAAGAAATTTTTAAAAGGTTTCATCAAAATCAGTTACAAAATGAGAAAGTTATGAAAGTTTGAAAAGTCTAAATTTACTTTCTATGGTGATCCTCAAATTGGCAATGTTGCTTCAAAGTGACAGGTTTAGTAGTACAACTCTCCATATACTTTGTACACAAAATTTCATATTTTTCCCATTATCTCTCAAGATGCAGCTTGTCTCCTTAGCTCAAGATACAGTTAACTCTGCATATTAAAGTCGACCTTATATAAGTCGAATAATCGCCGTAGTCGAAGCAATTTTTCAGAACAGAATGAGCAAAACATGTGTTTTTTACCTCTTCTAAGTCGAATTTCGCCTAAGTCGAACAGATTTCTGTGGTCCCAAGAGATTCGACTTAGGCAGAGTTACCTGTATATCACAGGAAAATGTATTTGACACAACGTATGTTGAGTTCACAAAAAAAAAGACAAGCAGCATCTTTAGAGATAATGGAGAAAATATGAAATTTTGTTTACAAAACATATGGACAGTTGTATTACTAAACCTGTCACTTTGAAGCGACATTGCCAATTTGAGGATCGCCACAGAAAGTAAATTGAGACTTTTCAAACTTTCATAACTTTTTCATTTCTTAACCGATTTTGATGAAACTTTTTTAAAAATTGATCCTCTCTATCCTCTCTTTTCACTAAAATTGATTTTTCCCAAGGGTTTCATTCTCCTTTAAGGGTGCGTTATATAGCTCAATTGTGAAGCCAGAATCTGCATTTCAAAATGCTGTTCCATGGTATCCTGTTTATAACTCTTTTCTCCACGCAAATTCAAGCTCGACCTGCCGCTGGATTCACTCAGCATAGTGCATACTGAGTCAGTTTTGAAACTGTGTGTCGGCAAGAAAAAACCCCCACAACCGTGTTTTGAAATAAACGTGTACCAAACTGATTTTGGTCTGAAAAAAAAAGGAGCTCTAAATGCACCCTTAGACTATCTCAACATACCACAAAAAAGAAAAACAAAGAAAAAGGGTGCATTTGAAATATCTGAAATAGTTATCATGCAGTAAACAGACTGTGTGGACATGCAAATGTATCAAAGCATGCTGACAAATCACATACACTGAAAAGACTTAACACATATATCCACATGGGACTTAATTAATATTTTAATTGGTCAGGATTACCAGTTCAAATTATTCATCTTTCTTCAATCATTACAAGGTTATTAATCATTTTTTTTTTATCATTCGCTTCACAGATATCATGTATTCAGGAAAGTTTTGTCTGACTTTTGTTGGATTCTGTAAGGATTGCATGGTTTTATATATGATCACCAAAACAAAAAACTTTTTACATACTTCTTCTAAATTCCAGACAGTCCTATATACATCTTACTGTAACTTTTCTAGATCTATATAAACGACCTCTGATGTACTTTTGCAATCCCACATTGGCGACATTCTACTAATGTTTAGAACATGGAGGTAGCACTAATTAGCGACGCGATTGAATAAATCTGTTCGTTTGAAAGTAAATATGCCCGAAGCCAGCCCTGATAATCTGAGTAATGAGAAGAGTTCCCAGTTGGCCCGCTATGAATGACGTTCCGCTTTAGAAGATGTTCAAAAGGTGGCAAAGAGGAAATGATGTCTTGCATAATTAAAAATTTTCATTCATCTTTTGCCAGAGGTTAATCATCGGCGTTCTTGGAAAACTGAAGTATGTGGGCATCTGGGAGTGATTGCACATAAGCAGAATACAAAAAAATAAATTTCTAACTTTGTACTGTACATGCCCAAATACTATTAAATCTGTGATGTTCCAGGTATTTATTGCCACATTAATATTCTTTGGGCATTTGCTTGGATTTCAGATTCCTTTCACAAGTATTGCTTTAATCAGGCAGAATACTTAAAGGAAATTTCCTGTCTTCGATAAAATAGTATGGACAAACTTTGGAAATTGTAGGAAAGACCCTACCTCCTTCTTTATATCTTTAAAGGAAAAGTCGATCCTGATTACAAGTTTGTTTTCAAAGAAACAGGAAAATTAAAGAAACAGATCAGTGAAGGTTTGAGAAAAATACGATAAGAAATAAGAAAGTTATGAATTATTGAAGTTGTATAATCAATCAAACACAAGTGGCAACTCCCTGACATATCTTGCAAGCTCCTCTCCCATATAGCCATGTACCCCAAAAATAATAAACTTCCATTTTCTCTGAGGAAAGTATCTAAACATACATGCACCCTTATAATCATTGCTCATATGCTTTATACAAAACCTGTATGAAACAAATCTATTCCTTCATCAGAATCTAAGAAAATGAAAATTTATGAAATTTTCTCTACTGAGCAAATGGGAGAGGAGCTCGCAAGATACGTCACAGAGTTGCCAATTTGCGTTTGATTGATTACAACTTCAAAACTTCATAACTTTCTTATTCTTATTGGATTTTGCTCAAACTTTTACTATTCTTATTTCTCTCATTTGCCTGATTTTATTCAAATCAACTAAATACCAGGGTGGACTTTCCCTTTAAATACTAAAATGAAAACATGTATACATGTACTATAAAGTCATGTTGTTGTTTTTTTTCAATTGTGAGGTATACATGTACATCCTAATATGGTGTTGAAAATGTAATGCATTAAAAACCATGAATACAAAATATATTTTATAGTGGCTCTTTAAAATAGAGTTTAGGGGATGAATTGCCCTCAGGCCTATCATTTAAATTTTTTTTTTTTACTATACTAGCCCTGAAAATAGTGCTTGATATAAAATCACATAAATTTAGATGCCCAACGTATAGAAACATATCAAGAGTAACTGTCAAAACGATCTGTCTTCCATAGTCAAGGGGTGTACTGAACTCGTCAAAAAACCATTTTACTACCATGTTTGACACATGAGCAATGCCAAATATGTCTACATTGTAAGGAATGTACACATGGAATGCAAGCGACAAATGCATGGAATGGAAAATCTATGATCTGTACATCGGTGAAGTCTGTGAGTTTGATGAAAAGCAAGTAGATTTTTCACTGGTGACTGGCCAAATTTGACACAAACCATCTGGCTATGACCAGTATTATAGCCTACACATGCCCATTATGTAGTTTTTCCTACGTCGCAGATCACTAGCAAAAAGGACGTTACAGCCATTGGCGATGCAAATGGCCATAATGGCTTTATTGCAAGCTGCCGAAAATGAGTTTGATTAACACAATGACGAGACTGTCATAGGCTTCATTGGAAACTTCTGGCAATTTCAAAATTTGTGAGAATATCATAAAAACAGAAACAAAAACAAAAACAAAAACAAAAACAGAAACAGATTTCAATTTTTCAGCAAAATCATAAATGTGTTTTTTTTCTCTATTAAAAATTTACTTGTCAGTATAGACTTAACTGATTTTGTTTCATGTCACTACAGATATCACAGAGAAATCTGAATTGGATATGTGTCACATGATGAATAAGGAAAGGAAGTCTGTCGGCCAAATTTTAGAGTCATGCTCAACACGTGATCTGTAATCATCTTAAAATGCCATCTTTCATTCAAAGATACCGTCTGTTTGGAGCCAGAGGGCATCAACTCATATACTTTAACACGGAGTTAACGCCCTTCAGGCTCTCAACACACGATACAATGTACATCAACCACCAAGACTACTAAGATACTAACTGCTGAGAGCCAAAAAGACGTTAGCATTTTGTGAAAAGTACCATTCTGACATGGTTTGGAACTATTCATGTTAATTTCAATAAATCCATCCTAGAATGCATAGCAAGAAAACATAACTGAAAGTTTGAAGTTTTAAGAAAATTATCAATGTTTAGTATTGGCAAAAAAAAAGGGAGGAAAATGACTGTTGAATTTTCGTTAAGAGTTCTATATTTATGGTATGATGATATAATCATAGATATATCATCATAACTGGAGAAGTAATTTCCAAGCAAATTCAACAGATGGTATTTATTGTCTACATGTGCATCCACACACAAACTATACACTTATCTTCCTTGGAATAATTTTCAACATCTATTTTCGAAAGTAAAATCTACCTTTGAGCGATATTATGAGTCAGCATCCTTTTGGCTTTCAGTGGACGATACAAAGATCATGCAGCTCCCTTATATATCTGAACATGAATGAACGACTGGAGCAGTCAGTGCAGAGATTCAACCAGAATGAACATCTACAATACATACTTTAAGAGGTTTCCATGACAACATCTAACAAAGTGAATAACAAACCATCATGCTGCAATGATGCAAGCAAAGCGAGAAAGAAATTTAAAAAAAAAAAGATACGCAGGGGGAAAAACATTCTGACAAGTCACAATGGGCTCACAAAAGAACTGAAATATATATAAAAAATAAATAAAAATCATTGCAGGTTGCTGGCCAATCTATACATGGGGGAGTGAATGAATTGGGAACATTGAGAAAAGAAAAAATGTGGAGACGCGCTCCCTCTTACTGTTATCGACTGGAAGAAGAACACAAGCAACTTGGATGTCTGTTGATGGAGAGATAGGAAGGTTGATGGAGGATGGGTGAATGGAAGGGATTGATGAGATAGAGAGAAGGTAGAATGAAGGAGAGATAGGGAGGAAATAAGAACGGGTTGGGATTGAATCATTGATTATCAACAAAAAAGAGAATTATGAATGGAAAGAAAAATTTATGAAAAGTTGATGGATGATGAAGAATGAATGATGAAGTGGATGAGTAATAATTGGATAAAAGTACATGTCATAAATGATTTTAGGACCAGGGAATGGATGGATGAAAAATGTCAATGTTTGAGAAAGAGATAAGAAAAGAAGAAGACATTTGAGGATAGAAAGAGGAAAAGATGCATGTGGTTATGAAGTATGAAATAGGAGGGACATGTTGCATGTGATTTATTAATACATGAATTCAATTTAGGAGAAAAAAAATGATGTATTGTAAACAGGTGTAATAGTAATCATCAATTTTTAGTATAGGAAGGGGGGGGGGGTGTAGGACAGTTCAGGAATCATAGGAGAAATGGGGATTGGGGAAAAAGGTACAAAGGTTTAAGAGGGTTGGGTGGGAGAGAATTGTAATGAGAGAAACGGAATAAAAAACATGGGTTAGTGGAATCAGAACTGTCATGAATGCCTGGTTTATAATTACTGCAGAGCTTTGTGTATAATCATTTATTCATATACAAATAATATTAAATCAAGAAATGAACTCTGAAACTGAAAACAATGACCCCCACAAGAATCCAGGATTTTTCTTTTAAAAAATACATGTATGGTAATCTTTATTTTTTTTAAAAAATTTTTCTGATGGATCAATCATACATGTATATACTATGGATGAAAAGATTACATGCAGGTAATCTTTCATCTGCAAATGACGGAAAAATGGTACATGTATAAATTTGTCTGTTAAGAGCCAAAAGGACGTAAACTCATTTATTCTACACAGATAATTAAAATCCATTCATGTCACACTCATATTATTCAGAGGTGTAATGGCGTAGTATGGGTCCAAGTACCGAGGGGGCACTGTTATTATGAGGAGGGGGCATCCAAGAAATGTAAGAAATGAAAACAAGGCCATCAAACAGGAAAGGGTGTCCTTTGCCTTTTTTGTTTCATATTCCTTCACCCTCTCCCTTTCGTTCTTGTTCTCTCCATTTCTTTTAATTTTTCATTCGATTGGAAGCATGTGCTCTCCTGCAGTTACGCCACTGCTCATATTTGTACATATACCAAGAAGGTACTACATGTAGGCTTGCCTAGTACCTCCTTGCATATACATGTACTAGGTGTTAAAAAAAACCAGTGGACACTTTTGATCGTTAATAACTGAGCAATTATACGTCATATCAGACTGATGTTTTTACATTGTAGAGTTGAAGGATGTAAAATTTATTGGAAGCAAGTTTCATGACATTTCTCAGAATACTTTTCGGCAAATATTGCTCTGAATATTTAATCATATTTTCACTTTTTGAAAAATCAGAGCCACAAAATCTGTGTGTATCTGTAATTAATTCAGAATACAACAATCGCCATTGTGTATTGCAGCTGAAATTCCAGAACACCTTTTTAACCCAGAGTCATGAATCATTTATGACACTGGACAGCAAAAGGTTGGCAGAATTGACAGCTGCAACACACAAAGGCGATTGTTGTGTTCTGAATTAATTACTGATACACATATATTTTGTGGCCTTGATGTTTTAAAAAGTGAAAAATCTACTTAATCATTCAGAACAATATTTTAAGAAAAGTTTTCAAAGAAATGTAATAAAACTTGCTTCCAATAAATTTACATCCTTCGACTTAACAATGTAAAAATCTCAGTCTGATATGAGGTATAATTCTTGAGGTATTAACGATCAAAAGTGTCCACTGTTTTTTTTTTTTTAAACACCTAGTACCATACAGCAAACTAACATACAAAATGTTATAGGCACATACATGTATGCAGTCCACCCTTGAAATGAAAGTACAAAGAGGGTGCAAAATCATTATAACATATTACAATATTTGTATCCTATTAAGAAAAAGAAGATAATCACTAGAAATTTGTCATTGAGAAATGAGAGGGGTGTCATTCCTGCAAACACTGTTTTGACCTCCATTTTAGTGTAATGTAGGACACAAACTACTTTTAGAAGGCATCTTTAATCCAATAGCAGACACCATTAATCCGATCCCAATTACTCATCAAGGCCATTTAAACATTCATATCTAATTAGCATCAACACAAAGACAGTGATTGGAGAATGACTTGAATAGAATGATATACATGTAATTGGGCTAATAGTTTTTCCTTTTAGTACGGGCTATGCTAGTCTGAAACTCTGAATCCCAGACCAGTTACTTGACTGTTTGCACATGGAGGGCACAGCTATGGGGTGAGACACCCCCTCAATAAAAAAAAATTATGTCAGCACTTTAAAAAAAAATTCAGTCTTGTCTACAAACAAGAAATAATAATCAATTAATTTTCTTTCTTTTGCCTGTAGAAATAACATTTTCAAGCTTGACAGCAGATTTGATTCAACAAGCCCCTTTAATAAAAAGATTTTATGTCAGCACTTTTAAAAGAAAATTCAGTCTTGTCTAAAAACAGGAAATAATAATAAATTAATTTTCTTTCTTTATGCTTGTAGAAATAACGTTTTCAAGCTTGACAGCAGATTAGATTTGACAACCCCTCTTTCAAATGATCTAACACCCCCATACATTTTCTTTTCAAACAACAATCCCAGCAACAACAACAAAATGAATATATAAAGAAATAACAGGAACAGAAAAATATCTAGGAATTGCCCTTGCGTGAACATCAAAACAAAAGGGTAATTAACCCTTTCCATGCCACCAGATTTTTGAGCAATTGTGAAAAATAAATTTTCAAGCGTTAACTATTAACTTTCAATAAGTTTTTTTCTTGAGCAAACTGGGTGCAGATACATGTATATTGCATAGGAATAAACATTATATTGAAGGCACAGGTTTCTGTATGATGAAGAATTTTCAAGCCATTCTAATAAAGCCTAAACAAAATATTCAACACTCATACATTTGGGCGGGATTTGCCGCCCACGGCATGGTAGGGGTTAAGAATGTACTCTAAGTGTGAAGAGAATAACATGGATTTGCCAAGAGCCAGAAGGGTTCGTTTAACCCTTTCAAGACAATTGACCACATTTTGTGGAATTGGCTCAATAACTTTTGATTCAGAGCTCGGAAAAAATATACCAGATGCATGAGTAGAGAGAGCAAAAATTTCTGCGCACGTTATGCCCATTTTTGTTGCATGACCATATTGTGTTTGATGCCAGGAACTTTTAAATTGAGAATAAGAATTAAAATCCTTAAATTGGCGATACATTAAGTGGTTCAAAGTCATTGTTTTTTAAAATCAAAATCGGCAATATTTGCAACTATTCGACAAAATTCCTGTCCATGTATATTGCTTTGAAAGACATTGTACCTTATCCAAAGCATGTAGCAAGAAAAGAAAAATACCATTGTTGCCAATTTGAAGAACAAAATGCGATCAATTTAGCCCTTAAATAATTCCTGTCCTGAAAGGGTTAATACATGCCCTTTTGGCTCCCAAGAAACATAATTGTACACGTACATGTACATGTATGCAGGCAACCGTCTTCTTTTCTGTGCATCCTCTTCCCACCTTCTGGCCATTAAAGACTCTAGTCAGGATGTCATTCAAACCGTCTAATGCGTTGTAATTGGGCGAACAAACAAGAAAACGCAAGCCTATAACGCAATTACAATCTACACAAACAGCCATTACTGACAGTTAGGTGCAACTACTAGTATTATCGCATCGTTAAATGCAATTGATCACGGATGCATTCTCTGTGTAATAGAAGAGACGCAAATAGCAAACACTGATTACAACTTGCATTCTCCTACAAATTGGAAGATTATTAAACAGGTGAATTGTTTATCAACTTCGATTAAGATGTGGAAAAAAAATTATAATTATACATCTAAAAGTTTTAAGAAAAATGTTAGAATTATGGTTTGAATTAAAGGCTTGATTTTTTTTTCTTCACTTGACTGCTAAGAAAGCATGTGCATGCTTGTAAGTAAGCAACCAAGGGACCAACAGCTTTAAGTCTTCTCCAAGGGACTTGGTAATGAGGATTAATGCCTTACCAAAGGGCACTAACTAGTGTGTCCTCTTGGTTTTGAACCTGGGTCCTCCCAGTTATGAGAACACTGCTCTAACACTGAGCCATTGCACCTCCTCATGAGCCAATTGAATTGAATTGCATTCATTTATTTACAAGAAGACTGCTTTTCAGTAGTAAAATTAAGTCGGTGCAAGCAAAGTAAAACAAAATTACACTAACAACAGTAAGGGAAAATTTTTTTTTTTAAAGAATTCTGTTTGCATCACGGTAAGAGTAACAATAAAATCATACTTATCATCATAATTACATGTAGACGAGTGATTTCAAAGCAATTAAACAACACCATTAGTGCTATGAAGCTATCCATGTAATCTACATCTATAGGCTTTCTAAAAGGAAATTAGATGTTAAAAACTTTCAGAATGTTTCAAACTTTCAAGGCTTTCAAGGCTTTCCCTTCACATCCAAACAACATTTACTTTCATTTACTGCAAATCCAGCTTGCTTAAAATAGGCCTATTCATTCTTTTGAATATGATTGATAATAACTTAATGTTGCTTTTAACACCTCTATCCTTTTCCATTAAGTCAATGACCCATTCAAGAAGATCTATTCATGAATTGAAATTAAACTTTCTCCCCACCATCTAAAGAAACAATGAGGGTTTAACAAATATCTCTCTGAAAAAAAAAAAAGCTTTTGCAAAATTATATTTAAGCATCTTAATTGAATACTGAATGCATAATTTTGTCATCATATGTCTATCTAATGGTGCCAGAAGCTCGCATCATTGCATGCTTGTACCGGTCTGTCAGGCTATTTTCAGCGGAAAACATTTCAACCGTAGCCGACCGATTATGACTCACTGTATTGTGTATTAGGGTTGGAGGTGGAGAGAGAGAGAGAGTCGAAATACCCCTTCCAATATTGCCATATCCGTTCCTGATGTAATTAAAGGGGGCGTAGACTCTTTCCTCTCCAACTTCTTGTTTTGTTTTTGACGTCTCTGAGACACTTAACCTTTGGGGAAATGAAGCTAAGTTTTATTGAAGGCGTGAGTAATAGCACATATTTCTTTCGTCAAAACAATAACAAGATAACGTCTGTTTAGGGCCAGGAGGGCGTTAACTCTACGTAAAATTTACGAATTAACGCCTATCTGGCTCTCAGCACAACATAAGACAAAATACAAGACAGGTTTTAAAATAAGTTGCGTAAAACAGGAAATGATGCTCAACAGGAGTTTGAAGTATAGACGGGGTGATAGACATACTAAGACAAAACATTGATCATTGTGATCATAGAAAATCTGTTGACTGGCAGTTATCTAAATCAAGGGTGAAGAGTACGGATAAATAATTCAATGCTTCTAGGAAGGCCACGATAAAAGAGAGGGGAAAGAAAAAGAGGAATAGGAAATGGACTAAAAAAATACGGACTGTAGATGTATACTACGGTCTGCATCTGGGGGACGTTTCATGAAAGGACTTGTCAGATATTTTATCCGACAAATTTGCTCTCAGCCAATCAGATGCAAGGATTTCAGTAGCTTATAACAGTTGTCGGATGAAATATCCGACAATTTCCTTTCATTAAACGCTCCCCAGATCAATGCAATGGGTTGCTTTCAACCAGACTACTTTTCAAAAGCTGTGTTAAACCTGGGCCCTGTTTCATAAAACTTGTGATCAATAACAAGTTACAATAATTGTTATAAGCTACTGAAATCCTTGAATCTGATTGGCTGAGAGTGAATTTGCCATAGAAATGAGGCAGTTGTCTTTGATAACAAGTTTTATGAAATGGGGGTCCTGATGTACAAATTCAGCTTACATGTTGTTTACAGGGACCTATTACCCAAACTTAGTTCTGTACATGTACATGTACATTTGAAATCCTATGATATCCTATGAAGATAATACTCCGAGTTTAAACACCCAAACTGTGTTCCAAAGAAATTTAGGCCGGCATGTTACGAACTGAGCACATAAAACTTCTCTGTTTCATTAGTTGACTACAAAATGTACAGGAACAAAATAACTAAGCCTCCTATTTCTTTTGTAAACACTGGCCTCCACCCAGCCAATCTATCCCAGACGAAAACAGCTTGTCTCGTTTACAATCTAATTACCTCAATCTCTATTGGATTGCACAATAGGGATTTAATCTGATCAATAACAAGCTTTTCTGTCCTCCCCTTGAATGCCATTAACACTTAGAGCTAACCATCTCCTCCCAATCAACAAATCAATAATTAGTCTTTTATAGTCTGCTACGGATCAATCTGTACATGTATATATACATATACATGTGTAGACCTATACCTTCTGAATCAATAAACAGACACACAAAGTTACTGGGGATGTAGAATTTATTTTATGTAACATTTTAAATAAAGATAAAGTGAGTTCTGGTCATGAGATTGAATTGTGAAAGAAACTGTCACAAAGCAATTGGAGAAGGTTGATTATAAAGTACATAAGAACTGGTGAATGCTGTGAGGTTTTGTAATTACCAAAAAGGAGAAGAAATTGACTCAATCCTGCTGAGAGCCTGAGAGTCACACGCACTGCACACGCAAATGTGTATACGGGACTACGCACAAATGTTAAGCCCGAATATTTCAGCTGTTTCTTGTCATATTTTGAATGTGAGGGCATTTGAAGAGAAATCTTTTCCAGGGGACATTTCTACTATAATCTTCCAATCCAATACAATGAGAATGAAAAAGCTAAAAAATAATTTTTTCAATTTTCCCCAGAGCTCGACCTTCTTTTTTAAAGCATTTTCAACTTTGCACAATTCTGTAGCACTGATCCATATGGGACATTTATAATTTACCATCATCACAGAGCATAAAGAAACTACCATAGCAATAATGGAAAACGTGTCTTCGAGTAGACAATGTACTTTTGATGATCCATGACACAGAAATCTCCAATAAATATCAAACAATAAATTATCATGGTTTGGGTCACTTTAGAGATTCTACTGCAGTAAGTTTGACGATATGAAGTTGCATTATTTTGATCAGATTCAAAGCATTTTTATGTACAGTGCAGAGTGGAGAACTTCTACAACTAAATGGAATTTCCATTTGTCGTTCACCTTGAAACATAATCCACAATTCCCCCAATTGGAAAAAGCAATTTATTAAAAAGGTAGATCATTACCCCTACATAAATATAACTCACCTTAGATTTTCACTGCACTCACACAAGCAACAAAAACGTTGGATTAAACTCGGAGCTTGAGTTGCTAGGGGCAACATACACAGGGGCCTGGCTTGAGCCCAAGTCATTACCCTCTGCAGCGGTCATGACCTTTGATCTTGAGGGGTTAACTGTTTAACCTCTAATCATGTAGAGCTAGAAATAGGACACCCTCCTTTGTAAACTTGACCTGTACCTCATAAAGAGGGAGTGAAGGGCATATAAAAGGGGCTCATGGGGTGCCGAGCTGTACCCCATGCTAAGACAAATCTACATCTAATTTAAATCTACAGGTGAATAAAAGTACTGTACACATAGGCCAACATGGCAGTAACTTCTAATGTGGAAACTGGTAGTAGATGTACATGTATGCATATTAGAAGTCCTGGTGGCTTTTATCTTGCTTACATGCTTCTCTTTATTCATTCTCCAAGATGAATCACAATCCTGAATTCAAGCAAGCAATATCCCAAAATTTTGTGCTGCAAAAATGGTCATCATTAAACCCTTCTGTACCATGAGCGGCAAATCCAGCCAAAAACTGCAATACCGAACCTGATGTTTAGACTAAGAATAGTTTGTTTTTTCGTCCAGAAGCTGAAATATTTAACCATGTTCTGAATATTGTTCGCATGGAAGATATATTATGCCCAATCCAACAATCAAATAAAGAAAGAAAGTTCAGAAATTTCCTCTTGAATGTTCATTTACAAGAAAATTTGTAAACACAATGGCAAAGAAGGGGTTAACGAATTGCACAAGTTTTCAGGAAGCAAATTTTGGTTTTGTGGTCTGGTGTTGTCACTGTGACTTCATAGTGATATACAAAGACTTGCATCTCCGAGATAACAGACAGCTCGGCAGGTCATCATATTGAGTACATGGGGTGAAAATGTGAGTCAGCTCGCCAAGGGGACTCTCCATCGGAAGTGCTTCCTTACAGTGCTTGAAAACCAACAAGCCTTCAGCACCGCAGGCAACATATACAGCAGCCTGCCAAACAGGGGGATGGACTTTTGCCCACTCTCGGTGCCAAAATTTCAAACTGCTTCTGTACATGAAGCACCCTAGCTTTGACTTGCCTAAGTGATTTCATACAGCCCTTTCAGCCACACAGCTACACAAATGAGTAATTTGAAAGAGGTATACAATTTTCAGTATACATGTACACGTGGATCACTGAATCTCGAGCAGCCTAAATCGGGGCCTGACACTAACTGGTGCCCAGGACACATGGGCGCCAAAATCTAGGTCTGAACCCCCCAAATTTTGACATAGGGCTTAATGCATCCAGACCCTGAAATTTACATCTGGATCCCCCTCCCTCTCCCCCCCCCCCCCCACAAAACTTAGTGTGCAGCCTTGGCGAAATGCTCAGAAACATTTCATACTGCAGCTGAGCCACTTCTAAAGCAGCCCAAACCACCTCCTAGAGCACTGCAGAACTTTAGGGCACCATAATAAACAAAAATTTGATCCTTTTATACTAACATACCTCTGAAGCACCCTAACTTTCAGCATTAAAAAGGGTTAATAAATGAAGAAAGAGAGCAATATAGAAAAGGAATAGGCTATGAAAGAGACAGGTAAGGGATAGGAAAGTGATTTCAGACTCAGAGATAAGGATGGGGAAGGGTATAGCGATATGTTACCAAATATAGAGGAAGTGAGGTTTTCATGATGTGTTAACAAATGCATTCGAGTCACATCACACAGGGCACTTTTGAATTATAGATCACATATCCTCGAAAGTAGGCTCCTCATGGACAGACCGCGGAGAATTCCTGCATCATTCACACGAACACATCTTCTAGAATTTTGAAAATAGCAGAAAATTTCCTTATACCGATCGCAGTTGAGGAGTCATCAATGCCTACATCCATTACTGATATCTTAGCAAACTTGTGTCAACTTTGTGCAAGGAGTAGGTTAAACAAAATTTTGTTTCCGCTCTCCACCCAGGGGTAGTAAATAGGTACCTGGGAGGAAGGAACTCCTTAGAATGCTGTGAGCACTGAAATTGGTAGCCGAGCTAAACCTGGGGTGATATTGGAGTGCCAAACATGTATAAGCACCTTGCGAAGTGGATATACGAGCACAATACAAGAAGCCAATATATATATCACTTTACCGTCACGTAAATGTTCCTCCCAAGCTAGACAATTCTGATGCTGATGTAGTAATATCCACACAAAATAACACGCTTATGTCAGGCTTCGTTCGTACATGTAAGCACCAAATATTGAGAAGGGGGGGGGGGGGTCTAGCCCGAGGGTCTACTTGGGGTTGCAGCCTTGTTTGGAACTTGAAGCATGTACGAAAACATAGAGCATTATCCAAATTACACAAGTTTGAACCATGCATGGCCAACATAAACACGACAGGCCTATACACATGGAAGAAGATAGGCCTTGTATTACCGAGGAACCTTGTTATAAAAAACACACTACAAACTCACTTGATAACAAGGCAATTTCACAGGTCCTATTTCCCAGTTTTCTTACTTTTTAGCCCTGATATAACAGGATTTTAAAGTGACAGTAAATTAAAGCTCCTAATGGCGCTATCTTTCAACAGGATTTGAAAAGTGTCTGTGCCGCTCATTTTCCCATCATGCCCCATTCTAGATTATAGAAGCTTAGAATGTATCTGTAAGCAATTTTCCACATGTGCTAAGTCAAAAATAACAGTTTGAAATATAAAATGTGAATATTTTACAAACAGCTGTTTGTCGAAATTCAAAATGAAATGCAATTAATTTTCAAATTATAATCTCAATTTAGCAGTTATTGTAAGATGGCGCTGTTCAAGTTTTGCCAATTTAATGCTATTTTAATATACTGTAACAGGGAATCTCCTTGGTCCCAAGAAACTTGTTTTAACAGGGTTCCACTGTACATTTGTGTATGTGGTATACATTTTGTAAATGTGGCGGTTAGACTTGTAAGTCGAAAAGAACGCTTCTCGCAGGCAGATCGTGCCTTGCTTTGAACTCCAGCCGAGATTAATGACGTATCGGCTTGCTCCTTGCATCCTTTCATCAATTTCCTGTACAGTGCGGTAAAAGCAAGTGAGCTGCTTCGGCAGTTTCACAAAGATGGGGGGGGGGCATATTTTGTTCATCTACAGGTACAGGAGAGTGGGGGAAGGGACTGAAATAATGTAGCTTAGCGAAACGTCGTGGCGCGTAAAATCGGGGGAAAGACGCATGACAAAATTATTCAAAATCAAAATTTTATTTTATAGAGGCAGAACCAAAATAATATGATGTAGAATTATTATTTACCTCTTTGAACACTTTTAAGCAAAATGATATGAAAACTTTTTTTCCAGATACTTGTATGTCTGATTCTAATTTTAACAACACAGACAAAAGTAGCAATTTTTTTTTTTCCTTCCTAAAGCGCATAGAGACATTCTCACGTAATGTGTTATGCGCCATTTGTACAAGAATAGTTTTTTATTATTATTATTATTATTAAGCATCTTTCCCTCATCTTTATGCACCATTGCACCATTACGAAAGGAGCGTACAGAGAGGACTACAACATTGTATAAAGAAATGCTGTATAAAGAAACAGGTTTAGGTGAACATGTTCCCTACAGCAAAAGGCTCTATGGTTGTATGCGATTGTTTCATTTAGGTTGGAAGTCTACAAACATTACAATTTCCCCATTTTGAATGCAGTATACAAATGCTGTACATGTACATGTATGTGCATTGTGCATACATGTAGAACATTTATAATTTATCACTACCTGCACAAATAATCATGAAGAACATATAATTAAAACCACTTTCTATCTCCAACGTATTTCCTTCTCCATCACACAGGGAGTTAAAGGTTACCTTGGTTTACTTACGGTTACTATGCCAATTAAATTTCAAGAGAATAATTTCTAAAATTCAATTTTGAATTGTTTGTCATGCAATACATTGAAAATGATTTAATTGGACCAGCAAAAATGAAAATAAGATGAGAGTACATGAGCTTGCAGAAAATACTTTACAAGTATCTCGACACACATAAATGTACATTTGCATAATGTACATGTATATGTACATGTATATGTACATGTACATGTAACATGTACATGAATCTACACATACACATATGGGCCTACGTGCTTTATTGGACAGCCTCACATACATGTAGCCCTTTTACTTATTTTTTTTCTTATTAATCTTCTTATTGCTCATTATAGATCTACATGTATACATGTAATTATTTTGGGCAGATGCATACATGTGCAATGTATTGAAACGCACCTCTTCGTGAGTTTTACATCAGCATTTTAAATCGGCGATTATACGAAAATGACTGTGGACGCAGCCGTGTTTTGAAGTTGAACTAAATGCGTAACAAAAGGCTCATTCTGGCCTGAAAAATGGGAGCATAAACGCAACTGATGTCCAGTACTCCTACTGTAGAATAATAGAAAATAATGGATCCATTGAGAGTAGAATGATTTATTGCGTTCCAAGGATAATAGACAGAGGAGGAAATATTGACACCTATTGAGTGTGAGAGGCAGGCACTATCAGTTTGTCATGTTGGTTTCATACCCAACACAGCACAGAAAACACTTTTTACTAGTGGTGCAGCACTACATGATAGTACAGGATTATTTTAGCCCTGGAAAAAAGCAGGGTTTGCCTATCAAAGGTGGGGCTAAATGTAAAAAGATGGGGTTAAGCGCACTAGCTAGGGAGATAGTATGGGACTAAAATTGCAAACGAGAACAGCAACAAAAAAAAATAGTCTGGGGTTAATCAAGTGTAAAAAGCCTATTATACATTCTACATTTTTCCATATCTGAACAGAAGCATCCCCCTCCTGCTCCCTCCCTCTCTCTTTCTCTCTATATCCCTTCCTCTGTTTTTCCTTTCTATCGACACCTCCGTACCCCATAAAACCAACAAGATGACAGAACTGTTTCAATACAGGCAGAGAGGACCCTATAGCATTTCGGTATACTGTTGATGGACCAATAACTTTATTACTTGGATTACAGATCCTTTGAAAACATTGGAAGCAATTTGACTGATCGAACAGGTTACATTACAGAGCAGGCGTAACTAAAGATTGCCTGCCTACATCATTCGTTGAGCACCAGAAGGGCATTACCTCTGTGCATAAAGGATGTGAGTTAACGCCCTATCTGGCTTTCAACACATGTTACGAGCTTCATCAATTCTACAAACAATATATATTGTATCACAGTAATCCAACCGCATAGCCAGGACTTAATTGTAGGGGGGGGGGGAAGGTTGTAAGCATGCAAAGTGTGCAAAATTGCTGATGAGCACGCAAGGCGTGGTCTGCACGCAAGGAGGGGTCTGCAGGGGGGGGTGGGGCAAAGCTTTGACAATTAAGCTAATTTGAGAGAAAGATAAAGGCTCGTAGCACCTTTTTTTAGGCGGAAAGTTAGTTTGACACCGACTGCTTTTCAATGATTTGGATGCATTACTGCACTGTACACGTAACAGGGGTAGGCGCAGGGAGGGGGAAGTTCCCCCTTCCTGCGCGAAGCGCAAAAACTTTGACCTTTTTAGCAAATTTTGAGAGAAAGATAAGGGCTCTTAGCACCTTTTTAGGCTTTTTTTCCTCTCACTTCCCCGGCTTTTTCGCTCTCGCTTTTTTTTTTCCTTTTTTTTAGTTGGCGTTTGGGGGGGGGGGGGGGTGACCACCCCTACTTCCCCCCTGGCTTCATGCCTGCAGTAATCTGTGTGCATGCATCTGAGTTAAAACAAATGCACATTGTATTCAATCCACTTTAATTTCAATTCAGTCAATAATTGATTTTAGTGCTATCTCTACTTGTTTTGCTCAAAGCTAAAGAAATTCACAACTTTGACATTGTTAACTAAAGTAACAGTTCAAATCCTAAACTGCCACTTTGGGGTATTATTTACAATACATTGTGACAAAAGTCAACTATGGCAGTTCACTACTTGTTCCATTAGTTGACCAAAGCAGGTAAAGAGTTAATAAACACAGATGTAGTGTACATAATAACAACTACATGTACATCAGTACGACCAAATAAATCAGACAATTGGATTTCTAGGGCTTGCAAATACCTGGGGTATAATGACATTCTTACTTCTGTGACCTCTTGAGGTAGAGTCTGCAACTCAACACTGAACTTGACCTCTAGATTTCAACTTTCAGCTCCGAAGCATATGTTGAAAACAATACACATTCTAATTGGCTGCAATCAGGTCTGTTCGTCTGAGCTTTTAAAGGGTGTGTTTGGAGTGAATGCTAGCCTGTGGGCCTACGTACGAGTTTAAATCTTTAGATTTACACATAATGAAATGTACATGTACATGTGTAGTCCACAAGAATTGTATTTTCAAATGGAATGTATGATCAAGGAGTAACTCCTTGGTATGATACATGTACATGTAGCCTATACATGTTGTACAGTACATGTAAATGCCTGAATATTATATATTAATTCTGTCTAAAATGATGCAATACATAATTGTCTGATGAGAGCCAGAAGGTTGCTAACTCATATCCTTCAACAACAAGTTATTAAATGGCTCTAAAATTAATAGTGAACAGATGATGATGATCATGAGAATGCATTCTATGCTAGAATTTCTTGGAACAGCACACTTTGATATTGCTTCCTTCTTCATTCTTTGTGCACTGCATATTACATGTACAATGCATCTGATGAGAGCCAAAAGGGCACAAAGAATTAACACCTTCTTGCTCTAAACAGACAAATTACATGTAAGATGAAAATGCATTGTATTCTAGAATTACTAAGAAGAGCTCTATCATAGCTTCTTGGAATTAAACACTTTTCAAATTGTTTTTCCTTTTTTATTTTATTTCATTCTGTAATGATTTTTCCTTTTTTTTGGGGGGGGGGGGGGGTTAGGGAGGCAGAAGAGGGAGGCGGGTCCTAAGATCTCAGTTTGATAAGAAGCACCCAAAATCATGACCTTTCTCAGTCTACCCATCCAGGAAGTTATTCATGAGGAAATCTCAGCGAAGCATAAATGATGTATGCTCATCTGTGCATGCTCCTCTGCCTTCATCGACGATGTCGACGGCGGCCATCTTGATTTCTAACTGAGCATGGGTTCACAAACCACATCTTCTCCAGGCCTCCAAAAAAAAAAAATCAAAAATTCTGCCTCCGGAAAGTGATAATGGCAAATGCTATAGGATCTTGTACTCATGAATAATGTTTTACCAATTTAGTTAACACACAGTGCAGACCTGCATATGATATTACAAAGTGTTTAAAATAATATTCTGACTCGGAAAGTGATCTTGGCAAATGTCACACAATCCTGTACTGATGGATTATGTGCTACCAACGGTTATTACAGCCTACACTATAAATTAAAGAGTACAATATATTCTGGCACATTAGGTTAAAAATATTTTTTTTAAAATAAATATTATTTAAACATCTACATTTTGTCCGGGAAAGTGACAATTATGGCAAATTCAATCTAGGATTTATGAATAATGTTCTACCAACAATTTACACTACATGAAAATGCACCAGTATAAAAATTAAAATATCTTTTACGAGGGCTACTTAGAAGTCCACCTATTGTGTTCAGAGATTTTAATGCATTACGACCCATGGGTAGAAATATTATTTGACGATGGCTCATTTTTCATTTACGGTGGCTTTTTCAAGAGTTTCGGGGGCTAATCACCCTTAGCCCCTGCTTATTTTTTTCACTGGCCTGCACAAAATGCACAATGTACCATAAAATTGAATTTGTGTTTGCTATTTCATTATCTAAATGTTACTAAATGGCTTGTTGATTTATAGTAATTATTTCAGTAAGAAAACTTGTAGTCATTTACATGTATGACCATGAACAAGTCAAAAATGTTAACAAATTCAACAATATGCCCAGCAGTAAGCAAGAGCTAATTATAAATGAAAGATTAGCACAAAAATGCTAACAAATGAAAATTCATTACAGGACATACAGTACTGTACATTGTTCTAGTAACATGAGAATTAGCACCTTTATAATTTATTTTGATAAATACCAATGGCATATAATGAAATGATGCAAAAGCAAAAACTGACACACCAATTTTAAAAAATTATCAAAATAATGCCACAATAGGCTTTTGAATATCCCTGCTACAGCACACGTGCCGATTTGTGCAGCGAACGTCAGTCAACGATGCCAGCCGAATTAGTAATTCCTTCCTCTACGATATAAATACATGCTACCGTTGTGAACTGCATACCCTAACACACACAGTTCAACATGTGATTAAGAACGCACGGTTGCATTTCAACTCACTCAGCATTGCATACATGTACATAAAGCATTCCGCATATAGATACGTGTATCTGTTCACTGGGAGTTTATTCCTCCCCCTCAACTTCATACAAATCCCCCTTTGCTTTTCAAGTTTACAATTCTCTCCATTCATTTCCATTTTCACTTTTATTTCTTTCTTTAAATGTGCATTTTCATCTTAGTTAGTACCACAAGTTTCTTTCTTGACATTTCAATACAATCTGCTCCCAGCATTTGAAAAGTGATTTTGACGTATCATCATTAAAATAAAAATACTCTATGATTATTCAGTGTTATTGAATACTAATATTGGAGATATTATAACAAATAATTACAAACACCCCAGAAATAAATGGAAATGAAAGAGGCATTTTCCCCCCCTTTTTAATTTTCATAATGAATATTATTTTTGCCTACTACTTTCTGATGTACAGTATGCTTTTCAAAAAGCTTTACATACATGTAGATTTAAAGGGAAAGTTGAGTTCTGGGAAAGGTGAGTTCTGGGAAAGGTAAAAAATAGTTTGTGAGTTCACCCATTCCTTTTATGTCAGTTTGGAAGAACATCATAGTAGAAATGTCCCCTGACAAGGATTGCTCTTCAAATGCCCTCATATTCGGAATATGATGAGAAACAGCTGAAATGTTTGGGCTGAACATTTGTGTGTAGTCCCATAAACACATTTCTGTGTGCAGTGCATGTGACTCTCAGCAGGATTGAGTCAATTTCTTATCATTTTGGCGATTCCAAAACCTTACAGCATACATAATATTGTACAATATAATCAACCTTTCCAAATTGCTTTGAGACAGTTTCTTTCACAATGTTATTGCATGAACCAGAACTCAACTTTATCTTTAAGATTAATTTACCTACTTTTATTTTATTTGATTTAATTTGATTTAATTGTATTTGATTTCCTTAGCTACCAATCATACTCAACCTCCTCTCTTACATGTTCTTCTGGATTTTTTTTTTAAAGCTAATAAAGCTAATATGCAGAAAACAAAATGAGTGTTAACTTCATGTGAAAAATTAATGAAGATTGTATCATCAGTCATCACCCATTCGATATTCATTCATTGTAGAAGCAACACAAAGGGTCTTTGCGATGATTCAGAGCTAATCATCAGACATCGCTTCTAACCTTGTGCGCTGGTTGCCTTGAGGTTGCGAGCTATTGATCAACATCTCTTCTATACTCACCATCTGAATTATATTTTCTGTCTCAACTACTTTCTCTCTTGGTGCTACCAGGGTTCTCTGGTACTAGTGCCGTTTTCTCTTTCTCTCCCACCTCCCCCCCCCCCCCCTCTCTCTCTCTCTCTCCATGATGGTACTCACAGTGTAAACCTACATTTATCCCAAATTAACTCATAACCCCCCCCCCCCCCCATTTGAAAATGTGGTTTGTGTGTCTGTGTCTGTCTGTCTCTCTCTCTCTGTGTCTCTGTCTGTCTGTCTGCCTCTCTTCAATTGTCAGCCTCTTCTCCTTAACTCTCTGTTGTTTGCTCCCTCTCCTTTCTTTATGTTTGCCTGTCTCTGTTTTTCTATCTCCCTGTCTGTCTCTGTCTCTTCCCCCTTTCCCCATCTCATTTTCCCCTTCTTCTCTCTACCTCTTCCGTTTCTTCTGTCCTCTTCCCTCAATTACTCTCTCTCTCTCTCCTCTCTCCTCTCTCTCTTCCCTACATTCCTCTCCTCCAGTCCTCCACCCTCTCTCTCCCCTTTCCCATATCGCTTACCCCTTTTTTCGCTCTACCTCCTCCCTCTGTTTCTTCTGTCCTTTTATCTCATTTACTCTCTCTCTCTCTCTCTAAATTTGAGGGGGAAAAAAAAAAAAAAAAAGAAATGCTGAAGATCCTTGCCCAAACCCGAACTAACAAAGAAGGAAAAGATTTATTCAGCCTTTAGGCTACTCATTTAGCATGGAAGGAAAAATCGATGCATTCCGCCACCACTCCTGGCAACGTTAACATACAGTGCCTGTACAGCAACACACAATATGAACATGGAGGCCTACAGTACATGTACATTACTGTACCTGTTGCAATTTGGTCACTGCGTTTGATGTACTATCCCAACCAGCAAAAAATTCCCAATTGATATTCATTTACACCAATTAGGCTACACTTGTTTGTCCCAAATAGTAACCAATTACCTTCATTCGCAAGCTAAATGGAATTCATACATGTACATGTAGTTCATTACATATAGGCCTGTAGTGACAGCTCTAGATGCATATTGTAATAGATACTCAAAATTAAAGTTGTTTTGAGATGTTTCACATTTTCTACAATTCTCCAGCAAGTCTTGATAGAGCTACATGTACATGTATATGTATATGTATATTGCAAACAGGCGTTAACCTGGCTAGTACCACAAAAATGGCACTCCTTCAAGTTTTCATAAGGGAGGAAATCCCTGTATTAATCAATCAATCAATCAATCAATCAAAATAGCTGCAAATGTTTAAACGGACAGGGTTTGAGTGAAAATTTAAAAAAAAAAGAAGGATTGTACTGTACGTGTATGCAAATTACCACCAAAATGTAGCTTTCGGTGACCCCCTCCCCCGAGCACTACTACAGGAAATGTTTTTAATATATGTCACAGAGCTTCATTTACAATACATTACACAGACCAACGCCTATACTATGTTAAAATTTACAAAGGAGTGCAGTAATATCAACTGCACTCTCTGATCAATGAGGCATTATATTACTTCATTAAATTTACATAGATACTCACATGGTTAAAATGATTCTTTAATGACGCCTTTTAAGGTCACTACGACACCTCATGAGCAGCTTGCAGAGCTGCATGTATTATATATTCAATTCAGAATTTAGCCTACATTATAGCCTACATGTATATAAAACATGAACATCTGGGACAACAGTACAATGCAGCTTCACATGTAATAGTGAACGACAGGCTACATGGTCATAAAATATGATCAGAATACTAGATAATTTTTTGAATAATTTTCTTTGAAATTATTGAAAAACAAACTTGAATAAGTATACATGTAAATATGCATATATACATGTAGGACCTACCCACATGTAAAAAAACATTATTTATGAAAGTTCTAAACAGTTTATTTTCCGTATCTAACAACAATGCGAAAACAATATGCACTAGCTGTGTAATGTGTACCAAACAGATTCTGAAATAGTTTGAACACAATACATACGGTATATACGGCATTGTTACATGTATGCATAAAATGTGAATACCTCCACATCATTTTCCAATTAGTGAAATGCACGTACAAACATGTACACTTCTGAGGGCACACTGTACAAATAGAAGTTGAATGCACACATTGTGCTATCATAATTTTTTGTTAAAAGTACAAAGTCTAAAGAGATAATCTCCTTCAAAAATTTGATCTGAACCTGATAAATACTTTTATCTCGCACTTCATATACCTGTGAATAGAACTTGACTTGATCAATATTTACTGTCAGGAACCTCTAAATTTGTGCCTTTTAAGTCTTTTGAAAATACTTGACGAGTACCATACTGTAGATGAAAAATGCAACATGGGAAGGACCTAAATCTTATTTTTTTCTTTGAATTACAAAAAAGAACATCATCTCTTTAAAGCAAGTATATGTATTTGTCGTACACTTAACAAATTGGTGTTGTTTAATCACTCTTGATTGTCTAATTGCTTCAACATTTGGGGAAGTACATGTATATGTACTGCAATATGTAAAACCAAGAAGTTACTAGCTTCTTGGTAAAATTTATGTATTTATATATAAAAGTAAACATGTATGAAATGACAGCATATGCAGGTACTGTGATTCATATTGCATAATTTTACAAAACCATGCAGAAAGCATTTAGGAAAGGGAACTGTAACAACAGTATCATATCTATTTAAAAAACAACAACAAACAAACAAACTTAACACAAGGACAAACAAAAGATGTGAACAAACCCTAGCATAACTTTGAAAACACAGTCAATACCAATTCTAAAAAAAAAGGGGGGGGGGGGGGAAGAACAAGAAAAAAATCCCTACCAAGCAAGCATCATTGCTTTAAAATACAATCTGGACAGTGGACCAACTCTATTCTCCTTTATACAGAATATTGATTTAGTAGTAAACCAAATCTTATACCTAGCCATAAACATAATATGAGGCAAACAAAGTGTGTAACTGTAAGCCCACTCTACATGCAAGTCCCTTTTTCATACATCTGTATGTATTGTTCCTGCCCAGACTACAACTGACTGCAACACTGGGAACAATAAAGATGAGAAAAATCAATTGCTGAAGTAGGATCAATCTCAGCTAATCCTACTTAAAATCTCTCCACAATAGACAAGGCCTCCAAAATAGATCGCAGCTATAGAAAATGACAACCATGCCAATTTGAAGAGCTTATGGAATACAATGCATTGGCTTGGTAAGGTAAAGTTCAATGAACAAATGAAGTGCAGAACAGTTAACGGCTCATATACAAAGTCAATTAAACTTGGTCTTGTACATTGTAAGATTCCTCAACGTGTGAAGACTGTCTGGAGAACACATTTTCAACACTAAATGGTGCAGATCACAAAAAATTAAAAGGTAATATACAGTACAGAGTAATCAAAGTCATTGGTGAAAGTTTGTTTGTTTGTTGTTTGTTTGTTTGTTTGTTTGTTGTTTTTTTTTTTTTGGGGGGGGGTGTGAGCTTGACAAATGAATTTTTCCCCTCCAGATATACATTGTATTGATCTCCATTGGGAATTCCCAATTTTCCATTTTCAGATCTATCAAGATCAACATACATGTAACAGAACCTAACCTATCAATTGACAAAATTTAAGAAAAAAAAATTATCTGTGAGATATTCACAAGTGAGCAAATCAGCCATTCTCATGACGCTTATCGGTGACCAATAAATCTGTCGCTGGTCTCGCGAACCACCATACGCTCAAAGGCATAAGTACAGGAGGTACATGTATGTTGGTTTGCGAAACAAGCAAAGGCTAAATGTGTGATTTAAAAGAAGATTTAAAAGAAGATACAGGCATTTTCAAGACAATTTTTTAAGGGTTTAAATATGATCTCTCATAATTAGAATAGTAGATCACTGTGAGTGTCCTTCACCATATTAACTCACCCACTACCATACTCTGGTTGAAAATCAATTGCATTTGATTCTTAATTTTTAAAGTTATCTTTAATTGCAACATTTTTGTGGAAGAGCAATGAATGAAAAAGGAGATCTTATGAGAGCACTGTACCCTCTAAAACTCGTCTTAAAATATACATGTATTGTCTACTAAAAAAGGAATCCCTAAAAATCATTTCAAAATTGTTTTTAAGATGTACATGTACACAGAATCGTTGAATACGAGGCAGCCAAGTTCAATTTGGCTTTTAACTTGAAAGAAGCCCTGAAAAGTAAGATTTTATTCCTTCCACTGTTCAAGGCCCCAGGACCCAAACAAACAGTGAGAAGGACTTGCATGGAATCGAATCCTGGAAAATTCCTTTTTGAGGGGATAACTCCTTTTTTTGTATTGTCACTTCCTATTGTCCGTGTATTGACATACGCGGCTTACACCCTTCTCCGATTCCACAAACCCTGAACGAAAGAATGGTAACACCTCTCAGTCCTTTGTTGGGAAACATGTCATCACTTTCAAAGGTAAATAGACCAGTGGCACAAGAGAGATCAATCGTGATTTACCAGTCTCAATCCCACCAAAACATGTGTGTTTTGGGCACCTTCTTCGATTGCATGGGTTCATTGAAAAATAGTTAGGTACTGAAGTGAAATTTTTATCAGAAACGTTAGGGGAAAAAAAAAAACAGTAAGTGGAACCGAGACCCATATTTTAAAGAATGTTTTATGTACAAAATTATTAAACACAATGAACAAGTATTAAAAGGCTTAAAGCGGTTCTCAAAAATAAAGTCTTACCCGGGAAAGTGTGGGTTTTGCTGGCTTTTCAAATAATGTCCACAAACAAAGAAATGAAATAAATGATATATGTAGACATGTTTCAGAGAGTATGATTGGCAAATAATAATAACATATGGACACAATTGCTGTAAAATAATACAAACAACGATCTCAAATGCAAGAAAAATTAGAATGGGGAAATTGAAAGTCTCACTGCGTCATGACCCATTCTCCTAATGCAAGCACTTTCGACCAGAGCTCTGCTCTACATTTAAAAAGGAAAAAAGCTCCTAAATCATGACACAATAATACAAAATCAAGTCCAAAATAATTAAGAACAGTATTCAGGAATTAAGTAGCCATTCCAAAGAAACAAATACTTAAAGCCATGTGTTTTTGTAAAGCACAGCAAATTAAGGAATATAACAAAGGATAACAAAAATAAATTTAGATCAAAGGATTATCGATGATGCATCTATTTCTTGCTCAAAATATATTTCTCTAATATTTTTTTTGAACCCTTATTCTTTTTAATTATTTGTACCTTTTATTCATAAGTGAATTTAGTGAAATTAATGTGAGGGCCTCTTTCAAGAGGCCCTTAACCTCTGGCAAGTTTATTAACTGCAAAATACATTTTTAATTGGGCCTTACAATTGTACTGCAAATACTTGATGAATGAACGGCAAAATCAGACCCGATAGCCAGTCAAATTTGCTTATGGTTGAAGGGGATGAAATGGATGACTATGAAGATATGTGAATGGCTCGAAAAAGGCAGTCTGGGAGATTCTCATACATGTAGTCTTTCTTCCATGATGCAGATATTTCAAAATTTATATTCTTCTCATGTCCAAATGACAGTAGTATGAAAGGGAAATTTGTAGACATCTGGCAATATTAACCACACAATTTCTCTTTCTTTCCTTTTTTCAATCTTTTGAACATTACTACGATCATGAAAATAGGTGGGGATATGAAAAGTGCATTAATGCAATGGCAAGAATCCTGCCCCCATATGTAATATGGGTTGACCAACAATATAAATTCATCAATTACGAAGTAACAAGTAAAATAGTACATGGGAGCGGAAAGCGACTTAGCTCCATTCATCTCACATTTAGATTGAAATTCTCAAAGAAGCTCCTGCTAAACAAAAATACAATACTCGCATTTTACATTTCTACTTAACGCACATATATTCTTTTTCATTCATACTGAAGATGAAAATAAATGTCAATCACTGCTTGACTGTATGAGGAGTATTTCAGGAAAGGGGTGCATGGAAACTCACCAAGGAGAGCTTGAAAGAGGCGACTTTTGAAGATGCGGATGACACGTTCGATGGCGTTGCGGAGAGGGCGGTCCCCTGCAGCAGTCAACTTGGAGTGGTACTCCTCCAGGAGCTCCAAAGCCCTGGAGGCTTCTACAGGGTTTGAAGGAGCATGGAGAGAGAGAGAGAGAGAGAGAGAGAGAGGGGGGGGGGGGGAGACATGGAGAGGGGTGAGAGGAAAGAGAGAGATAGAGAAAGAGATGGGGAGAGAAGAGAGATGAGAGCGGAGAAGGGAGAGAGGGAGGAGGGAGAGGAGAGAGGGAGGAGGGAGAGAAGGAGAGAGGGAGGAGGGAGAGAAAGAGAGAGGGAGGAAGGACAGAGGGGAGAGAGGAGCAGAAAAGGAGGGGAAACGAAAGACAGGAGGGGGCAGGAGAAAGGGGGAACAGGGGAAAGGGGGGGGGGTGAGAATGAAAGTGGAAGGGTTAGAGAAAATATGGAGAGGTGAGAGAAAGAGGAGAATGGGAAGGAGACACAGAGATACAGTGGGGGGAGAGCGGAAGAAAGGAGGTCAGAGCAGAAAGTGGAAGAAGGGAGGAGAGAGAGAGGGAGGGGGAGGGAGATGAGAGGGAGAGGGAGGAAGAGAGGAGAGGGAGGAAGAGGAGAGGGAGGAAGAGAGAAAGAAGAGTGAGGAAGAGAGAAGGGAGAGTGAGACAGAGAGGAGAGAGAGAGAGAGAGAGAGAGAGAGAGAGAGAGAGGAAAGAGAGTGGACAAAATAGAGAAAACAGATGGACTGATCAACAAATTCAATAAGATTGAGGAAAAAAGTACAATTGAATGGGGTCAAGATATATGTGTAAACAATCTGCCTTGGAAATGTAGTGCTTTTATAAACATTGCCTCCATGAAAAGCTGCGACTCACAATCTTTGAAAGTCCTCAAAAGAAAAATAAAACACTTCAATGTGTTTGAGATGACACGGTACATTTATAGGCTTTTTACACTTGATTTTCTTAATCCCGTACTATCCTTAACCCCGAACTATAATGTTTGCTGTTCTCATTGGCAGTTTTAGTCTCCCTAGCCAGAGCGCTTACATGTATCTCCATTTTTTGACATTTAGCCCCATCTATGGTAGGGCTAACCTTACTTTTATCCAGGGCTATAATAGTCCCGTACTATCATGGAGTTAGCCCACTTTGGTAAAACGCAATGTGAACAGAAAGTGGGCTAAGCTTAGTCCCGTACTATCGGTGGGGCTAAATCCTCGTTTAGCCCCACCAATAGTACAGGACTAAGCCAAATTTTGCAAGTGTAAAAAGCCTATTACAAACTGACTTGGTATGATTTTGTTCTTGTTCAGTGAAATAATACACTTACATGGTCATGTAAAGACTATGTACATACATGTACGTGTATATTGAGCTTAATTTTCACAGAATTATAGTTATTTTAACATACATGTTCAGGTCCTTTGACAGAAGTTATGACATTTAAAAAAAAGGTTTGAAAATGGAGAGAAAAATATTATTGTCAAAGTGACCTGAAAGAATATTCAATGTAAATTATGCAACAGAAAAGAATGCAGCACAAATTTGTACATGTATAACTTGTTCAAAACATTTTGATTTTGGTATGTACATGTAAGGCATATAGCAATTTCATCTATAGGCACTTGTCTGAGATGTATTCTTAGCATCGCCGTCAACATGTTTGAGGTGTGTTATAATGTAAACACTAACAGTCTCAAGATTAGATTCTATCCAAACTTACGTCTGAGTGTGATGGTCGTATCTACTGCATCGATATCATCCTCATAACTTGAATGAGACATGACTAAATCCCTTCAAATCCTGCGCGCGAATGTATCACACAAAATCCTACAAACATGCTTTGCACAGGTAAGCAGCAACTGTATTGTACCACCCGTCAAAAGTTAGTCCATGGCCCTCTAAAAATTCTCAAGATTGTCTGAAGTGCGATACTTGAAAAGGCTTTATTTACCCAGGCTGCTTGGTGTCAAAGTTCACACGATGATTGCATGCGACTGGCTGATCAATAAGATTGGTTAATTATTACGTATCAAGTACTGATTTTGTTTGTGAATGTATACACTGTGACCCACGTGACGTTTACAAGGACTGCTAAGATACCTGTCCATATGAGGTATGAAAAACTTCACATTTCAGTCACATGCAAAAAGGATATATATCCAATCGCAAAAACATATCGTCTATTGAGAGCCAGAGGGGCATTAACTCTGTACGAAATTATATGAGTTAATGTCTTTCTGGCTCTGACCAGACGATAACTGTATTTAAAAAAAAAAAACAATAACACCTCAAAACCAAACAGATGTATGTACAGTACATGTAAGACTGAATTGAAATTTACCTTGTGTACAAATGACACACAATCTCTTTCAAGTCTGATATTGTTCTCAAGTTTATTTTCTTGAACATTTATCATTTTAAATTAATGCTTAGGACAATACCTTCTGCTGTATTGCAAGTAGTTTTTCTCTTATCCATCAGTTTAAAAAAATAAAAATAAAGGCACTGTGACTCCCCTAAAAATATCTCTGAAAAAAAGTAACAGTAAATAAAGAAAAGTGCTCTCAAATATCAAATTCTGTAAAATAGTTAAGATCACTGATTGATAAACACCATAAAAAAAAACCCCATAAAAAGTAGCCCCAAGGCCAACACAACATTTTTCACCACACTTGTAAATTCTGTATTACTATAGAACCAAAAATTTTCACATGCATTTAATATTTACAAATTTTGCAAAGTGGTTCAGATTCGCGACGGTTTCATGCCTCGAAATCATTGAATCATATGTATGCACAAATTTGTGAAAATCACTTAAGTTTCTTGCTGTGTAAATAAATGGCTGTCATTTACAATTTGCAAAAATTGCAGGTCACGATCGTTTCTGGTTTTACCGTAATTCCTGCGATATACAGAATGTAAAGCAACATAGGCCTACCTCTATACTACTAATCATTTCATTTACTTTTTTTCTCACATTACTGTATAAAATGTAGAAATACATACTTAGATGCAGGCCCACTTTAGGCCCTAATGAATAAATATGTACACTGCATATCACCACACCAGGGAACACTCTCTCTCTCCCAAACGCCCCCCCCCCCCCCAATTCAAAGTAGGTCAATGACACTCGCCCCACCCCTGTTGTCTCGACAGACAGGATACAGGATATGACTAGTAAGGTTTCATGCAAGACACGATCCTCGCTTAAAAAACAACGTCTTCGAAGCGCTGGAGAAAGTTTACATGAAAAATCTTAACCCCTCCTGTGCCACCAAAGTTTGGACAAATGTTATAAAAATGAATTTTCAAGTGTAAAATTTTCACTTGTAGTGCTAAATAGTTTTCACTGATTTAACTTCACAGTGAAGGTAATCAAGATACATGCTTATTTTAAAAAAAACATATAGCCCTTTAAGATATTCATGCTCCCATAATGCGCACTCGGAGATGGGTTCCACGAGAGAGGGTTTTATGCTTTCCTTCATTTTCTCTACATGTACATAGTACATATGCTCCTTAACCGTTAACCCATAGACACATGTAGAAGGCCATGTAAAGTGTTTTGAGGTTGATTTTAAACACTACATGTAGCTGTACACAAATTATTTTGTTGGGGGGGGGGGGGTGCTGGTAAACTTTAGGATATCCTTTAAAAAACTTTTCTGGTAAGCCCAAAACAGTGACCTTTCACTAATTTTGTTTGATGTACATGTATGTATGTAGGATTCCATGTATTTTAGGCCATACACTTAAAAACATGTTATGAAAAGAGAAATACAAGTTAGTTTCATTTAAATCTGCTGATCACTGATAATTTGCTTCACTGAAATGTCTTCTGGAGGAAGTCCAGAAGTTGGATTTCTAACACATTGCTAAATTCATATGCCTAAAATACCAGATTAGAAAAATACCCCCCCCCCTTCCTTCAAGTCTATGAATACACATTTTGTCTATGAATAGTCTGCCCAATCATACATGTATGAGTAAGCGTTAATCACAAACACAGGCTAAATGTGGAATGTTAAGTATGTGAGTGGTGGGCTAAAATGGGAAGGTTTATGGGGTCAACAGAGGTCACGGGCATAAGCCTGCACTTTTACTACACAGTACATGGACATGTAGGACAAATTTCTACAAGTAAAATGGGTGTGTGTGCATATGTTGTTTAAATGTAGGTAAGTGTAAAGGTATGAGTGATATGTTCATGTATTACACGTACACATGTATTGTACTACTGTGCAGACTACAGGTAATCTTTGTAAAATGGAGGATAGAGTATAAAACAGAAGGATTGTATATAACCGTACACTGTACAGTGTACATGTACATGTATGATTCATATGACTAAAAAATTACAATTTCATCCATTTTGGTAACTCTAACAAATGTACATGTACATGTACCTAGGCTGAAACACTTGCATTGCTGTATACTCTCAAAACATGGAGCTACAGTGTACATGATTAAAGTGTAGCCTACTTACCCTCTGTTCAGACTACCTAAATTCATTGTACAGCTATAATTTAAAGTTTCATGGTTTGAACAATAAACATTGCAAAAAGAAATGTTGTGTAGCGAAACTCATGTTTGAGCATTGTTTCTTACAAAAACTCAAAAGAATCAGCATCCAAAACGTTGTTTTGTATGAGAATTGTGTAACTGGGCGGGGCTTATCATGTGTGTGCACTGATGTGACCAATTACATGTACAAATTTAGCTGTAATATTGGATGCTCCATTGCTGTCCTTGACGTGACCTGATACAAAACATATGACTTCCCCCAAACCTGTTTCTTTATACAATGTTGTAGTCCGCACACTCATTTTGTACATGTACATGTACGTGACTGACTGCTGAAGAGTGGGGCCACTGAGCGTTTTTGAAGGGGGGGGGGGGTGGCTGATTTGATTTCACTTGAATAATGACAATTCAAACCTTTTTTCAGGGATTTTTAAATTATGAAACGTGTCTACTAAAAAAAGTAGCCCCCCACCCCCCTCCCCCCATTCCGCGGCCAATGGAAGAAGTACATGTATGGCATAGATGTCATTTTGTGCATAGAAAGTCAAGTGGGCCTATTCTGTTCTATGATAAATGTACATGTACATGTACCATGAATATTGGCCCTTAACTTCTATCAAAACATGTAGGCCTACAATGTAGATATTCTTGCCTCTTGTCTGACAGTCCTTGTACAAAATTAACATGCAAAATTGCACAATCAACACATGTACCCATCTAATGTAGTTACAAGTATTTGATCAAACATGGAATACATGCATGAACGCCAAACATATGTACATGCATGTAAATGTATGTAGGCCCACTGGAACATTTCAAATTGTTTTGTGGGTTCATGCTTGAGGGGGTAACATAAAATGCCGACTGAATTCTGCAAGGGAAATTGAATCAACATTTATCGAGATAGATGGTGCACCAGTCTGGGGGAGACAGAAAGAGAGAGACAGAGACAGAGACAGACAGAGAGAGAGAGGGGGATAGAGAGAGAGAGAGAGAGAGAGAGAGGGAGAAGAAGAGAGAGAGAGAGAGAGAGAGAGAGAGAGAGGGAGAAGAAGAGATAGGGAGAAAGAGAACTGTGTGCACAGAGGTACTGTGAGCAGAGGAACCTTGCACACTGCATCTCAATGAAGAAGGGCAATCAACACAAGATGGGAGCCCAAATCTGTGTAACTCATATCAATTCCCCTCGTCTTATTTGTCGTCCCGCCGCAGAAAAACATTTCGATTGAAATGGAGACGGAATCTTCAAATCATTTACTTGTCACAGTAACTCACTTATGGTGCAGAGCGAGGTAACGGGCAATGGGTGCGGGTGAAAGCTTGAAGCATCCTGTGATTAATTGTCATATTTTCTTTGACAGTATCGAGAGAATTCTACATGTGTATGCTTGCAAATTTTCAAACAATACATGTACATGTACAAGCAGTCTAAGCCCTACATCATTTTGTACCATATTTTTGCAGGTCATACTCTACATGTAGGCCCACATACATATACATGTGTGTAACAACATAGGGCTATAGACACTACATTTATGGAGATTATTGTCTTTGATGAGGTCAAATAATAGTTCCAAAAGGCTGATTATACAATTCTACAAACAACCAGTTTCAAGTCCCTTTATTCTATGAAATGTATTAAAGAGCTGGTCACATTTGTTCAATAACAATAACAAAATTTTTCATTAAAGGTGCACCCTAGAGGTGCCCTACTATAAAAACAGATGCAAGCATACTCACATAATGTACACACCATATAGCAGGGTTTACCTTTAATTTAAAATCTTGTTATTGTTATCGGACAAAATATGTGACAAGCCCTTAAAAGTAGTATTAAAAGTGGTATTAAACCTCTCTGTTAGTATTAAGGCCACATATCCATATTGATAGTCTATTATATTGTTTTTTTTTCTGGAAGGAAACAGTATTGTAAAACTTGTCTAGAATTGCCACTGGTCTTCAGTGGCAATTGTTTTTTCTTCTGTTTTTACAGACAACACTCACTGTAATTCTTAAATATTAAGCCAGGCTCAACACTACAATGCAAAATGGGTCTGGTCCTCATGGGCTTCTGAATTTAACTCCGGCCCCTCCAAATGTTGAAATTCTAACATGTGGATATTAACCGCATGCAAACCCTAAAAAAAAATATCAGTCCAAACAAACCACCAAAGAAAAAAACTTGTATGAAGCCGTGCATTAGCCCTATAGATTTTCTTTTCAAACAATTTTTCATACAAAGTTGTGTGCACAAGGAATACACCTCCTTTAAATGCTTACACCCCCAGCACCATACATCAAGCAGGCTTAACGATGACAGGCTGCAAGCACACTCTCACCTGTCCCCTAAAGTACGCAATGATTACACATTGGCTAGCCTATGACCTGCCTAATTTTAGGAGGCAGGCCATTTTATGCAGCTGATCCAGCCTATAAATCTTGTGAAAGTGAGGTGTAAAGTGCAAATGTCAACCTAAAAATGTGTATGTACATGTAGGTTGTTTTTTTTTTCTGGTGTTTTGCAGCAATTTATATTTTGTACCTCTTTTCATGAGCTATTCAATAATTCAAGTAGCATCAACAAACAATTTTAAATTTACAATGTACACTGTACATGTACATGTGTATGTAATGTATCATTTGGAAATCCACCCTGATTTCAAGTAACTTGGAATCAAGACAGAAAAATAAAACAGATAAGTTTGAGTATGAGAAAAATCTGGTCATGACTCCAGTAAAATGTCCTGATCAATCAATAAAAAAAAAGAAAAGAAGAAGACAAAGAAGATAAATGGATAAATCAACTATGATTAATGAGGTACACTTGTGTGCACCTCCTCAGTTTTATCTGTAAATAAAATTTCCTACATTACCACATTATTTAAGAATATATTTGGTATACAAGTATACATGTATATTAAACAATTCTCTCCTTTTATATTGAGAATTCTATAAGTCCTCTCTAGCAATAATTAGCAGTAATTCCGATCTCTTTCATGTCATTGAATGGAGAATTTAAACACAAAATTAAAAAATATCAACATCATTTTACAAGAAACTAGAGGGGCCGTCAAAGGCGGCAGACCCACGCCTTGGCGGTGCTACATGTACAGAGTAGTTGCAATACTATACTATGGGGTCAAAACTGAAATCTACATTGGGTGATTTCATGCTCGGTGTTGGTGTTTGTGGTTAGTGTTTATTTTGCCACGAAATCATGATCTAACACCGACTATGAAATGAGAAAAAAATCAGTCGGTGTTAGGTGTTGACCTCTGATTTTCTTACGTAGTTCCGGTTGCCGGTGTTTAATTTTTGTCAGATGTTGTCTGCTGAACCGAGCTCGGCAGCCGGTGTTTAATTTCATGTACAAAATTCCGTTCACTAACACTATACCCTAGGGATTAAGAAATTTTCATTTCACGTTCGGTGTTGGTGCTGGTGTTGCTACTTGTATGCTACATGTAGATACGGGAAATTTGGGGGATTAGCCGTGAGAAATAAAGTCAGTAGGCATCATTCGAAGTGTAATTTTACAGGTGTTATGAGGTAGTATGTTCATATAGGTCTGAAATTAAATCTAGGCAAACATTTAGTCCAACGTTCGATGTAGAGCACACGCAAAGGAACTAGATCTACCTTTGCTTTTTAAAGGGGCGGAATGAGTGAATAAAAAATCCTACCTAGTTTTTTTTCCAGATAGATTTGATAAATATGATGTTCGATATTCCGTAGTAAAAGACCAGAGAATCCACATTATTAACTAGGATGAGTTCTAAATCAACAATCACAATGCAAAAGTAATGAAACTTCACGGCTAATCTGAGCCGATGCCCGAAATTTGGCCGTTTGCCATGTACGGGTAAGGTTTAAACCTCCGTAAGCGTACTAAAACAAGCGTAAATAAGCGCACATTGACCACGCGCACGCTCAAAGAAAATATATGATTGGATCGGATTCTGTGCGCACGTATGCTTAAAAAACCCCGGCAGGAGGGGGTATAAACCATGGTTTAAACTAAAGCTCCTTTGTGAATTTGGGCCGCAACGTCTGGATATACATTTCCTGCCTTTTAAAATAAATCTATTTTTGATATCTTAAAATGAGATCAAACAATGTTAACAAGAATCTGTGTATCATGGATAGTACATGTGTTGTAGATTACAGTCAGCTCAGTTTAAAACAATCACTGCAAAACTTTGTGGAAGAAGGAAATTGGATGCCAATGATGCCATATCTGATATTTGCCCTATAAAAAAGGAAGAGCAAATAGACAATACAACAAAACAATAAGACAAAGAAAATTTCCCAGAAAAGTGTAAAGACTCAATATTTTCATTTTAATTACAGATCACCAACATCATCACTCATGGAATCATCTGTATGTGGGATCAGGATGCGGGCTAACTCGTCACTAGGGCGAACTCGGCCTTGGCGGGAAATCGCGGCGAGTAAGCCTGGCCCAGAGAGTTGAATTGATCGTACATGTAAATACTTGTGTTGAATTTTACATTAACCCTTTCGAGACAGGAATTATTTAAGAGCTCAATTGATCACATTTTGTTCTGCAAATTGGCAACAATAATATTTTTCTTTTAGTGCTACATGGTTCTAATTAGATGTGATGTCTTGAAAATAATATACATGGTTAGGAACTTTGTCGAAAAGTTGAAAAAGTTGCCAATTTGGACAAAAAACAATGATTTTGAATCTCTCAATGTGTTGCCAATTTAAGGATGTTCAATCTTATTCTCCTTTTTAAAATTCCTGACATCAAACGCAATATGATCACGCAACAAAAATGGACACAGTATGTGCAGAATTTTTGCTCTTTCTACTCATGCATCTGGTATATTTTTTAAGGCTCTAAATCAAAAGTTATTGGGCCAAACCACAAAATGTGGTCAATTGTCTCGAAAGGGTTAAAGGAGAATGAAACCCTGGGGAAATATCCATTTTAATGAAAAGAGAGGATGGAGAGAAGCAATTTTAAAAACCTTTCCATCAAAATCGGTTACAAAATGAAAAAGTTATGAAAGTTTGAAAAGTCTCAATTTACTTTCTATGGCGATCCTCAAATTGGCAATGTTGCTTCAAAATGGCAGGTTTAGTGGTACATCTCTCAATATGTTTTGTACACAAAATTTCATATTTTCTCCAATGCATGATCTCTAAAGATGCTGCTTGTCTTTTTGTGAACTCAATATATGTTGTGTCAAATACATTTTCTCATGATATATCTTGAGCTAAAAAGGAGACAAGCTGCACCTTGAGAGATAATGGGGAAAATATGAAATTTTGTGTACAAAACATATGGAGAGTTGTACTACTAAACCTGTCACTTTGAAGCAACATTGCCAATTTGAGGATCGCCATAGAAAGTAAATTGAGACTTTTCAAATTTTCATAACTTTCTCATTTTCATAATTTTCTCTTTTCATTAAAATTGATTTTTCCCCAGGGTTTCATCCTCCTTTAATTACACATTTCAAAACACTTAAATTCAAATTCATTTGTTATCAATGTGTAAAATGATTATCAAAAATAGCAAAGAAGTAATGTTGAAAACTTTAAGAGGTATAATTGTACAAAACATGAAATTTAAGGCTTTAAAAAGGTACGGTGTGTAGCATGGACTTCGACACTTGAAACAAAGTAACCACGCAGTGCTGAGTTAGCCCGTTTCCCCCCCCCCCCCCACCCCCCTGTACAAGAGCCTACCGGTATGTGGGGATGTGTCAATAATCTTCTGCGAGGTGTAGATCTACACTGTAACCAGGCAGCAAAATGCAATGACAATGTACAATAAAAAGTAGGATCTTGGTTAATGGTTCAACCCACTCGTCACACATACATGTATGCAAGGTTATTGTAGATAAGTAGACGAGTTCAATTATAATTCGGCGTTATCTTGAAATATGTGCCCCCTCATTCACTCCACACAGTAGCAATTTATTGCGTGGAATGAAATGGGGACTTCATTCCCCTCAATACAATAGACATCGAAATTGCTCAAATAAAAAAATAAAAAAATTGCCAAATCATGAAAAACAAAAATTACTTATTAGGTCCACACCACGTATAGTGGTCATACTGACGATTAAGTCCAACTTAAGCTAAAATAATGCTCATATTATGAGCATTTAACTGAAGTTGACCTAATTTAAAAATACTCATTAATTAAATGCTTATTCATTGGCTTGTAAGTAACAACAGGGTTGAACAGTTGAGTTAGCCGGCCTAGACTAAACATGCTAAAATATAAAGTTATGCCTTAGATTTTCTACAAACCTTGCTTTCGAACAGGCATGTTCACTGGAAAATCCACCGTTGATTGAGGAAGAATTCAACAAAAGAGTAAAAAAATTCCAAAGATAATCCACAGATTTTGGTCGAAACAGAAGACTGGGCTTGCAACATGCAACAGTTGCAAATATTTTTCAGCGAACTGCACGAAGATTTCCTGCCTAGACCAGCGGGGTTGAAACAGTGAGGACTGCCTACGCCTTTCGATGAACTGTCTGCTCTTTTACGAGGGCGTTACTCCACCTTAAATATCCAAGAAAACGGCATTAAATCCGGAATAAATCAATATATCCGTGAAAATATGATCACAGATGATATGAGTGATTGATTCAAAGGATGAAATACCCAAATTATCATGAAAACTTCGAAGGCAATCGCTTGTTGTTATTTACAGCAGAAACGAGAAATCGCTCGAATGACAATATGGCGACCTTGTATTATAAATGAACGATCACGTGACTTTTGACCTGGGCAATTTCCGCATGTTTTTGCTGCATTCCGATTTTCAGTTGAAAGAAACCTTGCGCATTTACTTGAAAACAGCAATGACAGTGGTAAGTTTTACGTAGTACGTGATAAAGAAAAATAAAGGTTACATGCAAAAGCTGTAGAAGTTGTAGTATTTGCATAGGAATTCCGGTGTGTGATTGCAGTAAAATCCAGACAGGGTTGGTCCTTGTCCCATACGTAGGAATGCATGTGTGTGTAATATCCAGAGGTGTGTAACGTGTTCATTAACTTAGTGGAAAATTTGACGCATTTAATTTTGGGGTATATTGTGGTTGAGAAAATTTAAACCACTCGTTCGGTTGCACGTACATGCTTGCGTGCAGAGTCTTGATTTAGTCTATAGATTTACTATGATTATGCAAGGGGAATAAGAGATTTAGAGGACACAATGAATGTCATGAATGTCATAAATGATCGACCAATGGCAATGCCACTCAGTCATACTTTTATAGGCCCTTGCCTTTGTGGGACTGTGTCCAACATTCACTGTTGCAGCATTAAAAAACAGACAACAAAACTGCTTTAAGCAAGCTTTAATTTTCTTAATTTGCTAGGTTACCTGATTCAGGGACTCTTTAAGTTAAAGTTTAACTCTTACTGTGCCGCAAATTTGGGGATTCAGAATTGAAAGTGAAATTTTGAATAATTATTTTCCTCTCATGGAATGATCTAGACTAGAAAAAGGCCCGCTGATACACACAAAATCTATTGAAGCCTATTCACCCGTAAAAGCTAGTCTGGAGTACAAGGTTAACTTCAGATAAGCTTGTACATGTATAAGTGGACCAATGCCACACTTATCCAATGAACAAGGTTATAATGATTAATATAATGCCATGGCAATGTGTGAGATGCATCTTTTGCAGTCTGCTATAAACTTACTACTGTAGTGAATGGTGGTTTCTTCAACCATAGCAAGCATAATGCCTAATTTGCCACATGGCCAAGGAAAGTGAAGTTTTAACGTGTTCTTAATTTCCCTGACGTGCTGGTCTCATGGGCAATATTACATGAACAATGATAGATCTATTCACATGTTTTATTTTCACTCAAAATTCATGCCGCTCAAAATGCCCCCCAAATTTCCACACTGCCAAATATTCCATTGCTTACAGAAATCTATGTTACAATTTAGCAGTTACCAATTTTAATTCAGTGTAGATATCTAGAGGTTTTCCGTCAATCTCACAATTAACCCCTCCGTCTTTGAAACTTGTCTTGAAACATTGGCCAAAACTAAAAAGATCTCAATTTCTAAAACCAAATTTAAAAAAAAGTATGATCGTGAGTTGAGGAAAGTCAAACTCATATCTCAAAATTATTTCTTTATTTCATGTTTGCATAGACCTTTAAATTGTACATAACAAGTTGTTTTTTCGACCCAGGGTAAGAGAATTTTGAGTTAAAAGTCTGATACATTTGCACATTATGCACATTAATGTAGGCCCATACAACATGACTCTGACTGAGTCATAGATCTAGATCCGTAGATCGACTACCCAATTGATCTCTAACATAACTTTTAAAGTATTAAAACTTATGAGTTCGTATGCAGTACATAAGTCCCCATTTGTCACAGTAGGCTCTCTGCAAACTGAAAAACACTGTACACCTCCATTATCATATATTATAATATAACTTGGGATATTGCAGTCAATTCAAGGCCTTGGTCAGACACAGCTGCAGTCAGTGTGAACAGATTTTACGTCATAATTGTTCATAATTGTTTATAATACGAAATGAAATTGAAAGTGCAAGATACCCCATTGATTACTTAGTTCACAGTGGTTAATATTTATATATATGATATGTGTTTCTATACTACATAGTCCTAAATCATGATCATAAAATCAGATAATCCAGACTCAAGATTCAAAATCAGTATGCCAATGCATGCCCCTGGTAAAGACATTCATTCTAAAAAACACACGCATAGGTACATGTATTCCTCTGGAGTGGACCTAATGGCTGTAGGTACACTAAAGCTTACCTGAAACGTACTTACTTCTTGGCTTTCATCTAAAATAAACCATCACTCTCTTACCACAGTTCTTCGACACATGCTTCTGCAGGGTAACCTCGCTAGTCATGAGGACTGCTATTCATAAGGACCACTTATTCATAAGGACCGCTATCCATAACGCATTAATAAATGAATAGCGGTTTTGTATGAATAGCGGTTCTTCTGAATAGCAAGCAAACCATAGACAAATTACCTTGCTATACATGAGGACATCCATTCATAAGGACCACTATTCATAATTTCATAAGGATCGCTATTCATAACGCGTGTTAAATGAATAGTTGTTTTCTATGAATAGTGGTCCTTATGAATAGCGAGCGGACCCCGCTTTTGCGACCATTGATCCTTGATCAATGTCCTTATGAATAGCTACCCAATTTCTCAACTTCAACCTCGGACCCATCACCCCTAACCCTAACCCTAACATAAAACCCAATCACACCCCTAACCCTATAATTTTGACAAAATAAAGCCTGAAACTAAATATCGCAGGAGCAAATGTGAGATCATGCACCCTCACCATCGTTAAATATCTTCTTCTGTGTTTCTTTGTACAATGCAGGACTGAACTGTTAGTATGGCTACATCACCACAGCAGCCAAAGGAACAAAGGGAAGTCATCTCGGTGTCACAAGCACTAAAGGAACAGTCGGAGGCCATCAAAGCTCTAGGATCACCGAAAGCGTAGGTTTAATGAATCATAGCTTGATGAAGAAATGTAATCATGTTGTTTACTACCAGTAATTGGAAATGATTTTTAATGAAAAAAGTGGGAGATTTTAAATGTGAGCATTAGAGCAGCATTGTCTTTTTCCCCCTTCTGTGCTATTGAATTTCACAGCATTTTTTTGTCACAATTTAACTTTCAGGAGTCAAGTTTTGAGATTAGATCTTTGTTTGGGCTGTGATTTGAACTAGGATCTGTTCAGTTGATCCATAGTCTGGTAACATATATCCACTAAACAAAGACATCTCCATGAAGTCTTATGACACATATATGAAATTTAAGAACATTGATACTTGCACATTTCCTGCACTTCACTGTTCCTGTTAGATACAGTTTCATTTTGGTAGAACACACATTTTCCAGATACTCCAGCTCTAGTTTTCTCATGCTTGGTATTCAACAGGTTTTTGCATTTACTATCTCACCCTTCCTCTTCTTCAGATGGCCATTCTTGACTGGTAACCCACTCTTGGCCTTCAACACTGGCCTGGTGGGTCTGGTGTCCAACTCGTTCTTCCGCCGGATGCTCATGGTCCGACATGGCCTCTTCCTCTCCAGCCTCCCCATGGCGGCCATCCCGGGCATCACCATGACCCTTCTCTACCCCACCCTAATCAGCAACCAAATCCTTGTAGGGGACATCCAGTGCCCCCTCTGTGCCTCTCTGAGGGCTGGTGTCATTGGTCTAACCCTGGGTAAGTTGGGAAAAAAGGTTTGATGTGTGTTAATTAATGATGTGTAGCTCTCTCCCCATGGCTGCTATCCTGGGCATCACCATCACCTCCTCTATCCCACCCTAATCAGCACCTCAATCCTTGGGGGGGGGGGGGGGGGGAACCTGCAGTGTCCACTCTGTGCCTCTCTGCAGGCAGGTGTCATTGGTCTAACCCTGGATAAGTCTGTAAGAAAGTAATATGTTTCTTCCTGGCAGCTCTTACACTGTGGGTGTGCTGCTTATGTGCTGTTCTATCTTGGTTGCATCCAATAGGGTTAAAAAGCTGAATGAGATGACCCAATCCCTATCTATCTAGACCTAGTCCTAACGCTAACTCTAATCCAAAGGAAGGACTCTACACTACAGTGTAACTGTTTTGATAGGATCTTTGGAGTTTGTGTGCATTGGGCCCCTGTTTAAATTTCAAGAATTTTAGGGTCCAGACTGAATTTGGGGGCCCATGTTCACCAGACCCCTTGTAGCATCAAGTCGTACCAAAGGCTAATCCTAATCCTAGTCATCATCCTAAACCTCAATTTGTTTTTGGCCCTTTAGATTATACCTTCTAAATATTTCTTATTAAGTTGTTTATTTAGTTGCTTCTACATGTATCTCAAATTTACACAAAGTTCCTTGTTGATTGTATGCATGCTCTAAGAATGAGGACAACACATTCCCCCTAAGGAAAATACTTGTCAGTTGTAGTCCTAACAAAGTGAAAAACACTAATCCTTTGACAGGATTCCCTGCTCAAAAGATGGAAAGAGTTTTGAACAGTCAAGACTATATAGGGAGTTCAATTTAAAAAAAACTGTTTTGATTGTTGTGCATTATCAGTTTAAAGAGAAGGTTGAGTTCCGGGAAAGGTAAATATAATTTGTGAGCTTTGTCATTCTTTTTTATGTTAGTTTGGAAGATTATCATGGAGAAATGTCCCCTGAAAATGATTGCTCTTTAAATGCCCTCACATTCAAAATGACAAGAAACAGCTGAACATTTGTGTGTAGTCCCATACACACATTTCTGTGTGCAGTGCATGTGACTCTCAGCAGGATTGAGTCAATTTCTTATCAGTTTGGTGATTCCAAAACCTTACAGTATATGCCAATTCTTATCTGCTATCAACCTTTTCCCAGTTGCTTTGAGACAGTTTCTTTCACAATTCAATCTCATGACCAGAACTCAACTTTATCTTTAAATCTGGACAATGAATTGTTTCTCTTTATCACAAATGTTTCTTCTCTCTTGTGACAGGTTCTGTATACCCCTTCCTTCTGGCTATTCCTCTCAACTCCGCCCTGGCCATCAGCTACGGCACCATGGAGGTGCCTTTCTTCTCCAAGAAGTTCAGCTTCACCGAGGTTCTCAAGTTCTGGCAGGGCAAGATACGCTACTTCAAGGGACAGTTCATCAGCATCGCCATCTTCCAGACGTTTATGTTTGCGTTCGTGGCGGACAGACAGTTTGCGCTGGCACACACAGAACTGGATGTGCAGTTTGTGAAGGAGTCGAGATGATGAAAGTATGGGCTGGAATTGGGCTGTGCTGGAGTGTGTGTTGTATCGCAGATAACACGTTGGCTGCCATGGTGTGGAGTACGTGAACTGATGGAATACAAAGCCCTGAACTGTGAAACCATACTCGCACGTGATGTGATTTACCACCTCCAAAATCCACTGCGGCAAAATTCAACCATTGTACCTGTAAACGAATGGCAAGAGGGGTGAAAAAGAGAGTAGCTACAGGCAACAAAGGCTTCTAAGAGATACTTATCTGTGTGTTATAAGATAATAGTCATTTATTTTTTACATGTTTTACTGCATTATGTATGGACGTGGACTTATTCAGAGATGTCTGCAACCAGTGCCCAAATATGTGAGAATTTTTTATACTGTTTTGAAAGGGCAGAACTTAGGATTTTGAAAGAAAACACTTGTGAAAAGAAGAGAGTTGAATTATAAAAGATAAAATAAATTTATCAAACTTTTGCTACAAAATGGTGAATAATCAGAGAGATTTGGCATGGATGGTTTTAACGATAGACCAGTCCATAGAGGCACAAATGTATTCAAATTTAATGGAAACATGCATAAAGTTTGAATATATTTCCAAAGCAGTGGGCCAGTCCAGGTGAATGCGTATTCTATCCCATATGTAGCATACGGGACATAACTAATATTTATCTTGGACATGCGTGGTCTATATGCAATAAATTTGTTTTGTGTCCAAAGCTCTTCGAATAATGTGAATTCTTGTGTTAACTATTAAATTGTATTGAAATTAATGCATTCTATCTTTTGTCTCCTTTCTGTGCATGCTCTTGTGAAAGCCATTCTCCCAGTTGTCATTTGTTATTAGCTGTCCACAGGTTATATCTGTGAATGATCATGCTAGAGATGATATTTGTACAAGCAAGCAAGATTAAGAAAAGCTTGCTGGAAATTTCATATCCTAAACAGCATACATATGTTAAACATAATTGATTTTCTCATATTTTGGGGGCTAATTTTCTCATTCAAAGGGTGTCAAGTCTGACAGACATCCCACAATTATTATTATTATTATTAATTTTCTATTTTTGGCTGTTATAAATTTTCTACCAAATTCTTGTTGCAGATATCATTAATTTGTAGTCTTTTATGTTTATTGTGCTGATATAACAGAAGAGATATATGAACGTGTAGAATGAAAGAAAGAAATAGAGAAGAGAGAGAGAATGAGCGAAAAATAAGATGGGCGAAGAAATTTTGTAAGATGAGAATGGTGAAGCATTTCAAAAGAAGAAAGTAAGAAAAATGGAGAGAATGAGTGAAAGGGATAGGTAAAAAGGCAGGCTTTAAGAAGGGTAAAAGTGAAATACAAGAAAACAAGAAATGAAAAAGGAATGAGAAAATGGAGGAGTAAAACAAGACTAGGAAAGAGGGAAAAGAAATGCGAAACAAGCAAAATGTAGAGATAATAATAATAATAATACAATATATTTATTAGGCTCTTAATACGGATGTTTCTAAGCGCATGTTTTACCGGAAAATTAAGATTAAATCCAAAATAATACAAAAATACAAAAATTATTAGAAACCTTATGTAATTCAAACAATAGATACAGTGTATAAATACGGTAAATGAATACTGAAAATCAAAGTCGGTGTGCACCTCCATCGACCGACCCACAACTGGGCCATTCCAGAGGACTATCTACCAAAAAAGGTAAGTTTTCAGCAGGGACTTAAACTGATTAACGGAAGTGGCTAGATGTATATAGGCAGGTAGAGAATTCCAGAGAGAAGGGGCAATTGTAGATTGATAAGTTTCATTTGTTTCACCATAAGTGACAATATATCAATCGATTTTCTGTCAAAATTTCTCGAAATTTGAATATTTTATACATTTTCTTTCCGACACTAAAAAATATATGCCTGTGCCTCGTTTTAATAAACTTTAAGGTATCTATAAAATGTATTGTTTTGAACAAGAGATAGCGCTCTTCCAAAATTTGTAATGGGTACGAGTTCAAGTCGCGTGATTCCTTGGAACGCAAACGGGGCACACCGTTGAAAGCGGCGAGTGGCAATAGATATTTCTGCTAGTCCAGGATTAAAATAAAATATCAGAAGAAATGAGTATATTTAAAGCAATACCAATGCATATTGCAAATGATAATGAATGGGATTTTACATAGTGCATACCAGTACTATGTAAAGAGGGGGGGGGGGGGCAAAAACTGGTGATGCGGACAGATAATCCTCGGAAATAATCTACTGGTACAGGCGGTACTGAAATTTTGATCTTGTATACTGCTTGCAAGCTATTTAAAAAACGGCATACCACCGACAACAAATTAAATTTTAAATTGCGAAAGTAAAACTGAATTTTATTTGATGCATTATATACATAGTTTGAGCTCAATCTATCGTGATCGAACGATACTCCAAAAGGTTAAGAAACATGAGACAATCCAATCGTCTTTTTACATTTAAGGAGGTGGGATGAAAAAAAAATGATGACGGTGTCACATTCAAGCGCCTATGGAACTAACGCAAATTCAGACTGGATTTAAAAAAATGATTATTCTTTCTTTCAAAAAGAAAAACCAAACGTATAACGACTGATCCCGAATGTGTATCAATTATATCTACATGAACTTAGCCCATAGTCAAATCTCGCCTGAATATATTGTAATTCTGACACATAATTATCCTTCCTCAATTGCTATCAATGATTTGGAGAGGAATCAATCGTGCATTTGAAATAATGCGATGTGCCAACAAAAGACAGGGATTTTTTTTTTATAGGTTGTAGTTGTCGTGAGATAAGTGTTGCTTTTCGCCTATAATACTACAGCGCCATCTATTTCCCCGTCTCTGAATGTTGAACGCCAAAACCACAGACATCGACCAACCAAATATTATTCTAAATCTAAAATTGCATTCCTTAAGGTCTAACGATGTCAAGACTGTACCTTTTCATCGACTGCCGATCGTTTTATTGTTTTACATCTATCTATCTATTTGTATAGACATTGTGCAGAAATTCAGAGAGAAAGAGAAGAGAGAAAGAGAGAGAGAGAGAGAGAGAGAGAGAGAGAGATACTGAGAGACTGAGAGAAAGAAGGGGGGGGGGAGAGAAACTGAGAGACAGAGAGAAAGAAAGAGATAAATTCAAATTCAAATTCAAATTCATGTTTATTTCATTTCCAACAGAAACTTGGCTTTACAGATATTATAACAGAAAATATGAAAAACATATGTACAAATTCATTTTTTCTTAATAAGTGTACAAGTACACTAAACATATAAATAAATTATTATAATGAATAATTAAAAGAAATTCATAATTTCTGAGAAAATGTGGGGGATAGAAAGGCGTGGTGGGGAAATGGAGAGAGTTACAGAAGAGAGAGAGAGAGAAAGAGAGAGTTGGAGTAAAAGAAGAAGAAGAAAAAAAGAACAAACAAACAAACAAACTGACAAACAAGAGCAAAAACTGAAGGCAGAATTTTATACAAGGTTATATTCATCTCCGTATAAATATGTCCACTGGGACTTTTCTGTAAACAAAGTAATTAGCGTCGCTATTCTACATGTTAAATGCCATCGATCTCTACCAATCAATATACCTGTGCATGTAAACAAAGTACAGTGAATATCGTAATTTCGGAAATCAAGGTTTAAAGCTATCCTGCCGCTATAACGATCGATTGATTGAGCAAAATTGGCTTATCTCAAAAAGTCGAAACGTGAAAAGCATTTAGCGATTATGTAATTGGTTAGATGTGTCACCTTTGGATTGTGTTTAATAAATGGAGAGCACACAGTGACTAATGTCATATCCAATATGTCCAATATGTTGCGAAATTATGATGGGGCGGGGGGGGGGGGGGTGCGTTCAAGAAAAAATAATTGTAATTTCATATATTGGGCATGGCAATTGTATGAGTTTTGGGATTATAGCGTATATTGTCACAAAAACAAGGATCCTCAGCTTACATGTTTGTATTCTAACAGACGTGGTACAATTTCAACAAAATTACGTATGAAGCTTGCAAAAGACCTGCTCACAAAGTTATTCAAATTGATGGATGTTTCTTTCCTGGGGACCTCATAACAAGGTATTCCATTAACCTGTTATTAATGAATGAACTACAATACTTGGACTCCACTTTGCATACATTACTTGTTGCTATGTCTGACAAGCCTCTGACAAGCTTTCAGGTTGTCAAAAACAACCTTTGTTTTAAAAATATGCATAAAATTTGAATATATTTGTGAACAGGACGTGGTCTATTATAAAGATTCACAACATGTATATTATCAACAAAATAAACAACCCCCCATTTTACCTTTCACAATGGTTCTGGTAGACAAAATAGCATCCCTTTTACTGCTATTTTGTAAAACTATGTAGAACAGGTGTACATGCATATTCACCTGTTCCACTTATTTTACAGAATAGCAGAGAAGGGATGTTCTTTTGTCTACCACAGCAATAGACCGCTTCGGTAATGTATTCAAATTTTAAACATACTTTTCAAACAAAGGTTGTTCTTGACAACCTCAAAGCTTGCCGGACATAGCAACAAGTAATGTATGCAAACTGGATTCCAAACATTGAGTCTCATTTATATAGCTCGTCACTAGGTGCTCAGAGAATTATGTGCATAAATTTGTATACATTACAGAAGCGGTCTATTGTGAAGGGTTTGATTTATTTATTCTCCACTTATGGGTTGGATTGCCCTTGTAGAATGACGGTAGAATGAAGAGTTGGTCATTTTGTCAACTCTCTTTGTCCAACATGTTCATAGTGAATTTACAACTCCTTTGTCCATTACATGTTTCTATCCAACACAGCAACAAATACTTTTACAAAGGATAATCGACGCTATAAATAAAGCCTTCTGTCCTTTTGTGAAAAATAAAAATACAATTTTAATCCTTTGTTCATTCTTATTTTTTTATTATTTGTCTGATTTACGAAACAAATACAAAATCAAAGCTACAATATGCTACTGAATAACCACAAAGGACTGATCTAAGACAAAGACAATGAAGCACTAGCGTAGCTGAGGGGGGGGGGGCATGGGGGCAGAGTGCCCCCCTGACAACTTTTCCTCGATTTTTTTTAAAAAGTTTTTTTTAGTTTTTTTTTTTTTGTGCTTGTCAGAGAATTATGGAGAAAAACAAATGAGAACTCCCCCCCCCCCCACCACTGAGCGAGTTTTGGAGCGCTGGCGAGAAGGAAAAAAAAATACGGGTCTCCCTTCAAGCAGAATTTGCCCCCCTTTTAAAAAATCCTAGCTACGCCACTGCAATGAAGAGTATTTGATTTAAAAAAAAATAATAAAAGCATAAGGTTAGCGGTCTGTTGGAGAAATCATTAACACATGTTAGCAATCATCTGAAGGAAAGGCGAAGAAAAAGGCATTTTTTTTGTCGTCAGGAAATAACTTAAAAGTTCAGCAAGTCTGCCCCTGTGTTAACAGATGGTCAAATGCGTGCGCACTCATACGGTACCCGATTTTGAGTCAGCTCATTACTAAGAAAATCATATGAAAATTATACCTTTATGTGAAATCCATCTTAAATGGACCTCGTAAAAGTCATGGACACGAAAAAAAAAAGGGGGGGGGGGAGAATGGGGAAAAAGGAATCTTCTTGAAAATTCATATAATTTCTCTGTGGCCAAACGGAATAGTATTTGATATATTGGGCGGTAACAATGTTTATTTTGAAGAAAATAAAGTATATTTCTAATTTCCGCATAATCTCGACATTAAAAAAGATCTTTGCTTCAGTCTATACCGTCATAGATTCTTTAAAAAAAGATGTAATATCAAGGCTAAGAAGTTAGAGAAAAGTGGGGGAAATAAGAATAACAGGGAGAGAGAGAGAGAGAGAGAGAGAGAGAGAGAGAGAGCGGGAAATGGGGGGGGGGGGGTGAAATATGGATAAAAGTATCCATAAAGAGAGACGGGCAAAGGCAAAGGTACTGAAAAAGAGAGGGAGAAGAAAGAGAGAGAGAGAGAGAGAGAGAGAGAGAGAGAGAAAGAGAGAGCGAAGAGGTTGATGACATCCTAATTGATTCAAAGTACAATGAAATCGAGGAAGAAAATGAAATTATTGAATCGAACGAGTGACCAAATTCTGTTAAAACGATCAGGATACTTAGAAGACCATATCCCTCAAAAAGGCATTCTTCCGGATCATATTTTTCAGCGGTCAATTATTCATCCTTTCCAAGGGATTCCTGGCTCCACCCTGTAGACCAGAAGATTGTTACAGAGACGGAGGGACACACAGAAAAAGAGAAAGAGAGAGAGAGAGAGAGAGAGAAAGAGAGAGAGAGAGAGAGAGATAGAGAGCGACAGATAAGAGACGGAGTGAGAGAATGAGAGAGAGAGAGAGAGAGAGGGGGGGGGGGGGAATGAAACAGACCTATAGAGTCATACAGATCAGTAAAGATATTATTTTCATTTTATCAAAGGGCAATCCAACCTTGGTAAAAAGATGATTTGTGTGAAAGCAGAAATAATAAGAAAAACAGGATGGTGAAAGTTCGAAAGAAATTGAACGAGGAATAAGAGAGTTATAGATGTTTGAAAAATGAGATCACTACATCTATGCGAATCTCAAATTGGCAATTTGTTGAGTCATTGTGACAATTACTCTCCCGTTTGTCGTACGCAAAAATATCATTAATTTACGGTTTTCTCCGAAGAGCCTTTACCCTCTGGGCAGTACTCAAAATATATTGGAGATAGCATATTGTTATAGGTCCTCATGAAAGAAAAAGATCCTACTGAGTAATACATTTTGGGAAAAAAAAAAGACATTTTAGTAATTTTGTGTGTTGGCATGATTGGAGCAAATGGGGAAGTTGTCCGCAACTACACCACAGTGACATTACCTCTTCGGTCAATTTGAAGTTCTCATGCATATTTCAACTTTCTTATTGCTTTGTCCGATTTCACCAGTCTGTTTCACCATGTTCACCAATCTGTTTCTCTGATTTTGCCTCTTTCTTTCAGAGCAACTCTTTAATATGTTTATTATTTTTGTATACTCCTGTTCATATACAATGCTAAAAGAGATGGGGGAAAAGAAGAAGAAGAAAGAAAGACTATCCATATAAAGAAGAGACAGGGAGAGAGCCAAATAAATGAGTGATGGACAGGCAAAATGGAAATTTGCAACCTTGTCGTCTGTGCGACTTATCTCATAACATGCTTAATGGAGCAAAGACCTTCTAACCTCTAGAGAGACAGGTGTCCCTGGCACTATAGCATCGTCACGTATGAAGAGGTTCGCGGACCCGACGGACGCCGCCATCTCATCCACCATAGCGGAAAAAGGTCGTAAGTACTTATTGGGATCGATTGTGAAAGTGCAGTCTGGTATAAAGAGAGGGATAGGTGAAGAAAGAATGGATAAAATGAAGAAGAGAATGAAGATAGAAGGATAAAAAGAGAAAGGAAAGGAAGGAAAGAAGGGGGTAAACAATTAAATCAACAAGCATTTCATCATGACACAGCACAGACATAACTAGAAACACAAAAAACACATAAGACAGAGAGAGAGAGAGAGAGAAAGAGGGGGGGGGGGGAGGGGAAAGGCGAAGTGGCAGACAGACTGAGAAGATGATGTGAGTTTTGACTTAAAATAGTATAGTATTCAAAGTTTAGTATCCTCAGGAAAAGCGCTTTATATATAAATCCAACTATTATCATTATCATACTCAGTCAGAGCCAAAGAATATATGATGCTATCATATTTCTTGTCTGTAATAAGTGCACCTTTCACGGCTCACCCCGACGAAAAATGTGAGAGCTATCAGCTATCACAACAAACCCCTAGGCTGGAAATGTTCATATCTCGGCGATAAGAGAGGATCATTGTCCAAGTATGAACGTTTCTCACAATTCATTTCTACAACTATTCTTTTTCCAATAACTTTCTGTTTCTAATGACATTCATATTTAAACAGCATACAGATCGTACATTTGCAAATCTTTAAAAAAAAAAAAAAAAAAAAAAATCCCAGTCTCTTCTTTTTCTTCTTCTTCTTCTTCTTCTTCTTCTTCTTCTTCTTCTTCTTCTTCTTCTTCTTCTTCTTCTTCTTTTTCTTCTTCTTCTTCTTCTTCCTTTCTTCTTCTTCTTCTTCTTCTCATCCTCCTCCCCTCCTACTTCTTCTTCTTCTTCTTCTCCCCCTCCTTCTCACTTTTCTCCTTCTTTCCCCACTACTTTTCCCCATCTTATCCGTCTCCCCTTCTTCTGATCTTCATCCTTTCACCACCTCATCCCTTCCCCTCCTTCGTTTCCTAACCCTCCTTTCTCCCCTCCTTACTTCTTCCTCTCTTTTCCTCTTCACCTTCTTCTATTTTCTGCTATCTTCTTCTATATCTTCTAGCAGTCATCATTCTCCGACTGCCCGAAAATTACCTGAGAATGTGAGCGCAGTTGATTGTGAAATTTAACCCAGTGAGAGTGTTTTCTCTAATTGCCATGGTTTTGGGAGCTACGCCATCCCTCGTGTCTTAGATATGAGCCTTATCTAGTGGCGGAACTGGGGGGTGTGCACAGGGGGCTCTACCCCTCCTTACCAAAACATGCATATAATTATTATGCTTACGTGTGCCCCGTTCAGTAGAGGATCCAAGCGCTGCACACCGGGGGCACTCACCCTCGATCAAAATCTTCCCATGCTTATTAGCTTATTACAATGTCATACATGTCATACGTGATGTGCCCCACGCGTCCGTGATAACAGGGGTTCCCTGGTGATAATAATAATGTGTGTTTCTGTGTGTAATTGGGTTTTTACAGACGTGTATCAATCAGATATGATTATTTACGTCTGGGGACCGACCTTTAACGTCACCATCCGAAAGAGTCCGCTGAATCAGTTTATAACTTCCACTGTTAGCTGGATTACAGGCGCACGCCACAACGCCCAGTTGTGGCGTGCGCCTGTAAAAATCCGGAATAATAATATTCCAGATTTATATAGCGCCTATGACATCTACGATGTAATAGGCGAAGTGCTTTACAGATTATTACCCCGGTTATCGGATTTAGGTTTGCCCGCACACAATGTATGCACCTTCTCCACTCCACTGTGGAGCATTCCAGTCACTCGCCTTGTCACGGTCGCACACATGCTAATCCTAATCACATTGACTTTCGCATTCTACTGGGTACCCATTCAACACCTGGGTGGAGAGGAGCAATGTAGATAAAAATGCCTTGCTCAAGGATATAAGGATACTTGACCCCCCCCCCCCCCCGATTGAAAATCCTGAGACGCCACATGGTACCAGTGACCAGATGAATGATGATTAGAGTGAAAATAGACCATTCTTCTTGGATTTCAGAAGAGGGATGAAGATGAAAATGAAATGGATATCAAGGACGATGATTACAAAGGATGGAGAGAAGAAGCAAAGAGGGAAGAATGGACGCTGAAAGACGACGGAGAAGAGAAGGATTAATTATTATTTTTGTACAATAAATTCGTTTCCAGTAAAAACATGCAGATTGCAAACGATCACAGTTACAAGAATTCTTTGAACAAAAAGCATTGGTGGCACGGGGACTTCCACCCTCCCATCGAAATGTACTCTATGTATATAGAAGAAGCTGCCTCCTCCCCCCCCCCCCCCAAAAAAAAAAATAAAATAAAAAAAATAGAAGACAAAAAAAAAAAATAGAAGACAAAAAAAAAAAAAATAGAAAAAGAAAAGAAAAGCGGGTGAGACGTAAAAAGCGGTAAAGGAATATATATTTTGAAATATTGGAATAACAGACATGCTGTGAATATCAAAGAAAATGTTATAGCGTCTGTTAGGTCAAAAATGATTTGGGGTTTCGTATAGTAAAGTTTAATATAGTATCGCACCAGATGCTTGACGGGAAAGACAGGGTTCCGCTTTTCTACAACCTTTTCCTTGACCGTGGCTCAGCCCATCTGCTTTTCAAAGAATGTTAAAAGGCGAAACGTCCTTTATTCTAGTGAGAATATTAATTTTTCATCAAACCAGCTCTGAGGCACATGCAAATAAGCATGGTGAAATATATGTATTCGAACGTTTATCTCTGTGTATGTGAATGTAATTATTGAGTAAATTATTTTCAAATGTTAAATCACTTTATCAATTTCATTACTTCAATTATAGTGCTACGTCCTGTTGAAAGTACATGACTGGTTTCAAGTATAAGCTTAGTCTTTCTTTATAAAAACAAAAGACACAACACCAATTATTATACTGTTTTATTAAATGCACATCAAAATGCGCATATTGTTACAACAAGTTTAGAAAGAGATCTTCAAATTATGATGTTGTTAAGAAGAGATGAAGAGATAAGACTGTAGAGGAGAAGCAGAAGAAATAAAAAAAAAAGATTAGCAACGGAAATGAGAGAAGAAAATAAAAAGAAGAAAAAAAAAAAGAAGAAGGAGAAGAAGAAGAAGAAAAAGAAGGAAAAAAGAAGATGAAAAAAAAAGAATAAAGAAGAAGTATAAGAAGAAGAAAAGGTAGAAGAAGAAGAAGAAGAAGGAGAAGGAGGAGGAGGAGGAGAAAAAGAAAAAGAAGAAGAAAGAAGAAGAAGAAGAAGAAGAAGAAGAAGAAGAAGAAGAAGAAGAAGAGGAAGAAGAAGAAGAAGAAAAAGAAGAAGAAGAAGAAGAAGAAGAAGAAGAAGAAGAAGAAGAAGAAGAAGAAAAAGAAGAAGAAGAAGAAGAAGAAGAAGAAGAAGAAAAAGAAGAAGAAGAAGAAGGAGAAGTTTGACAAGAAAAAAAAGGGGGAAAATAAGGAAGAAAGCCGTTGTGATTTCTTCAATCGTTGCACAGCATTAATGTAAAGATAATACCCACTGTCGGAGAATAGGCATGATATCAAACAGAGGTCTGTATGTTTAAATCATTTCCCCTCACACTGAGTTTGCAGACCGAGCACAAAATAATAATAATACAACCATTTGAATCCCTCAATGTTGTTTACCGAAGCAACATTGAGACGCATTTAATACCCCCAGCCACACCCAAGAGATCGATATCAGACCGATCACAGACCGAACAGAAAGTCCCATTACCACCAATGGCCAAGATTCGGTCAGTTTGGAATCGGTTGGCAGTGTGACTGAGCTATAAGAGCATACCATTTGTTCTTTATGGCAATTTTCCGTCTAACAGCCGATAGCGTTAACCCATTAGATACCATAAGCCTCTTTTTGCCGTTGGCTTTATACAGGGAATTTGCGATCGTGGTGCTGGAAGGATTAAAGTGCTCCCACGCCTTATGCATCATTGAGCAAACCACTTTCCATCACGAAGTCTGATTCTTCTTTTATTTTGAAAATAGGTCTGTTTGTCTTTGTCAGATGTATGGGCGTGGCAGTTAAGATCTTTGATATGTTGTGGAAAAGTCCATGTAAATGAAGCTTATTAAAAGAAAAGGTTTTTTTCTTTTAACCCCCTATCATCGAAATAAAACAAAGGAGCAACATTCGTGTCGTAAAATCTTGGTTGAAATGCTGCAGAAAAAAATTAGAATTTGGGGGAATCTTTTTATCTTGTTGGAAAGGTCTGCATCTTTGTCAGCGAACTTGTCGACAAAATGTTGTCGTTCGGCTTCCCCTCGCTCCTTGTTTATAAGACTGCTTAATTCGTAAATAGATTAGAAAATGACCACCCTCCAATCTTTATTCACTGGGTTCTTTCAAATAGCCGAATAGCCAAGCCTATAAGGAGGAGGAGGGGGGGGGTGTGCGGGGGAGGTAACCCCCTAAAACGTACGCTTAGATTCTTTTCTTCAGAACATTCAACATTATAGCGGCATATGTGCAGCCTATTCTCTTTGGATGCCAACTGAAAAGATGTCTACGTTGATGGCCCCTTCTGCCCCTCAACCCTTATAACTCCCCCTTTCCCCCTAAGCTTCTTCTTCGCCACCGCCATGCATGCATCCTTCTTTTACCTTAGGAATTTCGCTCACGTTATAGAATGCTGCTTGCAATCACGCATCTTCTCGTTTCCTTCGACGTGCTTCAACCCCTATTAGGCATGTGTTTATGTTCTGCGTCAATGGATGTATATAGGTTCACAACTTCTAATGTTTTATCTACACATTATCATCTCCCTTTGAACGGTTAGTACTCCCAGTTTGCCTTTCATTTATTCCCTAATTCGTCCCTCAAACGTGAATAAAATATTTCCTAAAACGCAACCCTAATCCCTTTGAAGACCTGAAAAGCAAATACATAATTATAATGTATACATTAACTTTATATATAGGGCTGGACCTAGCTTCGGTGGCAACGACGGACGGCAAAACACGTGCCAATCTTTTGGAGTTATTTCATACTTACACATCTTATCATTGAATTTATGCTTTAAAAATAAATTTCATTGTGAATTTGTGATATGATTATCCAATTGATATTATGCAATCTGCTAATTCTTCATCCAGACGATTTAACAACGTCCGCCGCTGAAGAATCGAACAAGGTCAATGACGATTGACTTTCACCCTTGCACCACACCTGCGGTCATTCAACCTGCAACATTCCTATATGCAAATAGGGATTAGTCTCACTTTTCTAAGGAAATACATTTATTTCATGATTTCAGTTTATGTTACTTCACACATTAACTGTTTATTTTATTTATTTATTTAATTATTTATTTAAAATGGTTTATTGATCAAAAATCATTCGCGGCTTGTGGGCCGAATTGCAGATTTTTTTACAAAATATAACTCAACATTAATCATATAATAGGCACATAATATGATAAATATAAGATAGAATATACATACACAACTTTGTAAACATGACAATAGCAAACTTCAACAATGCATAAAGAATCATTTATAAATTCACCCCACTGTGAGAAGGAGAATCTGAAGAGTGGTAAAGAAGAAAAGAGAAAGAGAAAGAAAGCAGGCAAGAGAGAAAGGAAGAGAGAGAGAAAAAAAAATAAAGGAGAGCAAAAGAGGGACAAAATAGGAAAGAGAGTCAGAGAGAGGTAGAGGGATAGGGGAAGCTAAAGAGAGAGAGTGAGAGAGAAAAAGGGGGAACATTAACGTTAGCAAGAGACAGCAAGAGAAAGAAAGGAGAAAAGAAAGAAAGAAAGAGGAAGAAGAAAAGAGAAGAGAGGGTAGTAGGAGAGATAAAAGTTAATAGCAGGAACAGATGTGAGGAAATGAAATAGGTGAAGGAAAAAGAGAGAAGTAGGGAATTAAAGAATGATTGCGCTTATTATTATTTCAAAAATAAATAAAAAAATGATTGCACTTATTATTATTTTAAAGATAAAATATATGCCTCATTGCTAATTCTTTCCCTAACCTTCCACTTCCTATTTCTGAAAGATATAAACTCTTTCTGTTACCTCAGTATCCTATATATTGTAGGTGTCGGCCTATGGTTTTGTTAGAACAATTCCGTTTTCGATCCTTGTTCATGCTATGGTTACATCCTTGCACAAGGTTTACCCACATTTGTTCCTCTAGACCCATGGTGTTACTTTTGTGTCACTTCATTTTGTTTTCTTTGATTTTCCCTGGATATCGATTTCAGAGGCGGATCTGAAATAGGTTTATGTAGGTGTTACATGTTAATATTTGTTTTAAGGGCCTGTCGATTTCGGGACGTTTGGTGAAGACTGAATTTTAAATTCCCGTTCCCCTGATTATTCTATTTCCCCCTTTTCTTTCTCTTTTCATAGTTTGAAGTCTCTTTTCATAAACATTCTATTTAAACCCAAACTGAAATATGTATTATTGTTACATCACATTTATCAAGGCAATTTCGACCACATTTCTTGTTTCCTCCAGTCATCCAAACAGCTCCTGGCTATCTCTCTCTATATCCCTTTATTTCGTCTTCCATCTCGTTTTCATTCCAAGCCGTGCTCTCGTTCTATCTCCATCTCTTTTGCTGGCTATAAACTCACGGGTAGGTACATGTATAATCACTAGTGGGTTTAGGGTGGGGGGGGGGGGGGGGGGGGGAGGGGGCAAGCGGCCGGTTTCCCTCTTTTGACATGTTTGAAAAACAAGACTGGCCTATATACCTTAATTACACAACCCCCAAAATATTCCCCTCCCTTTGGGGTTGATGGCATTCTTTCTCTCTCTCTCTCTCACTCTCTCTCTCTCTCTCTCTCTCTCTCTCTCTCTCTCTCTCTCTCATTTTTTTACTTGTAAGAAAAATTGTCGGAAAATTGTGCCCCCTCTTTGACAAAATCCTGAATATGCCCCTGTGTATAATTATAGTCTCCGTCAATTTCGCTTGCATGATTTGTAATTAGACACGCAAGCATGATTGTTCAGCTATCCCTCCGCATCAAATCACGGCAGCGCTGAACGGCGATCATGCGAAACATCCACTGTTTTAATATGATGATACTGCTCTACACTGACAAAAGGAAATTAAAAAAGAAAAAAAAAATCCTTACAAAATATAACAGTAATTATTTACTCTAAAAGACGAGGCAACTTTACTAGGGTAGGCTTAATGTTGGTCAATCTAACTTTTCCCGCCATTATTATCTTCTAGAAATGTTTTTTGTTACATTTTTAGGTGATTTGATCCTCATTATACCCCATTACACTTAATATTACTTACTTACTTTTGAAAACAAATTGGTCTCGGGTGTTGATTGTAAAGAGTATATAATTGGTTCACAATGTGCTTTTATAAACTTTAATATTTCCAGCCGTTATCAACAGCATCAATTCTTCACAAAGACATTTTTTCTCGACCTTTTGACTTTTCGTTGAAACTTTCTTTAGAAATTTTTTCATCCTGCTAATATATTTCGTAACCGTTCCCATAACTACATCTTCGCGATTAAACTAGATAACTCTTTGGACAAATCCTAGTTGCTCAGATGTTTGTTAAAAAAAAAAAAAAAAAAAAAAATTCTTCCACATTATAGTTTACATAATAAGATAATAGGATGACAGTTTAAAAGCTCAGGAAACAGATAATGTTTAGTTGTGGATCCAGCCGTCTCTGGCCAGGGAGTGGGGGACAAAATAAAAAAGGGGTCGTAAGATTTTCAGATGTCTTTATTTGGGAGTTTATAATTGCTGTTAACTGGAGCACATTTTATCTACTTTACCGGGGGAATGGGAGGGGGAGCATGAGCCCCCCCCCTCCCCCAACTCCCAAGATCAGCCAGTGAATGTTGAATATTCCTTTGAACCGTGCATGGTTTTATGTGCAAAAGAGACTCACCGCATTTGGGTCTATTTTTGAAGAGCTCCGTGTATATTTCGTGACAGTGTGATTGATGTGTATGGCGATGTCATGGCTTATAAGCTTGTCGCATTGTGATGTCACAATGGCACGGTATCACCCTGATTGATGGGCTTATAATCGCTCTGCCTATAGGCGAGGTAGGCGCAAGAACATTCATTGTACAGAGAGAGAGAGAGAGAGAGAGGAAGTAAAACGAGAAAAGGGAGGAGAAAGAGTGGGGAGGGGGAATGTGGAGAAGAAGAAGGAGGGGGATGGAGGGGGAAGAAGGAGGGGCATGGAGGGGGAGAAGGAGGAGGTGAAGGAGGAGAAGGAGGAGAAGGAGGAGGAGGAGGAGGAGGAGGAGGAGAAGGTGAAGGAGGAGGAGGAGAAGGAGGAGAAGGAGGAGGAGGAGGAGGAGGAGGAGAAGGTGAAGGAGGAGGAGGAGAAGGAGGAGAAGGAGGAGAAGGAGGAGAAGGAGGGAGGGGAGGAGGGGGAGGAGGAAAAGAGGAGGTGAAAAGGAGGAATAAAGTGCAGAAGGGGGAAAGCGGTGAACCGGAGAGAGAAAGATGGACTGGACTTAACATTGGATAAAAAGCTCACGAAAGGGTTCGTGAGCTTCTATCCTGTGTTAAATCTAAAGGTGTTGGGTAATACTATTCTTGACGAAAACAATGATCACAACCATTAGATCAATCATTTTCAGCAGCGTCAAGGCATATCCTAAGAAAATCTAATCTTCAAGAGCATGAAAATGTTCATGTTTCAATATAATTGTTAGAAATTCCCTAAAGATTGCCTATGGCAAATTCTTGGACTTAAAATGTACGATTTCTTAATTTGTAATCTATCCATAATTGGCCAGCAGCGGGGCCAGCAGGCAGATTCGTTTATGTGACAGAACAAACTTACATTGGTAGCCCCAGAGCATTTTAAATTACCCTCCTAATGTAGATGAGTTTCAGTACACAGCGCTTTCCCTTCGGTCAATCTGTCATTGATGCAAAGCTATGTTTGCATTGGCCAGAGCACTGTGTGTATAAACCAACATGCGCTGTCGCATATCCTGAACCCAACACACAAAGCACCGCTGACGTACGTGTACGTTGAATACCGTTTGCATCTCGTGCGCTGCATACCAAATCCGCCTTTCATCAGGGGTAGATATGAAACCAGTGTCATTTTTTACCTATAAAGTAAAGGTGATTTATGAGAGTTTCAAAAAGTCCAGATAACTTATTACCAAGAAACTTTAAGTACATAAATATATAATGATTTTCGATGACGCAGCGTCGAGTAATGACGCCGAGTTTATCTGAGGAAGATATGAAACTATTATTTTTTGTAACTAAGTCATGATAGTGATGTCACTAAAAATGCAAAAGTCTGCTTACCTTATTTGGAAGAAAAATAAACAAACAAATACAGAAAAGGAAAAAATAGATGGGAAAATGATGAGAAAAGGAAATATTAATACAACCGCTTTCTGTATCCTCTCCCTAGATATAATTCATTTGAATTCCTCAAGTTTATTTGCATTTTAATCCCCTCGTATAAGACCGATGCCCCCGGCCGCCCCACTCTCCATAATGCTAGTGCCCAGTTATAGCTGAACCCGAGCTACGGCACAGACTGGACCCTGCACAATGTTCACTATCACATTCAAAATTAATTAAAAGAGATTTCCTACAAATGCTAATCGTGACCTTAAATGACTTCCAATGCATTAGCATGGAAATAAGAAGGAACGATATCACTTTAGCAAGTGCATGCATGTCATTGCCCTGAGGGGAGTATACTCCATATTACAATCTACCCATTCTAACTAATTAAGGGGATAATCACGGGGGAAATTGATCTTATTAATGCCCATTTGATGCCCCAAGCTGTCCTATGTTCGGAGCATGTATTAATCATGATCTTATCATGTCCGTACGTATGCATGAGAAGACTAATAGTATAGTCTTAAAAACCAGGTGGTTTTACAGTTTCGAAAGCAAGGTCATTATCAGAGTATCATTATTTTAAATGCTTCAACAGGACCATGGAATAAATTGATGTGGCATGTAAACCATAATTATGCAACCCATTCAGGAGATTTGGTAAATCATAACTTTTCAGAATTGTTACAAAATAATCTTATAATCGCAATCCTTCTTCTATAAGCATGATTTTAGGGCATTTACATTATTACCCCCCCCCCCAAAGAGAGAAAATCGCTGTCTTCTCATTTCCTTTTGTCATTTAAAATAACTTGGCATAATAATGGACTGAATACGATTAAAACATTATCTTTAAGCGTAATGAACACTCCTATATAATAATTATGAAGAGTAAATGAAAAACAAAGAGAGAGAGAGAGTGAGAGAGAGAGAGATAGAATAAAAAGAAAGAAAAAGAAAACCGCTTAGAGCTTTAGTCCCCCCCCCACAATAATAACACCTTTCGAAGAGATTTAAACCTAAAACGGTTCAACAATTTCCCTGTAAATGTTAACATTCTCGATTCGCTCGTTTCTCATTTTTATTGCTCCTTTGCAATTCCGCGCTATTCCCCGTATGCCTCTAAGTCATTTCATTTTTGAACATGTATATGTTTTACGTGACTCGATTTCAAACTTGTTCGTCCGTGACGTATAATTTTACGAGTACCACTCGAAGACAGCACATAACTACCAATTGTAACATGAAGTGTATACTAATCATGGTCATTAATTCAACCATGCTGTGTCATTGCTGCTGTTTTTACACAGACTCTACAGACAAACCCCATTAGTATTCAAAGTATTCATATCACCAAAAGTTTTAAAACTTAATTTCACAATGTAAGTCTTCAAATATATGGAGTACCTTCAATTACTTTCAAGTTTGACATTTTCTGTGAATGTATACAGTATAGGGAAGGATATCGATTTTTCAGTTACATTTTATTGGTAACTCTTAGAGAACACTTTAGAAATAATTGTCCCATAATGAAAATCTCGAAAAATGATGTAGAGGCCTATATGCAGATTAAAAACGAGAGGTTCTCCAGACATGCTATACAACACATAAAAATCCAAACAAGTGGGCTGTTATCTTCATTCTAGTACTTCTACGTTTTAGTTTCTTCATAATTCATAACTCAGTTATTGTGCATTCATTTTTATATTCTGATATGTTCATCTGATTGAATGATAACACTCCCAAGTATTTTTCATTTTGTTTATCGATGTCAAATTACCCCGCATTTTCCCAGGGATGAGATACTTAAACACCAAACCATGTCAGTCAACCAATCCAGTCACGCCTTTCATAACCAAAAAAGAGGAGAAATTAATTCCGTTCCATTATATTTAAGCTAGGCTCTCGAATCCTTAAACCTAATTTGTTAGAGAGAGTAACTGCATAAGCCAGACAGGTACGCAGCATCATGAAGATAATTCTCATCAACCTGTCAACAAGCAACAAACAGGCAAGCGAGCCTGTGAATGGAATGGGTGATAGATTGCTATTTTTAATCTGCATAAGGAAGGAGAAGGAAGGAAGGGCGAAGAAAGGAAAAGAATACGATCCGTATATGGCTCGTGTTGCTGTACCGAGCCAAGCACTTGAGTTGAACAGCGTAAGTGCGCCGGTTCCCCTTGTTTATTTTAAACTCCAAACGATCACGTGCACGCCGAAATCGTATCGTCATTTTGTGGCGAAGTTTTGGCGCGCGAGGCTGTGAACGCGTGGAAGCTTGCTTCGATCGTACTTCTCGCACTACAGGCCGATTGAGTGTCATCGGAAATACTTCTGGCCTCTGCTCTGCTTTGCTGGAGCACAGTTCCAGGTTGGACGGCTGGGCGCATTGAATTAATAAATGAGGACCGAGTTTCGATCGGTGTTGCTGTAAAAGGGTGGGAGATATTGACAGAGACAACGGGCGCATTTCATCATTGCTGCTTCTGGCTTTGGTGTCAAAACGCTTGCAGAATCGAGAGGTAGTCGTTTGCATATACCGCTCCACAATGCCTGGACTGCTTGATTGAAGTACAAAGCGTACAACCACCTGCGGGTGAGAGAAATAATTTATCATCGTTGAGAAATTAATAAAGATCATCACCCACTTGTGCATGGGATAGAGCTCGATAATGGAAGCTAATGAGATTTTAATTCGGCTATGTCAGGCTCTATGGCTGCTCCTCGTAACACTGACGCCGCGGCTAGACTTGGTAAGGGCTTTTATCGAGGTGGGACGGGCCCCAATCCTCACCGTTTCCAGCGGGGATATTGAGGGGAGGCGTATGATTCTCACCCCACCGCACCTTGCACCGGTGTACCAGTACCTGGGCGTGCCCTATGCCACGCCTCCCACAGGACCCCGACGATTCAGACCCCCGCATACCCCCGTCCCGAACTGGGAGGGGACCCGGAATGCGACAACTTTTGGACCAGCCTGCCCTCAGAAGGTCGAGCAACCAACGGAAGACAAGCCATTTTGGAAGTTGGACGCCATGAATAAGAAGAAAACTTTTTTGAAGAATATGAGTGAGGATTGTCTTTATCTAAACATCTACGTGCCCGAAAGAGGTAAGATAAAACTCATTTTCATTCTATTTCAGTTTGGCATCTCCCTCCCCAACTGGGTTGTACGGCACAGTATCCTGCGACATTGCTCCGCGTCAGTTTCGTACACTAACCTATTTATACTGCAATCTTTGACCATACACTATGCCTACAAACTCTAATAATTTAAAACCTTAAATCTCGTCCCTAACCCTAACCCTATATATCTTTGACGAAATAAAGCCGAAAGCAACTGCCGCCGAAGCATAATAATGTCGGAGCACCCCAGAACTAATGATGTTAAACCATGCTCTTTAAAGTCATACATTTCCCACAGCAATTCAGTTACTCTAAAGCTTCCAACATGCGCTGTGCAATTTTCAATGTGCTCGGCGACTTAAAAGAACTACCGATAGCTCGATGCTTCGTGGCTGAATATTCATCGTCATTGTTGTAGTGGTTTTACACGCACCTAAACAAAATATGAATTGGCAGTTACTATTTATAATCTTTAAAAGTTAAATCAATCATTTCTCAATCAACCTAATTGCAACATTATCAGCTAATCCAAGCACGTGCGTTCCATTATGTGTGGCGAGGAATGATGGATTTCAATTTACCGTCATCCTGCATGTTTGTGAAAGTCTTCCGTAGTCTTTGACAATAAACCATTAAATGTGTTATCTGTGTTCTACATTTAAGCAAAACTCGTGCAAACTATATAGAATAATAATGGAAACAAAACGATACGTCACTCGTCAGTGGCGTAAAAATTAATTCGCTTCACATTCATAGCTACCGAAACAAAAAATCAAACAACTCCCAAACCAAGCAAAAAGATGAATGAAATATGTGATAGGTTTGAAAAAGTGCAAATTGTGCAGAAGCATCACTAATCGAGTATAATTATGATATTAACTGTACACGAAGTAAACAACAGCACTTTGAGAGTCATTTTAAAATTTCGACGCAGTATATTGCATTTAGAACTATATTAATACTAATACACTGGAAACTTTATAACATGTACATTCTAAAATTTCGTACAACAATCATGCCAGTCCATTGTAATTATGTATAAACCACGATTTTGCTATAACTTTAGCAAAGCATATTATTGCTCCGACTTTCATTTCATAACACCAGTATGTACACTTGCACAACGCGCATTAATAGACATGACAGAGGAGACGCCCTTATACAGCTCTGTATAAATAGACGAGATTAAAAGTTCAGATTTTTGATTAATTGCGTCTCTGATTTATGCTAAGTGGCATATAGATCATATAGAAACTGCTGCTGCGCCATATGATGAACCAAACTTATGCTTGAGAGCCAGAAGGGCGTTAACTCATACTTGAACACAGAGTGAACGCCCTTCTTGCACCCAACACAAGCAGTTATCATGAGGTTTATGCTATTATCAGTAGCGTGAAGCTGAAACCGTATAATCTTCCCTAATGAACGAAATAAGAATGTGTGTAATCCTAACGATATTATAAGGAGGTAAATTGAGCGTTCTCTCGATAATTATGACTTAAAGTAAGAGGTCCACTGGTTGCTAATGGGAAAATATGTACTTGCTTTCTTAGTAGTTGGTTAATGAAACATCATCGTCATCAAGTTAAATGTAATAAATATGGTTCACACTTAGAAATAACGATGCATTTCCAAACCTATTGAATGTCCAAATAACAAGAGAAGTTGATACAGGATTGCCAGGAGCGGTGACGCGCCAGTCAGGACAAAGGGGGCAGGGGAGGGGGGGGGGGGAATGTTTGAATATTTGTAGGAATATGTTAATATGTATAATGTTACACTCCTCAGCCATTATCTTGCATATTTTAAAGAGTACATCGGAAAGGTTCTGTAGTCCCCACTTCAGGGTGTAATATATACTTATTATTAGTGTCAATATTGCACTCTTGTACTGCTATGGGGTTCAAAATAAATTGATTTTTTGTTCAATGTTTAATAAATGAATTAGTTTACCCAGTTATCCAATAATTACGTATCCAAATCAAATTTTTAATACTGTGAGAAATAATTAAAAAACCTTACTCAATAGACACACCGATTCAAACACTAAAGAATCGCATGCGTATTATAATGCACAATGCCACAACACGGAATGACCCCCTCCCCCCAGTTATTAAAACTCAAATACCGTTGAACCGTGTGACATTGTCAAGAAAAAAATGAAGAAAATGGATAAACACTGAGCAGACATTACTGGGAAGGGAGTGCTGTCACGAACAGCACTTATAACTCAAATTTGTCCGATCGATTTGGTAAAACAGACCTTGAGATTTCGATTTTGGTACGGGGCTCACGCTTGGGTTACGTTAAAGGGTGATATCAAACATGTCAGAATGACGTGTATAATACAGTAATAAAGGTGATTCAAGCATCATGATATTACTAAAGCTGTAAAATGATTTTATAAATAGTAGATTAAGTACTAAAGGTAGTGTTTATAGGCATAGGAAATTACCAGAAACTGCCCTATAGCAATAACAATAATAATCGTGCAACAAACCCATGCACGTTCGGGCCAGGAGAGGGCTGGCGGGATTTCCTTAACAAATTTTATAGGAAAAATGGATGTCATGGAATATTTTCGGCCCCCCTTCAGATAATCCTCAATCCACCATGTATAAGTGTGTACTCTACGGCTCTGTATATGGCTATGTGAACGTTTTAATAAAGCGATGCATATTCGAATTCCCCAACAATCCTGAAAACACACTCGTTTAACATCTACTTTAGATTCCAATATGCCCTTATGAATTACGTTGGTATGCAGTATAGGCCTATGTTCCTCATAAAATTTTTACTGTTGACTTGTAACTCAACTCCCTCCTCCGGCCGTTTAACATGCAAATGCATAATGAAATACAAAAGCTGTGCTATATGCATTGGCGTCGCCAGACTTATTGAACGAGGGGGGGGGGCACCAAATCACAAAGTCACTTTAATAGTTACACCCACACACCTAAACACAATCTGTGTATTACCTCTTTCTTAATGCGAGGGGGGGGGGGGGGAGCATGGCCCCTTTGTTCCCCTGGCTACGCCTGTGGCTATATGTATATTTTCATGACCCCGTCAAACCGTTGGATCCAACATGGAATTAAATATTTACCCGAAGTCTCATTTCCATTTAGAAGACATGTCTAAGCCCATGAGCCTCACGCTATGCATACAAATGGATTTGTAAAATTCAGACGAAGAAGGAGAAAGTCTTTTTATTTATTATTATTAAATCGTCCCCACTGGCTTAGGAGTTGTAGGCAGATATATTTTTGGATTGAAATTGTTCACTATATTACTATCGTTGTGACACATGCACGTCTATAGCTTTAGTTTTAATTGGTTTTTATGTCAGAAGTGGAGGATGATGCGTTAAAAAAAATTAAAAGGGGGGGGGGGAAGATGCGAGTTAGATGTGACATGTATATTCTTCATCTTTAAATTCAGTCTCAATTTAGGTTTGAACTCTGTTCCCTTGGGCGTAATGTCACAGCTATTTTAAAACTTGCCAATCAGTATTATATCAATTTTCTGTCTAATTCTAAGGTCCTCCATGAGAAGTTCACGATTCTTGTCATTTTTATGGCGCGCCTTGGCGCCATGATCTGTTAAAAGACCATTTAACCCTTCCACTGGCATTGCTGCAACTTTGCAGAAACCGTTCACACAATCCCGTAGTATAGCATTTGACTGGCATACAAATAGTTAAAATCTCCTTTGGAATTAGTCGGAATCCCTCGGCGTTTTGTTCCACATACCTCAGAATCAAGATTCTTTGTTTTTAAAAATGGTATTTGGATATCTGCAGAATTTTGATTTCCTTTCACAGTTCATTGACAAGGGAACAATATTGCGAGTGAAAATAGCGATCGCAAGGGGGCATGAAATAGTACACACATAATTGGATCTATCGTGTCTAAAGAAGATGTGAAACTATTGTCCGTTATGACGTATACGGACACGTGTAATGTATAGTGATAGGTTAAGAGAGAGAAAGAGAGAGAGAGAGAGAGAGAGAGAGAGAGTGAGAGATCAAAAGAGTAACCAAGAAAGATTAAGAGAGAGAGATCGAGAGATCAGAAGAGTAACCGAGAGAGAGAGAGAGAGAGAGAGAGAGAGAGAGAGAGAGAGAGGGGGGGGGGGGGGGGAGGGGGGGGGGAGGTGTAGATTAATGTTTCAGTCGACTACACCCCCTAAAAACTACTGCTAATGCCTCCTCTACTCCCATTACCACAAACACATTTCCTTCACTGAAAAACATCAATCCAGATTTTCGACTGCTTTTCATCCCCTGAAGTTTATTGTTCGCCTTGGATATGGTAGACTTAATCAGAATATCAAGCTGTGTATAATTAGCTACTGGTATAAGGTGATGTTTTTATGTATGTCGACCCAATATAAGCACTGCAAAGACATAAAACCAGTTCTGTCATAAATGTCATCATGTAAACAAAACTTGACAACATAACGCATTATCTTGAGAAACGACTGGCCCTTTCACCCATCGCAGGCCATTAGTAACAAAGCTTGCATCATCTCCAGGCAGTGGCGTAGTTACCCGGAGACTCAGGGGCACGTTCCTCCAATCGAAAAGTGAACATGGTGAAAGAAAAAAAAAATGAAGCGCAACATATCCACCCCAAAGAGGGAGCTTAAGAAAGAGCTTAAAAGAAATGTATCAAATGGTGACAGTACACTTAAGGAGCTCTTTTTCCCCCCTTCTCTTTCTCCCCCCCCCCCTCTCTCTCCTTATCTCGATAGCACGGAGAGAAGGAGAAGGAGAGGGAGAGTGTGCACAACATGAAAAGAAGACGATGCAACCCCTTCCCATGCCCATCACACTTCCCTTACTAGATGGCCACTTTCTCTCAAATTTCGTCTGCCTAGTTTCGTCCACCTAGTAAGTCCGATGCCCCCAAGGATATCATGCCACCCCTCCCCCTTAGAGCTGGACCCATTCAATGCCACTGTCTTCCTGCCCTAGCTCCGGGTTTTGACTGCCTAAAACTATACCCCATCAATCAGTAGTAACATTAAGGAGAATCATCCCGAGCTGAAGTTATCATGGTTATACCGAGATGTTATGACACAGTTCTTTATAATCCTGCATAGGGCTGGGCTCTATGTATTGGCGTTGAATGAAGAGATGGGTGAAGATGGACTAGGAAACAAAGAGATAGAGAGAAGGAGAGAAAGAGAGAGAGAGAGAGAGAGAGAGAGAGAGAGAGAGAGAGAGAGAGAGGGGGGGGGGGATAGGGGGCGATCAGTGGTAACATTAGGGGAATTATAACAAGCTATAAAGCCATAGTTCTTTATATTCCCGCATATAGAGCTAGACTATGTATGGGTGTTCAGAGTGATAGTGATAGTTGAAGTTAGAGTGGGAACAGAGTGAGAGGGAGAGAGAGAGAGAGAGAGAGAGAGAGAGAGAGAGGGAGAAGGGGGAGGGGGGGGGGGGGGGGAGAAGGGGAAGGGGGAGGGGGTAGGATTGGAAAAAAAAAGACAGTGGGAGAAAGGACGGTAAAAAAAAAAACTGGAGCAGAAAAGGAAAGGAAATTAGACAGGGAGGAAAGGGGATATGAACATGCGAGGAGATAGAAAGATAACGAGATTTTAAACACTCACACAAACCGTTATCTTTAATAATCCAAACAATTGATATGGATTGATATTAAGACGTGATAATAGCAATAGATATTCATTATGAACCATTGTAATATCATGAGTTATGTAAACAGATTATGAAGTTATAAGTGCACTGGCGTAGGCTAACGCCAAATAATAAATCATTCTAAAAAAAAAAAATAAATAAATAGGTAGGCCTATTTTTGCTTCGATTGCATATTTGTATGTAAATAGAAAAAAAAAAAAACACAAGCAAAGAATATCGATAGGAACCCCCCCAAGAATTCTGTGAAAACACAAATAAACAGCTAACTGTACATAAAAAGGAGACTGCATCGAATTAAAGAAATAGTGGCAACTTCATTCAAATTGCCTTTCAAATGAAAGGAAAAATTTAATCTATCACAATCTACGTTGTCTCCCCATAAAATCTGTGCTGTAAGCAAAATCAATTTCGGACCAGGCGCGCGACTCGAGAATCGTTTGCAGGAAACGTTGTTTTATTCATGTTAAAAAACGATTATCTTCACGTGTCTTGGCTCTTAAGCCGTAGGTAATGTTATTGAATGAATAAGAGAGAGAAAAAAAAGAAGACTAACGTACTTTCTTACCTCATGACGTCGAGGACTTGAAAATGTCAGTTGATCTAGATCTTGGGAGTAATACGAAGGGGGAGGTTCTTATTTTTTAAAGACATGATGGATTTGGGTTTTAATGATGATGAGTTTTCAGCGTAGAGTTTACGTGGTGCTCCGACTTGCAATGCAGAGATATAAAATTTGGGGGGGGGGGGGGGAAGGGATGCAAAAAGACAAAGTATATAATAGAATAGGGTAAGCTTGCATTCAATTGGATTGTGATAGACGTATAATGTAATGCTTATAGTGGTTGTGAACGAGTAGATCGATGTTTGGTACATATTGTTTTCTGGTTATTGAAAATTCAGATATAGCAAAAACATACAGGGATACCGTGGTTACGGAAACTAAGTAGCCTATATAGCCTATGGTTACGTGGTATAAAAAAATGAGCTTTAGTTTAGGTCATCTCTCTCTCTCCTCCTCTCTCTCAGGACTGAACATACGAATATGACTTTTTAAAAGTCAATGATTTTTACAAGCTTAGATAACTACTGATAATCGTTTTAAAGATAAGTCACAGAGCTACCGTTATATTTGCATACACGATATCTCATAATTTATGAGGCTTTTTTATGTTTTAAATGACGTCAGAACACACGATATTGGCAGAGCAGTAAGAACGCCTGTGTTTCCAGGTATAATAATCCAATAAAGTTATACTTCAGGCACATTCAAACTCCAATGCAACTTTATATTGGTATTGGTTATACTTAATCTACATATCAGAGCGGTTGTATTTTGATATGGTGTATTCCTTACTCAGTGATGTGGCGACTGGATGTGCTTCAGTATCTTTAAGTCATATTCTGTACACTTTTCTTATGAAAGTCATGTTCAGATAGAAATAGTTTTTGAAAATCGCACCTTTTTCTTGGGTCTGCCCGTATAATCAATTTCAAACCAATATACGGCACAATGGCATTAAAAAAAACGTAAAGACTTCCCTCAAATGTCGCACTAATCACCCGAAACGATCGCTTTTCTTTCATACCGACTTTACATATCAAAGTAATTGTACATGATCCCAACATGATTGTAATCATTTTTCATTAAGCCATAGAGATTATTCATTCAGACATAGAGATTATGCAGCATATACTTCAATAACAATCGATCGTTATCATTACGTATATGAGCTCGCAAAACAGTATATACATATATATACCTTGAACTTCAAAAAACCAGGACTGCAATTGATCTATACACATGACGTATGTATGCCCATATTCCGCGATAATTGAATTGCAGCTATATACCCGATACGCATCTACCCATAGAGTGAATAATGCACACGAAGGTCATAGATGGAACTGATCGTTATTATTGTTATTTTCCAGCCGCTTGCGCCCATTTTTACCTAGACTTTCATATAGCAGGTAATAACAGTGATGGATTATTTATGTATAACAATGATCGCTATGTAAAGTGCATGGTCATCCAGAAATGTCTCCCTTTTCATGTCAAATGTAAGCAAGCCGTCGGAAAGAAGAAGAAGAAAAAAAAAGCATCTTATGCAGAATGTTATACCCTTATAAAGTTTAGATGCTTTTTCTTGTCTTACGAAAATTTTCGTTTAGTACACCATAAACAACAATATTCTATTATGCGCTTGTTATGGAGTTTACAACGGAATACATTCACTGGGACTTTTCTGTAAGAAATGTACCAGTGAATGTATACCAGTCTGGTTAAATTATTTTTTAAAAATAGATATAGGCCTACATGAACCGCGGTTTTTAGAAACAAAACCTGAAGATGCATGTTCTTAGTAATATGCCAATACTATATACAGTGAAACCTGTATACAAAGACAGCTCAAGGGAGACAAGAAAAGCGGTCTTTATGAGCAGGTGGTCTTTATGTGCAGGGTCCTTTAATACACGTTTAAATGAGAAACCTTTTTTTTAAGGGAAACAAAATTTGTGGTCTTTATAACAGGTGGTCTTTCTATACAGGTGGTCACTAAAGCAGATTTGACTGTAGATGAAAATGAGAAGATAATACAAGCGTTTTACGGTTTTTAGAAAATCTATAGTTAATTTCAAGTGCTAATTATCCCTTTTAATGCGTTTAAAATAAGTAAATCTTCGCATTAACGTGGTCACAGCTGGTCGTAAGAATATTTTTTCTTTGACTGTTGTGAAAATGCTCTAATATGTATAAATGTATATATATTTTTTTCAGTTCACAAAGATAACGAGGTTGGTATAAGCTGTAATGCATGTTTGGCGGTAAACGCCCCTTCGATTTTTCTCACTTACGATGAATAATGAATAAGAATAGCGAGATGTTGAATGGAAACCGGACAATGGCGTAAATCACACATATAGAATTATGGAATGAGGAAGAGAGTGGCAAAGCAAGGTAGGATAAGAGATAGATAGATGAAGAGAGAGAGAGAGAGAAAGAGAAAGAGAAAGAGAGATAAAGGAGGGGTATTAGGATAGATAAGGAGTAGGGAGAACGGGAAAGAGAGCTAGAAGATCGATGGCATTGTGAAGAGAGAAAAAAAAGAGGAAGAAGAAAGAGGAGAAAAAAGAAGGAGAGGAAGGGGAACAAGAAGAAGGAAGAAGAGGAGGAGGAGGAGAAGAAGAAGAAACGAAGAAGACGACGACGACGCCGACGAAGAAGAAGAAGAAGAAGATGATGAAGAAGAAGAAGAAGAAGAAGAAGAAGAAGAAGAAGAAGAAGAAGAAGAAGAAGAAGAAGAAATACGACATGATAGCGGACTATACTCTGGTATTGAAAGAGTAAGGAATATTTGAAAGAGATATGATAATGTCGAAAAATTATTGAGAAATGATTCCCCCCAAATTGGGTAATGATTGTTCTACAGGAAGAGACAGCGAGAAAGAGAGAGAGAGAGAGAGAGAGAGAGAGAGAGAGAGAGAGAGAGAGAGAGCAGGGTTGGAAAGAGAGAGAGGGAGAGAAGATTCGATAGAAAAAGAGAAATATAGTAGTATATAAGGGAAAGAGTGGTCGACCCGGTATAGAGAAATATTGATTATTCGCTGAATCTCGTCTAAATAATCAGCACATAGTAACGTGTGTGGCTAGTGTGATCGGATGAAACCAGCTATGTGCATTGACGTTTCTACAAGGCGTCCAAAATGTAACGACCACTTGTTTTGTAAGATCTCAGAAATGTTTCGACCGTTTCAATTTTATATTAATGAAGAAGGACCACCGTTGAACGCAATTCATGAACAAAATGTTTGATAAATTCTAACAATGAATACGGCCTGATATTATTATACAAAATGTAACATCAGTCTTTCGTGCAGAAGATTGCATTTCATGACCAAATTTTCATAAGTTTTTTAGATACAGAATATAAATCTTAGTAGTGGTATCGAAGAATCCTTAAAAATTGATATCTTTTTAAAATGTTTGCCGTTGCTCAGTCGATGAGAATACGACTGTTGTGTACAGATGCTACTCACTTTAGAAAATTTTAAAATGCAAGGCCAAGTGTTGATCGTCTTTTTGTTTTGCTGCCTGTTCAAGTCATTCAAAGCTCAGATGAATGAATGAAATGAATTTATCATTACTCATTTGACGCAGATTGTATTTTATAAAAAATGATTACAAATGGTGATAGGTGACGATTGATCTATTAGCACCATCAGTGTAGAGTAAAAGCTTCAAAAAGCGACGTTTGACACAAATGGTTATTTCTTCTTTGGGAATTGGCAAAATAAGCGCTCGATGCATTTGTTGGGACACCCTGTAGCTTGTCAGCCCGGCGTTCACCTGGCGATACTGCGAGGGAGAAAAATCAATTTTTATTTATTATAACTGGTAGGGGAAATGGCATTCATACGGCTATTCTTTCCCCGCAGGATGAAGGGGAAAAACAATAAGTGCAAAGTTTGGTTAGTTTGAAGGAAGCCTGCCTGTTCAATAAAACTACACACAGCGCATGTGTTCGACCGATGATTGAGTATGATTTAAAGTAAAGCGTCAAGCAGGAGCTATCTAAAAGTTAATTTGAAAATGATTATTTGGTAAATGTTGCTGAACGAACGTATGAATGAATGAAATTAATTTATTATTACTCATTTGACGCAGTTTGTATTTTATAAAAAAAAAGAAGTTAATTTGAAAATGATTATTTAGTAAATGTTGCTGAACGAACGTATGAATGAATGAAATGAATTTATCATTACTCATTTGACGCAGATTGTATTTTATAAAAAAATGATTACAAATGGTGATGGGTGACGATTGATCTATTAAAAACTTTAATTTTGGGGTAGTAGTTGCCTTTTCTGTAGTCAGTAATAGTTGAACATTTTTTTGTGATCCTCAGGAAGATAAAAGCTGAATTAAAAATTTCATGTGTAAATAACAAACAATGCCTTTTTATTTCACATAAGAGAGAAAGAGATAGAGAGAAAGATACCGTGAGCGACAAAAGAGAGAAGAGAGAGAAGAATTAGAGAGAGAGAGAGAGAGAGAGAGAGAGAGAGAGAGAGGGAGGAAGATGAAAACATAGGGATAGAACGAGAAGAAATAAGTATTTTGGTATATAAATCATTGGAGGTATATTCTGTGCAGGAATGCAATAAGGGCATCATTATCACACAACATCTAAAAATACCCTTTTCATAATTGCTGAGAAGACACTCATCATAATAATATGGACCTCAGTTTCCTTGTCTGCTTTCTTAGGTGGTACTTTGACTTACCGCTGGCCACCCGATGTATCTTGAAGAAAGATCCCTAGGAAAATACACGTATAGCATCGAGACAACATTGCGCCAAAATTTGATTATACTCTGCCGCCAGTCCAAACGCATTTTTGGTATGGGGAAGTTAATTCAATTCAATGTAATTCAATGGCTCATTCATTAGCGTGATAGACGTGCAGATCCGAGGACTTCAAACATTATTTCGCTTAAAGGTAATACGCAGTGTTGGTCAAAACTTACGCGAAAAATATTTAATTCTTGGTAAAACTGGATGGTTTTTATTGCTGAATCGCTAATCAATTATATTCAAAGCGACATGAAAGCTCGGAAAGGACCAACAAAGATGCCGAATAATCGATGCCCCTTTTTTGATATAGTGATCTCTTTAACTGTTCAATTTTCCCCAATTGATAACCTATTTGATTCGTATGCTGCAATATGAAGATATTTGTTTCTTTTTAGCGACCATGCTGAATGATTTTTTTTTTTTTGTTTACCTTGGCAAAATATCATATTATGCATTAATTTATGTTGTATATAACGACGTCATTTTGTATTCGTTAACCATAACAATCATATGTTAATAAATAATTCTTGAGGTTTTTTTTTCACTGACGGGAAAACAAATTTCAAAGCTTTAGTCAAACCATACTTACATTGAATGTTGGGGACTACAGAATAAATGATGTCCCAAAAGAATTGGAGAATGAAATGCATTTCCCCCGGGCATTTCCATGACAGGAATTCAAAATTGGCTGTAATATTCATCACATAGATATTAAATGACCAAAACTATAAGCCTCGACGTTACAATAAGACGTAGACATTTGACATTCAGAATCTTACGTTTAATTCCAGTAAAATATGCTCATCCGTCTAGCATCAGACATTCAAATCCTATTTATATCCATTTTGGAATTAGAGGTTGAAAAGAAGTTAATAATACATGTGAAACAAGATCGGCAGAGGATGGATAGAAATACTGGTCATAAATGGCGTTTTCCGACATTCAAACAAAAGTGACGCAAAGTCAGTGTGAACAAAAAGAGGTGAAAATATTTTTTTAAAAAGTGAAAAAAAAGACCCCACAAATTGTACATAATCATGAAAAAAAGGAACTAATTTTCCGTGTATCATAATTCAAAGCTAAAAAATGATCTTGCAACAAACCAAGAAATAACTATTTCTTTGGAATACCCCCCCCCCTTTCAGACACTTCAAAATGAATATATGCACTCTCATACTGGAGACGACGAAGAAAACAAATACAGGTATGACATATTCAAGAATCTGTGATGGTGTCGCAGTCAGAATACTTTCTAGGGATTATTTCGAGAAAAAAAATTGAAAGAAGACTGAGAACACTTTTTCATTTTCATTCCTAACTTGATATCGATGATTCTTGCACAAAGTCATCATCTCATCGAAGTGGCACTACCCCTCTCACACGCGACAAGATATATAATGCATCGAGAAGTATATTGTCTGTAATGCTGCAAGCGTTGTTTGTATACATCTCGCTTCCAACCAGTATTCATATATTCAGGGGAGGGTAACGTTATATCGGCGCTTTTCCCTCGCTCAAAGAAAGGGCAAGTCCCGGCGATTTCCTTCATTCTCCCAATCCGCATGTCTTCCGAAAACATTGGTAAATAGTACCCCATTCGATCGGCCTGGGACGGTATTGAAAAATATAAACAGATTAGATGTGTCCGATACGAAATGAAGGTTTCCGTCTGTACATCTAAGATCATAAGTGATGTTGACCCATTTTGCGCAGCACTTTCCCTCATACATACTAAAAATTCTCTGCTGTATTTATTAAGGTTCGTTTAGACTTGACGGTGGAATGGTGCTTGTATAGGGTGCAGTATGACTTCGGTGTCGTGAGACCTCTTTGATTTATTAACGGTCCTTTCAATTTCAAGCTCGTTTTGTCGGGTTAATAGCCAATTATTTTTAAATGCCAGACGTCAAGGTCAATATACATGTATTGGGAGTGAATGAAAGCTGTTACCTTTGATTTCGAACCAGTAATATTTACATTAAAAAACACTGCAACTTCATGTTTGGTAATAAAACTACTTAGTATTCATGTTTTATCCCATTACATTAATTTTTTAAAACTATAAGCAAAAGAAACATGCGTAATGTATTGTGAAAACAGAGGGGCCCCAGCACAAACAGCCCGCTGAACTAGCAGTAGAAAAAAGAAAGATTATAAACAGTAAAACATAAAGAGTAATCATGTTATTCGATTGAATATATGTCATTTTATTTCCGTAAACCATCATAGACAGTGGATCACTTTACAAAGAAAGATAATACCTTAGTGACATGACATTCCAGTAACAAAAAACAAGACAGTAGTAAACCCCAGGAAAATGCATTGAATCAAGCAGGGTCTGTATCAAGTAATCATATTTTGTACTGAAATAAGTATATAGGACACATGATAAATTAGATTTTAAATAGTTAACATGTAATATATCATTATGTTATAATTAACAATTGTTTTGAACCGAAGAGGTTATGTGGTAAATAATATGGAGCAAATCAAAGACCGAGGGCGATGGACTTTTTAGTGGATCTCCCACATTTCCTCAGAAATTATGAATTTCTTTTAATTATTTATATGTTCAGTGTACTTGTACACTTATCAAGAAAAAATAAATTTGTACATATATTTTTCATATTTTCTGTAATAATATCTGTAATGCCATTGTCTTTTCTTTCTGTTGGAAATGAAATAAATATGAATTTGAATTTGAATATTTGACGAGAGTGAGATGGGGAGGGATGAGAGAGGGAACAGAAAAGGAGAGATAGAAGGTGAGGGACTTTCAGTAAGCATGATAGCGACTGGAAAGAGGAGAGATGGATAAAAGAAAAAGAGAAGGAAGGGGAGAAAAGGAAAAGGGGGATTTGAATTACGGGCACTTCGACCGTGACAGTTCCTGATTGTATTCATAGAGAATAAGTTGTATAGCAAATACCCTTGTCACTCAACAGATATATTCATACATTATGCCATATTTACAATCAGAAAAAATCTTATCGAATTTCAAAATCCAATATCAATTTAGAGAGAGAGAGAGAGAGAGAGAGAGAGAGAGAGAGAGAGAGAGAGAGAGAGAGAGAGAGAGAGAGAGAGAGAGAGAGAGAGAGAGATGGGGAGAGGGGAAAGAAAACGAGGCTATGCTTTGCTAACACGATTGTCCTCATTTAGAACATGTTTTTCCCATCCCGAGCGAAATTATACATTCACGAAAATCCGTATTTCGATTTCGATATGGAAATCATCAAACATTTTATTGATACACAGTCAAATTAGCGGACTCCGTCAGTGGATACACGCGATTTAAGTAAGATAAAATATACAGGGTCTATTTTAGGATTTCAAAAATTGAAAACATAATTTTGGGGAAGGAGGACGGGGGTGTGATGATTTAGGAGAATACTGACATGTCGATTCTTGTAAACGTCAATTATAACCATACCCGGTTAAGAATCTTGTCTCAGACGATAATTTATACGCTTGTGTAGTTCTGCTATTTTACACATCACAAAAATTTGTCATAGAAATGACGAATTATGTACGAAATGCTGCTCGGTGTATGCAATCTTCTTATTCTGTCATTCTGTAAGAACATATTGCATATTGTAATCCTCACTTATATCTTGCCATTGTATTGTTATACATGCATGCTATACGATTCCACTGCTACCATGTTACAGTTCTCTTTCTTCTTCTTTCCTCCTAGTTCTCTATCGTTTTCTCTCCCTTTCTTTGTCTGTCCCTCTCTTTGTCTGTCCCTCTCTTCTTTTCTTCTATTATATTGTACAATGTAATTGCGTTTTCAGGCATACCCGTTACAAGTGTAAGCTTACTGGGGTTCACGCCTTCTTCCTTGTATTTAAAGTTATTTCATTCTAAATATGTTACTTTATATGATATTTTACTATGTGAACAAGTGTTAATGTCCACAAACACGATGGAAGAAAAAATAAATGTTAATTTGGAATTGAATTTATATGGTTATTATCTCAGAACCATGCACTCTTCGGCATATTGAACTCCCTCTACTAAAAAAAAAGAGAGTGAATTTTCAATCTATTTTCACTCCCCGAGAGTTGCGTCAGTAGTTACTCGTTAAGGAGTGTATATCGAGTGAATTTCAAGTGCCCTCTAAAAAGAAAAGACTTATATTTCTCTCTAGCTCTATTTTCACTTTCCCTGGGATTCACGTTAGTGATCACTCGATGTATTTAAAAAAAATTACACGTACATCACAGAAAATTACTGACATGTACATGATGTATGTACGAAATGCTGGTCGGTATATGATATATGTACAATGTTCTATCTGTCTATTGGTTATTGTATACAGTACTCACTCGGAACCACTCTTCATATACCTTTCTTTGAGAGCCGGATAATTACCATTCATGTCGATTTTTTTCCCCCGTCGGGAGAGTTCCTTGGAGTGAATTGAGACGAGCCTGATTTAATTTAACTCACTCAGAATGTCAATGTTTGCGTCTCTTAGGAGAACTCGGGAGGAGCATGCAGAGGAAAAAAAAAAGAAGGAAAGAGAGGGGGATAGAAAGAGAGAGAGAGAGAGAGAGAGAGAGAGAGAGAGAGAAGGAAAAGGAGAGAGAGAGCGAGCGAGAGAGACATATACACATAATAATAAAGATAGACAGAGAAGGAGAAAGAGATTCCCATAGATATAGAGAATGAGAGAGTCAGAGAGGGAGAGAGATGCAGATATATGCATACAGATGGAGATAGATACATTGAGGTAGATAGAGAGAGAGAGACACACACACACACACAGTCATAAGACAAAGACAGAGATAGATAAGAGGAGAGAGAGAGAGAGAGAGAAAGAGAAACTTACACACAGACAGAGATAAAGAGAGAAAAAAGAGAGACACTTATTGTAGAGATAGAGAGAGAGAGAGAAAGAGAGAGAAAGAGAGAGAAAGAGAGAGACTTAGACATATTGAAGAGAGAGAGAGAGAGAGAGAGAGACACCGAGACAGATAAAGGGAGATGGAAAGACGAAAAGAAGAGACGGTCACACAGTTAATAGTATTTCGCACGGAGTAATTCTGCTGATCATTGTTAGTTCTACCGAGTTGATTCGAGGCTCGCCGATGCAATTGTTATATGGAAGAGCTGGTTAATGTGTAATAAATTGACATTAATTCGGAAAATAGGTTGTCGTGATGATGTTTGGAGATGTCAGTGCATGCATGTAAAGCTATTTGATAGCCGAGAGAGAAAAAGCATAGACAAGGACAATGATAGTGTAGCTTCATTGTCATTTAGAATTTGAAAAAAAAAAAAGTACCGGAAGAGCGGGATTGAGAGAGAAAAAGATATACAAAGAGATTCCCGCTTTCACTCCATTGACGCTTTTCATATACTCGACAGCAATCTTGGACGATAGCTCACGCCCACATGGCTCACTGCAGAATATCTTAAGAATGATGTTAAAACGAAATTTTTTTGCTGTTCATGTAGACAAAAAAGAGGATATCGGATAGCCTGTTTGAACAAATTTCTCTCCTCTTTCTTTTGTTTGTTTAAATCAATAGCTTTATTCGATGAGTTGAGGGGTTGTCTGACACCATCCCAAGTCTTCCTTAAAGATAAACTTGAGTTCTGGTCACCCGATTACATTGTGAAAGAACTGTCTCAAAACAATTGGGGAAGACAGATCATGTCTATATAACAATTGGTGTATACTGTGAGGTTTTTAAATCATCGAAATGATAAGAAATTGACCCTATCTTGCTGAAAAGCATAGGCACTGGACACAGAAATCGGTAAAGTTATCATGATTATTGGACTGAACACACAATCAAGTGGCATGAATGTTCGACCCGAGCACTTCAGCTATTTCTAGTCGTATTTCGAATATGAGAGCATTTGAAGAGCAAGTCTTTTTTGAGGGGACATTCTTACAGTGATGTTCTTCCAAACTGACATAAAAGGAATGAGAAAGCTCACAAATTATTCTTCACATTTCCTAGAACTGAACCTTCTCTTTAAAGTGCGTACATTAATTCTTCCTTGCCATCTCCCTCTCTCTCCCCTTCTCTCTCCCCCATGAAGACCCCACGTAGCCAAGTACTAATCGGTTCAATAAACCGACCTAATCAGCTTAACTATGTTGCTTCGTCCTGATTGATATACCTCACCCATCCCTCGTCTACCCTCAAAGCCTGCTGAGCCGGAAACCTGCTTAAGTGCAAGGGCAATCGCGATAAGATGGGAAAGAAGCGGCAGGACGAAAATCAAGGTTTCGTATGCAACGATGTCAAAATTGAACGTAAAGGCTTATACTTCTTCTGGTAATGATCGTGAATCCTTTCTAGCAGAAGCCAACAAAAGGTTCCACAAATCTATTTTCTCAAGATGTTCATGTGTCAATGTAGAGGTGCCGAAGACGCGTGTTCGTGCATGGTTCGTGCACTGGGGTAAAACATCTGTCTATTTTTTGTCACTCTCCATCCAGGCGATGAAAATGGATACCTTGTATATGAAGAAATATTCCTTGATTGCTGCGAGCACCAAAAAAAAAAAAAAAAAAATGAAAGCCAAACTGAAGCCGGGGTGAAATGGTAGCGCACTGAGCACTCGCATGAGTTTTCCGAAAATTTTTCACGGTCATGGAATATTCATAACAATTGGCTTATATACGGTGTGAGGAGTATATCGGCGTGCTAAGAAACATGACATGTGATGTCGCACCGTATGGACAGCAAATCCTGATGGCAGGAGTTTAATAAAATCGGGGAAAGTATAAACCGGCATAGAGGTGCTCCCTGGGATTAAGCAGGTGTACAAACCAATCCGACTGTCCTATACACCCGAGACGCCAATTTCCGGACACTAACTCGCCTGTGGAGTAGGTTTACATCTAATCTAGATCGCTTCTAAATCCGTGTTGTTTTTGGGCTTTCCCAATCTTCTCGCGGCTAATAGTCTTTTTTTCTTTCGAACGCAGTCATGGATCGAACTCTGGGAAAACGAAACGAACATGAGGAAATGAAAGGATATACCTTCTTTTACTGCCAATTACCCTTGAAATTGATTTGAATGGATCCTGAATGGCAGGGGTGTCCCTACACCATTTTCAAGGACTGAGCAGAAAGTGCGGGGGGGGGGGGGGGGGGGGGGCGGTAGCGCTTGAATTAAAAAAAAAAAAAAAAAAAGACATATTCTTGATGTCGGAATAATTCCAACATATCAAGGATTTACACTCTTTAATATCACGAAACAGTCCAGTTTCTTCTCGACTTTTCCCCGAGTAGTTGGAAGAGGAAAGACCCTGCTTTTTAAAAAGAAAGAAACATGCAGGCAAGGTACTGCTAAAAAATCAAATATCTATGTGCGATTAAAAATCCCCCACAGTAATATCTTCATCATCGTTATTATCATCATCGTCATCATCACCATCACCATCACCATCGCCGCCGTCGTCCTAATCATTACTATCTTCAACATGTGAATACGGAGATAGGTATTATTTTGCTGAGAGGTACGTATTTCTTCTACGCTATTATGATTGTCTCCAAATTTGTTGTTTGTTTTGTTCAGACAGGCGATTGTTATCAAAACCGCGCAATTGTTAGTTTAACAATCAAATTATAAATATACCGAAATATTCAACCATTCAGACCTTTTGTTAAAGTAAAAAATAATGAGAAGAATCAAATTTCTTTCATCATAGTCAGTTCATTATCACCAGATCGAATTCTATACCCCAGTGGCTCTACAGTCTGACTTCATTCTAATATGTCTAATGTAATGAAACTCGGAACGATTTCGACTTGGCTCGACACACATGTTCATGGAATTCTACGAAAGAGGAAAATACAACAGAGGGGGGAGAGAAAGGAAAATGAGAAAATGAATAGATGCAATTTTCCGCTGCCGCTTTCATAATTTTAAAAGTTTTTACCTATCTGCTAAAAGCACAATGACAAATGAGTCTGACACCCATTACAGTGTTTCAGCAAACAATGAACAGACCTCCAAATTGGCGCTTAACAGCGCGCCGCCTGTACGATAATAGGGACCTTTACTAATCTACCCTCCCCAAAAACTCCTTCTGACAAGAAGGGGAGCGGGAGGGGAGGAGGAAGAGAAGGAAAAGAAAAATAAGAAGACGAAGTTGAAAAAAGACGATGAGGTAGAACAATAAGAATATAAAAAGGAAGAGGATATGAAGTTATAGAAGAAAGATATGAGAAAGGGAAGGAGAGAAGGAGCATTAGATGCCAAAAAAGAGAAGACGACAAAGAAAACGAGAAAAGGAGGAGAAGCAGAGGAAGAAGAAATAGGAGGAAGAGAAGAAGAAGAAAAAGAAGAAGAAGGCAACTAAAGAACGAGGAAATGAGGAGGAGGTTGAATAAGAAAAAAAAAATGAGGAAGAAGAAAAAAAACATGAGAAGGAGATTGAGGAAGAAAACAGAAGAAAAGGATGAAAAAGCAGTGGGTATAAGAAGGAGGAGGAGGAGCAGGAGGAAGATGACGACGAAAGACGATTGAGATGATTATCATGAGGAAAATGAAAGAGAAGAGGACGATCAGCTGTAGAAGACGCAGAAGTTGTATAAAAGAAACAGGTGAACTATAGAAAAAGAATAGGCGGAGGAGAAGGAGGAGGAGGAGGAAGAAGAAGAAGAAGAAGTAGAAGAAGAAGGAGAAGAAGAAGAAGAAGAAGAAGAAGAAGAAGAAGAAGAAGAAGAAGAAAAAGAAGGAGAAGAAGAAGAAGAAGAAGAATGAGAAGAAGAAGAAGAAGAAGAAGAAGAAGAAGAAGAAGAAGAAGAAGAAGAAGAAGAAGAAGAAGAAAAAGAAGGAGAAGAAGAAGGAGGAGAGGAGAATGAAGAAGAAGAAGAAGAAGAAGAAGAAGAAGAAGAAGAAGAAGAAGAAGAAGAAGAAGAAAAAAAAAAAAAAAAAAGATGATGATAAAAACTGACGAAGTAGAAGAAAGGGATGATAAACAGATAAAAGCAAAGGAAGGAGAACCAGCGACACCCGCATTGTTCATACATATTTATTAAACACATCTCGACGTAAGTGAAGATATCTCAAGTGTTTGTGAGGGGACGGGTTAGGGTCTGGTGTCGCATTCGTTTTTGTTTTACTTCTTGAAAAGTGATATGCCTGCGAGCCAAAATAGAATTATGATGAAGTCTTATTTATGATTCTTTTACAATGGTGATAGTAACACGGAGTGACCATGCAATATGTATGGAAAAACGTGATGAATTTGTCATGTTGATGTATTGGGTTTAAAGAGTTGTTTAAGGTCTGATATACCTCGCTGAGTCCAGGACCCCGGGTTATAATTTAAACGAGTTGTGAAGACTTAGATTAATGCGTCATATAAATAATAGTATATTCGTGATGCAAGCTATTTCCACGGCCTCCACTCGCACAACATCAAACAAAAACAAAAATATTTCAAAGTGAAGAAAAGTAAAGAATTAAAACTCAGTGGTAGATCTACAAAGTTTGCAAAGTGACATTAGTTTCTTATTGACTAAGAATGCAATTACATGTATATAGACATGTCACTTGAAAAATTGCAATCTAATATTATACGTGGATGAATTCAAGACAAGTTAACTCGATCTTTTCAAAAGGTCATTGGCGAAGTATTCTAGTCATCATTATAATGTAAAATTAAAGAGAACAAATTCTTACAGCGATTGTATATGGATGAAAGTAACAAGGAGAGTAGTGCTAAATCATAAATGAGCAAAAAAAATTGAAATTATTTTCAGTCTGTGACAAATAAAAAGGGAAAACATTTAGAAGCACTCATAGGGCATTGAATATTTATACAAAATGTATTCTATTTACCAATATTCCTTTTAAAGCAGTACTCCTGCCAACTGGACAAAGAAGATGTACTCTTTTATAGTCAATATCGTTTAAACACAATGGATATATGCATTCACTGGTGTAATTTTGATATGTACACCATTATGAGGTAGTAAAGTGAACGCTTAAAACTTTATATAAATTTGAGAATCTAGACTGTTATAAAAACCGATTCATCATAAGTTTCAGAATAATAATAAGTTTCTCTAGCCATTTAACCCACCTTCTTTCATCTACAAGCTATTGTCCGTTCAAACCACGTGTTTCTCTTATACAATTTAGAATAGCCTGAATTTTATAGTCATTTGGAAGTCTAAATCATTATGAATTGAACAATAATCTTGAAAGTGTACCAAAGCGACTCGTATTGAGATTATATAAACCTCAACACGTTGAAGCAATTTTGTTAAAATCATCGTCGAGATGAATTATTGAATGTAAGCACTTGTGAGCTTTTATGTAATGCCAGAAAACATGCGGTATTTTCCTCACGCTTGAAAGAGAAGCGTTTTATCAATCTATTTTGTGCGACAAAACCGCGAGAAAATTCATGCGGCAATTACATTTGCGGTCTACTTGTCAAACTGGCAACTGGGATAATTTCTCGCTTTAAATTCTAATAATGACAACCGCCATATCCATATACCGTATATGGGGAAATACAGATTAGGTTTACATAACGTTGGCTGAAAACGCGTGAATATATTCTCCAATATTTGTCCCAACAATTAGAAGTGCGGCTTCTGCGACCCTGCTGAAATCACATTACACGGCAGGCGCTCTGTCAATTTTAGATTTGAATACATAGTGCCTCATGTTTGCAGTTTAAAGGTTCAAAACAAGAAAAAAGGAGAAACTTTGTAACGAATTCTGAATTATTGTTCTAAAAAATTATTACTAACACATCAATCATTTTATTTCTGTTGATGGGAATGGAGCACAACGAGAGAGGAGAGAGAGAGAGTGAGATAGAGAGAGAGAGAGAGAGGGAGAGAGAGAGAGAGAGAGTGGGGGAGTGAATGTAAGAGATGGATAGATAGAGAGAGAGAGAGATAGAGAGAGAGAGAGAGAGGGAGAGAGAGGGAGAGGGGATTTAAGATTGTGAAAGAGGACTCAAGAAAATGAATGTAGACTTATCATATACATTTGTGTATACCTTCAGTCATACAAAAGATAGCTTTATTAATTTTCTTCATCATAACCAAGAGTGAAATGGAAGTTTATTCCAGGCACTTATTCAGCAAAGTAGAAAGAGAGAGAGAAAAAAATAGACATATAACGTCGGTAGGGTGACATCACTTCATGCATCCTTTCTTTATTTTGCTCCTTACGCAAGCCGTTAGCTCCTGAGTGATTTCCTCCAGAGCTTTTCACCGCGATCTCCATCTTTTTCCAGAGCTTCTGATCGGGTGAAAGATGACTGAACGTGACCCTTCCATCAAATCTTTTCCACCTTTTCTCTCCTTTTTTTCTTCCATCTTCTATCTTCAATTTCTCCCAGACACATTAAAGTTTACCTTGAGTTCTGGTAATGGAATTGCTTTTCGAAAAGAATCTGGGTAAAAGTCATCCTAAATGGTTTTTCAAGCAGTAAATGGGTTCTCTTGGACCAGTAAAGTGTTAAAACCTACGTACGGAAGCTTGCCGAACCAACATAAATATGTATGCATGGGACTACATGTTCCATTTGTCGGGATTTTCAGCTTCCTTCCTTATCTTTCTTTGTTAATTAACTGTTATACATTTTGCAGATATCTTTCATTCATTGTAGTCTTGAAGTTTAAGGCCTGTGTGAGTCGTAACAGTTGTTTTTTGATAAATAGTTTTATGAAACAGGGCTCAGAACACCTTTAAACACCGATGGAGACTATTGGTTACCAGCCTGTCTGTCGGTGTAGCATTACAACTTGTGCTAATAGGTCTGACATTTCAGGCACACGACACCAAACCCAAGGGGTTGAGATTTCCAATTGACTTTAACAAATTCTCTCCGGTGTCAAATTCAATTCATGTATTATTGACAAATCGTTTTTGCCGGTAGATCGCTCTTCAGATGTTCCTCTGTACCCTGTCGAAAGGATAGCAGCATAAAGGGAACTCCACTTGACAATTTATGAAAATATGTTATTTTAGGGGAAAATATGTTAGTGAGAACTGACTAGATATTCAAACCCTCATATTCAGGAATTATATTACAACTTCTTATACCAACAAGAGCATGAAGAGTGTACGGTGAAACTACTTTTTCGGCTGAAATTTTGTATGATGTATTTTAGATTTGAAATGATGTGATGATTGTTGGGCATCGCGCGCCTGCACATTTAGACACATTTTAAGGTATTCTTATACTTACGAACTATTAGAGAATAATATGTCCATGGATAAAATCTGACAAAATAACTGTAATTAAGAAAAGTTGAATAAGTGTTTTAAAAAATATTTTATTATTCATATATTTTTTAATTACAGGTGGACCACATCCGCGCAACCATCTGATAACAGTCCTTGCAAAAAAAAAAAAAAAAAAAAAAATGTAATAAAAAATAAAATAAATAAACACAACATATCGATGTGATTTCCATTATCATTGGAATCTTGTGATATCTTTTATATCTTATCGTGTCGAGCGAGCTCTGGTCATGATTGAAAACAAATTTTTTCTAGGAATCCATCCACATTTACAAAGGTAAATTACAAAAAGTAAAGGATATCAGCCCCTCGGATTTGCTAGAAAACGTATAATTGCCGAGAAATAATTGATTTTAAATAATCTGAGGAAAGATGAGGAAAGAGACTTGACAGTCCAATCAACCAGGAGAAAACGTAGGCCATCACAAAATGGCCGTCTTGGTACTTTTCATGCGTTTACGATTTTCAGTAAGTCCTCGTATATGTTTACATTTTGCTGTTCCAAACGATTATTATCTACATAATGAACCGTCCTCAAAAACTTTTCACCGATTTTTTCTCGTTTTTAAGGTACACTTAGGTACTTCTAATACCATAATACTGAGGTGTATAATTGCGAATACTCTAACCTACATGACTCGCTATGGACTTTACATTACAGTGCAAACGTACAGTCTTGTTGGATGACTGATTGCTTCTATATCTATATTTGGTGGGCCAAATGATTAAATTATCAAACAATAGCAACCATTAATAATTCACGGACAGCCTTAGGTGAAGGGGAAGATTAAAACTAGTGCATACCATTGCTAAAGAGAATGTTCAAAGCGATGGCGTGTATATTGCGTCTGGGTTTAGATACATTCATCAAGCGTTCGTTTTAATTTACGACCTCCATTGCACTACTGTTTAATCAAACCATTTATTGGCTTTTGTGCTCTATGAATCATGAGTATGATGAATGAAGCTATTCCATGAATGAAATGCTGGACAGGAGCATTTTGCATCAAAAGTAGAGAAAGAGTTTGCATGACTAACGCATTTTAAAGTCACTGTATGGATGAAACGAAGACTTATATGATTCTATCATTTTATTAAAAAAGTTGCTTGATTAATGCAGTCTTTTAGTCACTTATGAAAAAAAAAAATGCATTTTTCAGAAAGTGTTCTGTCAATTGTGGCTGACGGTTTGTAATGTAATTTTTATCCCTAAATTACAGCTCTGGAAAGCAAGAAGAATGTGTTAAGAAGGAAGATGGACTTTTTAGGTCATAACATTTGATACTTTTTTCATAAATGGTTAAAATATACAAAAATGGTTATTAGTTATAGCCTGTTACAGGATTTAGTGCGTGTTCATATCTTCCTTTCCCCTATATATGCTGTCACTAAAAATAAGATCACCACTGCAATGTTATTCTTGTTATTTCATCCATAAAATGAATGAAGACCATCGGGCAATAACATGTCCAAGAAATAGGTTAAATAGATTAAAGACAAAACCTCAAGGCCAGTTTGATCAACTCAGTCCCACCTATACAATATGTAGTCAGCAACAAGAATATGCCGCTACATATTGCAGAGGTAGAGAGGAACGAGCTAGAGAGTTTTGCCCGTACATCTTCGAGATGGATGCATCGACACACTCGCGACCCACAAACTGCTTATATTGATTGAAAGCTGTGAGGAGGGAAGCCCAAATCAAAAGAAATTGTTCAACCGTCGCGACTTGTACCGAGGAGGAAGGCTTTAAACGACTCAGACAGAAGGCAACTCCAACTGGAAGGTTTGATAGATGCACTCCAGTCGGAATGAGAAATAGATATCCTTCGTTAGTTTACCAAACGTGACGGTTTTCTGTCACAATGTTGGGCAACACATCTCTTTGTGTAGAAGATCGTAGGAGGAAGAATGATTGGGAATGGAAGCGGGTATTGAGAAAAGGGAAACAAAATTTGAGTACAGAAATGTAGGGAGGGTAAGAGAAAAACGAGGATGCAACGAGTATTGGGAGTATGCATGAATGTACACATGGGGATTCAAAAACCAAAAATAGAGGGTGCAACGAAAACGAGAACGTGTAAGAGAAAATTAGGATATACATCAATGTGACAGTGAAAGTATATTAACGAGGACATATAAAATGTATAAATCAAGAGTTAAGAGAGGGCAACAAAACGAGAATGTACAGGGGAAATTAGAATATACATCAATGTTTTGACAGTGAAAATTATCTGAACGAGCACCTATAAACACTATAAAAACCTTTACGAGCGACGTTTCAGTCACTCTGAGTTTTATGTTCTAAGCAAGCAAGCGGTGAATATTGCCGTTTACGATACAGCGGGAAGGAGGAATAGTTATGGTTTGAGAGGAAATTTGAAAGAAGATACTGATAATCAAAAATGAAAGATCTGTAGATCTCCTGGTTGCATACTAGATTTCTTAGCATACCTTGTGTTAAATAAGAGAGAGAGAAAAAAAGAAAGACTGCTATTTATTTACTGACAGTCTTTACCAAAATTGAACAATAATTTATTCATATTCCCAGGAACGGTTTACCAGACTAGGAGGGGATTAATGAATCGATATTTCTTATATTTAAGGATGTACCCAGTGGCGGATTGGAGGGGGGGGGGGGCTGGGGGCTCAGCCGGACCGTGTATGCCCCTTTTGAAACACAGTGGGCACGCGTTAAGTAAACAACACAAAACTTTGTGCCCCTTAATTTTTTCATCTGAATATTGCATGTGCCCCGTTTACAAAATCTTGGAACCACCCGGGTGGGCCTCACCGATTTTAAAAACATTACGCTCTTTTGAGGGGGGGGGGGGGGGAGTATTCTTTAGCGTGAAAAAACAACCCTGACCCTGGATTTGAAGGCTGAAATCGATCAATTAGCAACCCAAACTCAATCATCAAAAGACGGAAAATTTTACCCAGTTACAGATCATTCTGTATAAAAAGAAATGAACATAATTCGGTTTTATACCAAAAAAAAAAGCCAGGTAAAGTTTGCCACACTCTGAGAGAAACGTTGATTTGATGGTTAATCCAGTATTTTAAGAGTGTACCTTACCTGTTTTTGAAACATTTTCCTTCTTTTTTCCGCGGGGGATGGGAAGGGGGGGGGGGGTGGATGTTTTCTTTAGCGTGAAAAACAACCGTGACCCTGGCACACCTAAAGGCTGAAATCAATCAATTAGCAACCCAAACTCAATCATCACTGACTTCACCTGTGTATGTCACCCTTGTATGTTATTTAGCTGTGGTTTATTAACATATTGCAGTAGGAAGCGGTTCTGGAAATCTAGGGTAAAGAAAAGTTCGGTGCATTGATTTATCAGCCCAAACCCCTTTCTCCATTAAAGGTAAAATATTGTCCTTTAAGATGTTGATACAAGCAAGCCCAAATGACAAACACTTATTTAGGGATAAATAAATGAGCGTCATTTTAAAATACCGGTACAAACTAAAAAATCTTTATTTAGTTATTTATTCGAACATATTTAATCAGGATGACAAGATCAGTTAAAAATTGTTTTACATCATGGTCCTGAGATTAAAAAACATGATTATAAAAGAAAATTACATAAAAAAGAGATATATCTTTGGAGAGATTTATCTTTGGTACAATATCAAAACCCTAATTTTTTTGAGAAATAAATGAGTATCCTCAAAATACAATGACATTAAAACAATTCCCTCATTTTCAGAGAGATGAGAAATAGCACATACTTGCAAAATGCTCCTTTCTAAAAAAAAAAAAAAAAAAAAAACTCCCTTATTTTAGGAGAGAAGAATACGCGTCCTCGAAAATGCCAGTAAAATCCTCAAACCTTAACTCCGGGGAATATAAAAATAGCTTCCCTTGAAACTACTAAAACTGAAAATACGACAAAAATTCAAAAATCCTTATTCTGGAAGAGATTGAAATAAGACTCCTTGAAAAACACTAATACAATTCACAAACTTTATTTTGGGGGAAATTGGAAAAAAGGAAACGTCCTTGAAAATACTGATAAAATCTCAAAACACCTTATTTTGGAAATATAGCGTTCTAGGAAAAATATTTGTGTGGAAATAGAATTTTGAATAATATTTTACGTAGCAAATCAATCATTTGAATAAAAAAAGAAGAAGAAGAAGAAGAAAAATGAAAAATAAAAGAAGACACGAAGAAGCGTGCATTGGTGCGTTAACTCTGATATCTCTGTTTATATGCCCATTAACATTGACCGTGCACTATTCATGACCTCGATATTATGTTAAAGGATAGTTGTTGCCTTCTTCTTAATAACAGGACAAAAATACGCGACCTTGACAAACACTTTTCGCGCTTTTCACGAAGGCTTTCATCCCACAAAACAAGGTGTGAGAAAGTGAAAATTCGTGAGACTCTCCTCGATTTACTCTTGTGAAACCACTTAGAAATCAGGAAGCACTGGCGTAGAAACAGGGTGTCACGGGGTGGACATTTCCCTCCAAACGAATAACAAAAAGAAAAGAGAGGTAGAGACGTGAAAGGCAACCTCGAAACTAAGATGAATGGAATGGAATTGAATTCATTAAACATCATTGATTTACATCAATATTCTGTTCATAAACATATAACAGAGTATATATATATATATATATACAAACATTTAGAGCGTATAACAGAAGTATAATATATGTCAAATGGAAGGTAAATACAAAAATAATACAATGAAAAATTTGAACAGTGAATTCATAATAATTTAGAATAGTATCGTAAGGGATATTATATTATGTTACACATGCATATCTATGGAAGATGTACACACAAAGCTTTGAAACTGAGTCTTTTGTTTTATCTACATGAAATCATAAATATATCAGTATTTAACATGAAATATAAGTCATATAATATATCCCCCCAAAAAGTTGATTCGACTCCTCCTGCACCCTCCCCACCATCAATGTCCCTGTTCTCTCACATGTCATCCACCAAACATTTCCGGTGCCCCCTCAGTGGCTGGATACACGTTACGCCACTGTCAGGAGGGTGGGGGCGGAAGGGTTGCTGCAGTGAACATCAAAACACCCGTCGGGCTGTAATAACGATAAAATGTTGCCAAATCCATACGGATATGCCCATGCAAATGTGACTGCATAATTTTTGCAGGCGTAAATGGCCAACGTGCTATCGATCGTTATCGATCAGCTTGTTTGCGCCGCGGGAAGGTTGACGGGATGTGGTCGTGGGAGGTGCGGGAAGCTGGCGACAGAGCTCTGTGAAGGTTGTCGACGGGCCGTTCGATGCTCTATAAACCCGAGGGATCGAGGATGTCAGCAAAGTGCACTCGTTCATCCCATTTCCCATCTGTGAACTACACGACATTTACTTATTATGAGCCCATCCATTATACGATACTATTATCTGTTTTCTGAAACTTCTCTTTACCTTGTACTAGCCACGGAGACTGTTCTTTAGAAAGTGTCTTAAAGGTAAAACGAAGCACGCTCATGTGGTGAACCCACTACCTTTAAATATTAAAAAAATGCAAAATACATAATATACCATGACAGAGTTAAGGCTATGTATACATGGTATAGGTCAGGTTGGGCATTGCGTCCAGCTGACGAGGTAACTTCACACTCTGCAGTATCACAATAGAAACTTGGTTTAAGGACTTGGTACACCAGTGGCACTATAATGCATTTCCAGTTAAAAGTGAACAGTAGTTTAATTTCGCACAAGGTAATGCTATGTGTTTATGGTAGAATTTCACTTGCAAACAACATGAACAAAAGTCTAGGAGCTCTTCTCGAAAGGTGATTAAGTACAAAATCGTGACCATATGGGTTCCCCCCTTTTTTTTAGAGCCATCGGAATTATGACAAAACAACAAAATCTTGCGGATTATGCTGTATACCGAAAAGAACTACAGATATGAACATATTGTGGTCTATAGTATACAAGTATGTGACCAACAAGGTTTGATCAAAGACTCCTCAAGGGATAAACTATTCTCTAGTAATATTTGAAATAATTACGAGAGTTTTTCAAGAGAAAACATTCTCATGTCTATGATGTTGCATTGTAAGTGTCATGCATGTTCTTACGAATGGTAATTAATATGAGACAGCTCATAACCTATTCTGTTCTTAAATCATCAGTTGTTAACATTGTCCTTAACAACAAGTCCTTCGGGAACTGATGTAAGTGAGGGACTAAGGTAAGGCACTGACAAAGGATTCTCACTGAAATATGATATCCGTTGTAAGTAGAACACATCGTATCGTGGCCTCTGCAAGTGCCACAGGGACAGTGTTTCCATTACTTCGCGGTCCTCGAGCCGCAGAGGAGCCGATAAACCAGCTGGTTTTCGTGTTCCTGAAGGTACTACGTGTTTGGTGTACAAATCAAAGAAGAAGCGGGCATTGCAATACCAGTTGGAATACTAAGAACATCAAGGCAAAGCTGACGACAAGTTGGCGCAAGAGTTTTCCTACAACAAAAACAAGTAAAAACACCTAAAGGTCCTTAAATTTCTCAATTCGTCACCAAAAGTTGGTAATAATCAACAGTGCCTTCCAGTGACATAGCGAGCGCTTTATGATGTACCTCAAATGTCATAGTCACCTCCAACTAAGTATGTCAGGCACATGTATGTAGGTTATTTGCGTCTTCTTATCTTTGACCTAGACATGCCGTATGTTGCAATTACAACAACATCCTTAGATTTAATTCTCTTGTTATTGATGAATTCGTTAGCTATTGGGAAAAAATAGTACATAGGCTGTAGGATACCCTGCCCAGATACCGTGGACGGTTTCAAAACATTTTACTCCCTTTCAGACAATCCTGCACCCGCCCTTGGATTGTAAAATTTAAGGACAATTCCCCGGCCTGCGTGGCATACTTCATTCGCTTCATTTAGTGGCGCTCTCTTTGACATTTCTCCTATAAGTACCTAGCGCATAAATTCCCAAGTCGCTTACGAAATATTAGATATAGTGGCAATGTCATGCCACGTAATCACTGAGCAAGCTAAAAGGCCAAGCTGAAAGGCCAAACTGATACCACGGGACTTCATCCTCCGCATCCGGTGGGTGTCTTGGGGTACTTTTCTTCCACCGCTATGGGCTGTAAGACTGACAGCTCGACGCCTGTAAATACCACATGCATAGTACGTAATAGTTTGGACTAATTTTACTCATCCTAACTTTCAAGAGAAGCTTAATGTCATAAAAAGTGATTAAAAGTTACACTTCTTCATGTCACTTTTGAAGGCCGATCATGTTAGAAGGTAATATTTATATTAATCCATGTAGGTAAAAACGCGCAGCAACGTTGAGAAACTATGGCAATACCTCGCTAAGTCTAAAATTTTGCAGGATTTCTTTGTACAAAAACCAAGCACTAGTGTAAAATGGGTTAAAGGTGCCATATTCCTGTCTATATTCATATCCTATAAGGATAAATATTGATTAAAGGTCATCTGTGATCATGTAGTTTGTTTCCACAGAACACGTTCACGTCTCATGTAGATTGCGATTTCTCGTGACCGGCGTTTGAAAAAGTACGATAGGCCCATCTACCTTTATCTTTAGGTACAACACCTAATCAAGACAAGGCGTTGCAAATGGTAAGATAACCAATAAAACGGCATAGGCTGTGAAATATTGCCTCTCAAAATCAAACCGAGGGTATTGTGGGCATTTTGCTTTTTGGACATATAATCAAAACAAAGAATTACGTGAAATTAACTTGTCAAACGCACAAAAAAATTATTAGCTTTTACTGCATAGTCTGTTTCAAAAGTATTCTAATATAGATTGTGAACAAGCGAAAAACTTTGCTTTCATCAGAGTGAAAGAAGTTAATTGGTTGCATTCCCGATCTTTGCTGTGTGTGTGTGTGTGCACATGGTGACCGAAGATACGCGAGCAGTGTTTCAACGCCTTGTTATTTAAAACCATGGCCATGTAAATGATCTCTGAAATGGATAATGGGATGGATTAGTACATTAATTACGTCCTCCTAAATCATTCATGGAAAGCAGACTGCTTGGAAATAAATCTGGAAACCCGGAATAGCCATGTCAGAATTTAAGTGATACAGCCAAAGGGTCTCGGGCTCACGCAATTCCCATTAGTAATAGATCACTACTTTGTTCACTTGACTCGACTTATCGCCTTTAGAGGTAGACGTTTATGTGAACTGCCTTATCACGTTTAGAATTCGATAATAAAACTACATCCATCGTCAATAATAAAAGTATTCTTTTAGATATTAATTACAAAAAGGAGGTCCTGTAGGATGTTTTGTGATATGCAAAATAATCTCTTTCGCATCTGAAATTCCATGGTTTCTTTGAGTTTTCATCATCTTAAAAATAGAAACGGCGTAAACGGGGACAACTACCCTTTGTCTGTGCAGACATTGTTCAGCCATGTAAATTTCCGTTAATGAATTTAGTCACTCGTATGTATCTAACAGGTAACACCAATTTGATTAAAGATAACCTCCCCTCACTATGGCTTCGCATGTATATCAATCATAGACAACACACACACACAACCCACTCGCCCACACGCACACACATACACCCACTCACATACGCACGCCACACTGTACGGAGCAGCACCAAACGGCCACCTAACAATCATGCCATGTGATGGATAGCCTGTCAGGTAGATACAAATTCGGCACGCGTCACCATTGTATGAAGAATTATCGATTGGAATAGGGCGTCAATGTAATTATGAACCCAGGCTTGTATGACATCAATCATCATAAACCATGTAAACGATAAGTAACACAATTCTTTCTTCCCGATCCATGTTCCCCTTGGTGTGTGCATGAATTTTTAATAGGAACTGGAGAAACGCGGCTCGAAATACTTCACCGGAATACACGTTCAACCCTGCTTTCCTAATTGATTTGATGAATAGTACTCCCCCTGAGAAAGTGAAGATATTCATATAGTTTGTTAAGAGTTATACTTATTGAGATTTTGAACTGAGATTTTAACGACTTAAACATCCTCACAAGAGGAAATTTACTTAGCTTGAACATGGGAAAATAAATTCTCTCATGATACACAATTTTCAAGAAATCCTCAGTGTTCGACGCCTCTTAAAACAGCAACAATATTCACAACAGTATCACCGAATGGTCACCCATTGTATTTGCATTCTGCCCCGTCCGTGCGTCATTGCCACATTTTATACCAACCTGGCGTTGCCCGGCAATCATCTATCAGCTTTAATATCTGACAAACACTTTCTCCTCGAAAAGACAATACTCACTGTTTGCGGCAGCTACGCCTGGTAAATGAGAACATGAGAACCACGGGTAATTGGGCGCGAATACTGTTCGATGGTCAAAATACCACGATATTGAAATAGAGAGGTGTTTCTTACACGTAGGAAAAAGGGGAAATGAGCTTAACTGACCAAAAGGAAAAAGAGAATGAATATAAAAATGTCAATATAAATGCGCACGCAACACACCCCTACAAGTATACTCAATCACACCCAGAGATTTACCTCACACATCTATGCCCATACACGCATACTCCTGTGGCACTTGGGGTATTCACCATTACAAGGCTCATTTCACCAATTTCATTCTGTACCCCATCCAATCTTTAAGCAGTAAGTCTAGTCGGGTAATGAAAGGCTTTTGACGAGAAATATAACTTTCTTAGATAATTCGGTTCAATAGTCATTTGGAGCTGACGGAGTATGGCACGGTATGTCCAGTCCATTACGCTTGTTGAGTGCATTTCTCTCGCCTTCAACGTTATGGATACATAACTGTGCTATTATTTTCGTAGGCAAAGAACAATGTTAGCCATGGTAAAATATTTGATTAGAACTGTTTTCTCCTCGGGCATTCATACAGTCAAAAAGTACTTAGACTCTATTTTACAAGTCAAAAAGTGGGAATACCTTCAAAAATCCCAATAGCTGATATCATAACCTGGAGAATGTCTTTCAAAGCTACTTGTATCTGGTTATCATTCCTTTACCCCTATTCCAATTCGTATCCGGACAACTATCCCCTGGACAACTACCTTCTAGGACAATTACCCCCATGGCAATTACCCCTCAGGACAACTACCCCCCAGAACAACTACCCCCATGACGATTACCCCCAGGACAGCTACCCCCGGACAACTAAACCCTGGACAATACCCCCGCATTCTGGGGTAGTTGTCGGGGGGGGGGGGGGTAATTGTCATGAGGGGTAATTGCCCTGGGGGAGGGGATAGTTGTCCGGGGGGGGGGGGGTAGTTGTCCGGGTGGTAGTTTTCCAGGGGGTGTTGTCCTGGAATCATTCCAATTAAGTAACCTAACCAAGTCTAATAAATATACGCCAGTGACCATTACCTCGTACGTTACCTTTACCTTAAACAATGGCTAATTCAGGAATTCAGGTGGGGAGGGTGGAGGGGGGTTGGGGGAGAGGGGCGCATCTGCCATACAAAAAATCGACATAGAGATGTGTGCATGTTGGGTGGGTCTTGATAATATGCTGTTGTGTAGTACAAGAATGGGAGAGGGGGAGGTTCCAGTAAAAAGGCATGTTTCATCCACAAAAATGGGATGGGTTGGGGTGGGGTGCCCTAGCTTGCACCCCTTGCAACCCCACTACCTTGAATATAAACATGCCACAACCTTTTGAACGCATCCTCATGTCACTGCTTCACCTCTCCGGGGATAACATCCTTTTGTTTGCATTTTCATCTATTATGACCTGACAGGATACTCAACGTATCACTCAAACCTTACTATGCATGCACAAGTTCAGTGCAGGTCTTTCAGCATCCTACGTTTACTATAATTTACCTTAGCTCCACACCGGCATCATTCCTGGAAAAAATTATCCTTGCTTATGCAACAAGGAGATATGATTGGCATTAAATTCTTGGTGCATTAATTATTCTGATATGTGGAGCTGTCGTAGTCGAGTGGTTTGCAGGTCGTGGGTTTGAGCCCCGGCATGGCACTTTTTTCAAGACATTAAAATACATTTGACACTCCATAAACAGGAGAGAAAAAGGGACAGGGTAGGATGACGAAAGTCATTGTGATCCTAATGGTCATAATTATGTCCTTAAGGTTACCATATGGTAGGAATACTCCAAAGTAAGTGGAGATAGTGCACACAATTTGTGCGTGAATGAATCCGATGACCTCGGTAATACTATCTGCAAAGTGCTTACAGATGTCATTTCATATTACGCGCTATATCAATCCAGAAAGTTCTACTCTCTGAATTCTTAGTTAACAAAAACTTGCTGGTGGCAACATAAATGGTTGTGAGGGTCTTTCCCGTCCTACCAAACACCAACAACTAATGTTTACCAGGTGAATTTTATCCAAATTAGAATATACAGTGGTTCGTTACCAGAAAGTTAAAAAATATGACCTTTTTAAAATTAATGTATCGAGAAACTCCAGGCAAGCATTAAGGGCGCTTATTGAATGATCCTATAAATCTTATATTCATTATACGTTTTCATACCGTTCTTATTACCTTTCATCATTGAAATTGATACTAATTAGTTTGAAAAGGAAGACAAAAATAGAATTATGCCCACCCTATGAACAACTTCACTGCAATCATAGTTTATGAGGGACATGTGGCTAAACATCTGTCCATCATTTTTTATTTTCGAAGCCTTTTTGGCCTTTTGGAACCATGGCGTACTTCCAATATTTGGGGCAAGATAGTTGATCACAGAAGACATTCTACTTCACAGTAATGCCACACGTTTTAAGCACCTCTCTAACAAGAATGGCCCTCTCCAAGCTCCATCTCAACGGCCATTCTCACTTTCCTCTAGCCTTCTTTTCAGTAGCTCCCAGCCTTTCTAAGCAATCGAAAAGCAAAGTGTGACAATGTGCTTCATTGTATTTTCTGTAATGCTCTTTCTTTTTACTTATCAATTATGTCACTTAAAGGAGAATGAAACCCCTGGGGAAAATCAATTTTAATGAAAAGAGAGGATAGAGAGAAGCAATTTAAAAAGTTTCATTAATATCGGTTACAAAATGAGAAAATTATGAATGTTTGAAAAGTCTATATTTAATTCTATGCGATCCTCAAATTGGCAATGTTGCTTCAAAGTGACAGGTTTAGCAGTACAACTCTCCATATTTTTTGTACAGAAATTTCATATTTTCCCCATTATCTCTCAAGGTGCAGCTTGTCTCCTTCTTAGCTCAAGATATATCATGGTAAAATGCATTTGACACAACTGTTGAGTTCACAAAAAGACAAGGAGCATCTTGAGAGATAATGGAGAAAATATGAAATTTTGTGTACAAAACATATTGAGAGTTGTACTACTAAACATGCCATTTTGAAGCAACATTGCCAATTTGAAGATCGCCATAGAAAGTAATTTGAGACTTTTCAAACTTTCAAAACTTTTTCATTTCGTAACCGATTTTGATGGAACTTGTTTTGAATTGCTTCTCTCTATCCTCTCTTTTCATTAAAATGGACATTTCCCCAGGGTTTCATTCTCCTTTAAGAGGTGACATGACATTTGCTCCTGCGACATTTGCTCCACCGTCCATATCTCGAAAGGTCAAAGGGTAAGGTCCAGGTCATGATTTATTTTTTTTGTTCGGGACAACGTGAAGATTAGGATTAGGGTTAGGGTTAGGTTTAGTTTAGGATTAACATGACAAAGTTAGACCGGAGCAATTGTCACAGGAGCACATGTCATGGAACCCACTTAAGAATCTGCAGTTTCTGTTGAATGCGTTCACCGAAACTAATAAGAATTTTCCCTAGGATCAGATGATGGCGGTTTTTTTTTTTTTTTTTTTTTTGCAAAAAAGTATTGCGATTTGAAATAAAAATGAACTTTAACAATGTTTCAAAACAAGATTTTCCGAATCTATACATTTTTGAAAAAGAAATTCAATGCATTTTTTTTTTCATATTTACCAATTTTTAGGAGAATAAAATGCAATAATAATTAAGATTTTTTTTTCAAAAGATCGATAAGACTTTATATTGATCACGCATGCCAGACTTAATTTTTAACAATTGACGTGTACAATTATACTATACACGTTGTTCTTGGAAGAGGCTAACTCGAAGATCCAAATTGAGGTGTACTTCGGAAATGCATACCCTTTTCAGGTATTACTAAGTATTGCATGGATCCTTGACAAAGCTATGCAATACACATCGCATATGAGCACTTCAGCATTTTACGGTCAAAATAAAACTGATACTCTCTTCCCTTCATCCCGCCTTACATAGCCTAGGAACGAGGCATATGAAGCTTTTCTCCCTCTCCTTAAAACTAATATTGCTTTAGTTTAGAGTATAACTATGTAAATCATACCCCTTATTGCTCCCATTTAAAAGAAGAGATCATTAGGAATAATCTTTATTCAAACTGCACTCAGTCAAAGACCATGTCAAATGGAGGGAGAAAAATTCACTTCGTCTTGAGCCAAGCTACGACAAGCGTCTCTATCTAGAGTCAAGATAACAATTTGGTGTATTAGATCAGACCATTCAATTTACTCTTCTTAATTTCATTTCCTCCGGGGGCGTACATCATATTCGAGACCGCTATATTCTTACAAAATCTACACTGACTGGAGCACTACTTTGTCTCCCTTCGTATAAGAATGGGGAGAATCTCTTCTGTGTGTTTGTGGGTACTATGTAGTCAGAACGAGTTTTACCATCGAAATTCACTGAAAGGTGGCTCGTTTTTACGCAAAATGAAATACCTTCAGATTTGATAAAACTTGATACGTTTTCAGATGTTGAAACCTCATTCCTTTGTACAAGTCACAATGAAATGCAACTCACATAGAATTAGCCAACAAGAATCCCATTTCCTTGAGTTTACGATTCATCTTAAGAATTGTTCTCTAATACTACCGATACTACTAGTATTAGTACTGCCACAATCACCACCACCACCACCACCACCACCACCACCACTACTACTACTACTACTACTACTACTACTACTACTACTACTACTACTACTACTACTACTACTACTACTACTACTACTACTACTACTACTACTACTACTACTACTACTACTACTACTACTACTACTACTACTACTACTACTACTACAACAACTACTACTACTACTACTACTACTACTACTACTACTACTACTACTACTACTACTACTACTACTACTACTACAACAACTACTTACTACTACTACTACTACTACTACTACTACTACTTCTTTTACTACTTCTGCTACTTCTATTACTACAATAATTCTGCTACTACTGCTTCTACTACTACTACTACTATTACTTCTACTACTACTTCTCTGACTAGTACTATTTCTAGTTCCATTACGACGACGACTACTACTACTACTGCTACCGTACTACTACTACTACTACTACTACTACTACTACTACTACTACTACTACTACTACTACTGCTGCTACTGCTGCTCCTAATACCTTTACCACTTCTAATACCACTAGGCCTACTACTATTTATACGGCTACGACGACGACAAGCAACCACGATTTTATCATAAAACCTCCTTCAACGATGACTTATGAAGTTAACAAAAGCAAAGTATGTTAAAGTTGAAAGAAATTAGCCCGCAGACTTACACCTCATGCACTCCAGATCTCTTGGCCATTTTGAAACCTCTGAAATTGCTTGCTACCCCTCTCATAAACCCAGGTACACCAACGATTCCACTCAATATGTGCTTCGCCATCACGTGCACTTACCAAATTTACCGAGATTGCAACTCGTTCTTATCTGATCGCGGACAGACTCCTATGAGCCAAGTGCTCCGAGAGTAAACTGAGATGAAAAACAAAGCTAAACAAAGGAATATTTGAAAGCTTGTCGCTTTGACAACTCGCCGACTCCCGTCGCCATAAAGAACCCCAAAATATGGAAAAAGACAACATTCTCGTTAGGCGTAAAGAAAATGTTTCCTTAACGTTTGGTCGACATTCGGTTCCTGGATTTTTCAAAGTCTTAATAGACTATATAAGATAACTTGAAACATGCCAAATGCAGTGAAAACCAATTCACAAAGTCCATTTGTTAGTCATGTCTCCCCATAATAAAACAACCCCCAAATATACAAACAAGAATTAGAGCATGAAGTTTCGAAGAAAAGGAGATGTATCATAATTTTATCAAAGATTCTTCGTTCACTGACGCCTACGAGAGAATCTCATGACTCTATACCCATAATTGTCACCGGCGAAAAGGGCATCCTTTTGCGCAAATCGAAGCTTATCATTAAAAGTTTAAAGCCTTTTGGCAGTTATCATCATAGTTTCTGTTTTCTTTTTAAACATCATTATACCAGTCCTCTTCTCCTTGATTTAATGATGATTATTACTATGTTGCAGTCCTCTTCCTTTCCCTTTACTCCAAGTTCCCTATCCTCTTCTCTCCCTCTCTCTGTCTGTCCCTTTCTTCTTTTCCTGTATTAGATTATATTGTATTGTGTATTCAGGCGTACCCGCTATACAAGCATCTGGCTTATTGGGACTGCGCCTTCTTCCCTATGTAACTTGTTCTTGATTGTACTGATATTACTTTATATGCATGTAAATTGTACTATTTGTACAGATGTTGAATGTTGTCAAAATCAGTGGAAGAAAATAAGTGTTAATTTGAATTGAATTGAAGTATAGTTATATGGTGAATGCTCATGAAATTTTAAATTAAAAAAAAAAAAGATTCTAAGACGAAAAGTAGTTCAGAGTAAAAGAAGAAAAAAAAAATTGTAAGGAAAAAATATAAAATTGCAAAACATGTAACAGCATATGATATCAACATAACAACTGAAACATATTTTTGTAGTTATGGAATCCAGGGATTCCTGTTTGCTAGGCCCTTCCTGGAAAACTGCACTTGACTGGACGTGCTATTTACCATGTTTACCCGCAATTGAAGCAAATGCTTCGCTCTCTATTTTCTCCATACAAACATGCAAACGTGAACAGGTCTTAAGTTTGCACGTTGTGAAACTACCAGCAAATTACAAGTTCGTGCAAAATACAACAAAAATAATAACCAAACAGAAGGAAGTGGTGGACAGAGGCCTCATGAAATGAGTAGAAATGGGAAATTCATCTCCACTGAGTTACATTTTGTATCAGAGCTAACATATTGATATTGAATTCAATAGCCACTTCATCGTGCACTGAGAAAGAGGAAATACTGATAAAAGACGCAGAGAGAACGTGATGAGTACTTATCCTTGTAAATGATAATGATGGAGTTATTAATAAATCATTGCTCCTTAGAGACGAAAGAGGAGTGGATGCGAGAATGAAAAGGGTGGACATGAATGGGGGATAGAGAAAGAAAGAAAACAAAAACAACAACAAATGGACAGCAACAGCGAAAGACATGTGGAGAGAGAGAGAGAGAGAGAGAGGGAGAGAGAGAGAGAGAGAGGGAGAGGGAGGGAGAGAGAGGAGAGAGAGAGAGAGAGAGAAGCTGAAAGAGAGAGTAAAGTAGAACAACAGAATGAGAGAAAGAGAGAAAGAGCTAGAAAGATAAATATAGTTATAGAAAGAGTGTGTGCGTGAAAGAGGAGAGAGAGAGAGAGAGAGAGAGAGAGAGAGAGGGAGGGAAACGGAGAGCAAAAGAGAGAGGATATGAGCATGTGTGTAAGAGATGGAAATAATGAGAGATATTGAGAGAGATCTGATAGTGATAAAAAAGGGAGATAGAGACAGAGAGAGAGAGAGAGAGAGAGAAATAAATAGGGAGAGACAAAGTATATTGAGAGAAAGAGAGAGAGAGAGAGAGAGAGAGAGAGAGACAAGCCTAGGGGAGTATGACTGCTATTTCACACCTTATCTGTCATTGCTGATTCTTAGTCGTTAATAATTGATAATATGGCAGGTGTTTATTCAATAAAACCTATCTGTGATTTAACGAATGCAAACCATTCCATTACCAAAGATAAACGTCTAAAATGCACACCCCTGCAGGCATAAGCAGTACATTGAGAACGAGGACAGTGGCGGATCTAGGATTTTCTTGGCGCTAGGGAGGGGAGATGGAGGGGCATAAGTTGAAGAATCTCTGACAAGCAAGCAAGCAAGCAAAAAAAAAAAAAAAAAGAAGAAAGAAAAAAAAAAGAAAAGAAAAGATAGATAAATAAATAAAAAATAGAAATAATAACAATCAAATTTACAGGTGCCCTTAATTGCTGCCGAGGAGGAGGGCACATATTGTGTATGTACTTAAACAAAAACAACAACAAATGGACAGCAACAGCAACAGCAAAAGACATGTGGAGAGAGAGAGAGGGAGAGAGAGGGAGAGAGAGAGAGAGAAGGGAAGAGAGAAAGAATGTAAGATGATTAACAGTGATAAACGACAGTAAATTAGAGGGGAAAGTGTACATGTATTTAAAAGAAGATTAAAAAATGTAACCAGCAATAATTTTAAAAGGGATCTTAGATAATGAAGAAACAGAAGAGGGGAGCCTCACAGAGGGATTGACAGAAGAGAGAAGGAATGATGAACCAAATTAAAAAGTAATGATAGTATAATCATTACAAATCAAAGAGCTTGGAAAAAGAATGAGAAAGGAATGGGAGGGAGAGGTAGAAGGAGAGTGATGAGGAGATCGGTCTCTGTAAATTGTGAATTTAACAGGTAAATCCATTGTCATGTCCTGAGACCTTAGGGTCAGGAGGCCTAATAAGTTTGAGCTCCTTATATACTCCGTTCAAAGCCATAATGGACTGCTTTTCTAAACGAGATATTCATAATGAGGTGATGCTTTGGAAACGTGCAATCACGATAATTTGCCTGATTTCATTGCACCATCTGCCGCTATTCTTTCCAAACGATGTCATCGATTTTCCATATGGTCACGTGTGTGTAAGTTAGTGCATGCTATTCTACTGTGACAAATAATATCTAACCCGATGTATATCCATGCGACATTATGCTTTTCCTCGTTAAAATATTCGTAACATAAGAGCTACAGTGATTTACTAAGTACATCGATCTTTAAGTCAACAAGGTATAAACTTTCATGATAAAATTTCCCTGATGGTATAGTGTGTTCTACATATTGCTTTATCCAGAGAAATCATTTTGAGTCCGCTGTATAGATATAACTGTCATATCAGACATTGCTTCGTTAAATATTCGTAACGTTAGGCGAACAGTGATCTATTTAGTACATCGATCTGAAAGTCAGTTGGCATAGTGCTTCACGCTTAAGTTTCCCCTATACTATATCGTTCCTCAGGAAAGTCAATTTTTTTTAAAGGCTTGCTAGACAAAAGTGAATTCAAAATTGACTCACGTCCCAGATTTTAGGGAAATGTTGCAGGTATGTTGTTTCCAGACGGAAAATCACTCACGAGAAAAGGACACGGCGCCAAGAAAATGTTTTTAGAGTTCATTGATCTTAAGTATGGAATCTCTCTCTTTCGCAATACGGAGAGTATGTAAAAACATGTTCCAAACGACTCGAGTGCCTACGTAATCGATACAAGTCAATGCTAAATTAAAATTACAGGGTTTTATCTTAATGAGTAACACGGGATGGTAAAATTTCGTTATTAAATGTATTAAGACTAGAATGTTTGCATTGATTAAGTTTTTAGGATAATCTGGTAACAATAACTGGAATCGTTTGAAATATGAAATGATAAAATATTTCCCTTAGCATGAAAGAAATGATTAATAATATATACAACAATAACACCTCTTCATAAAGCGAAGACTTACATAGCCTGAAGTACATGGATGTGAGTTAAGAATTTTATTGGGCTTTATTTTTCTATTGTTTTCACACTGCCCCAGAATTAATTCTTTACAAAACCGAACAAAGCTTCATCTTAAATTCTCTTATCCGTGGGTGCTATTTCTAGGGTAAAATGCAGCCATCACGTTTCTCCTTTTACGTCATGATACCATCTGTTTCATCTTATCTTCACTTGTGTATTAAAAAACAAACAATGTGCTTGAAACTGTGGGTTTATACCTTTTAAAATTTTTTTTTTAGGGTTTATACGTCTCCAGACTGGACCACCAAGGAGTTATCAGTGATAACTCCTTGGGATCACAAAGTACGGGGGTTCGAATCCCTGCCCACTGGCGTACTTGTGGGGGGTTCCACGCCAAAATTTAGCCATAAAGGTTAAACAAATTCAAATGACTTAGTACCTACCAAATATCTGACAAAATTGTGCAAAAATTGCACCATACGCCTATGCTCAGCCCCCCCCCCCCCCTCAAAAATTTGGGCTCATTACGCCACTGTCCCTGCCGCAGCACTAACGTCCTTTGGCAAGACATTAATCTTCATTTGCCACATTCAACCCAGGTGTAGTAAGTTGGTGCCAGTGGGATTTATTCCTTGAATGCACTGAGCACTATACGCTTGCCGGAGCTAAAGCCGGGGTAATAATGTCCAAAATCCTTTCGAAGCGCATAAAGACGTTATATCATAATGTGACATGCGCTATACAATAACGGAATATTATCATTACCTTTCCTAAACATAAAAAAGCTGGCGCATCACGTAAGACTGTTCATCAGAAAGAAAAAAAAATATCATATTTTAAAAATAATCGTCAATAATGCTACTATCCGTGTACCATCTATACTGAATCTACTGGCGATAGTTATGTTTTTGACAATTTAACGAAATGAATTACTTTATTATATAAAATCATGATACAAAGAATGGGGTATACCGGGGGGGGGGGGGGGGATTGGGTGGGAAGCCGTCCATCCGTTACACTACTTCCCCGTTCCATACATCATATCAAAACATCTCCAAATTGGCAACTCTTATATTTGCCGGCTGATCCGCCAGTCCATCATGATTGAATGAAAGCATTTCTCGGTGTTTATCAAAGGAAATTCCCATCGATGGTATCTTCGAAGTCACAATCATGAAAACCCTGTCACGGATTCTCACCATTGACGTCACTGGGCGGTTCTCCAGGTGTGTATATACACGCGGCTTGATTTTCCTCCATAAGTGGTATTTATTAAGATCGGGTATGGTTTCATGTATGTTCTAACAGATAGGAGTTCAGGGTGTAAATTGGTAGACAGTCCAATGGGACATGCCCTTCAACGTTCGAGAAAAATGTAATTGAATGCCTTGGGGCAGTAACGTTTCAAACGTTTCAAGACATGTTTTTCTTGTAAATTACGTTGTATATAATATATGATATATATATATATATATATATATATATATAATATATATATATATGTATATGACTTCCAAAAATTTAAAAAAGGGTAGGAAAAATAATGAACAATGGATACAAAAAATTAGTAACAGGGGCCTGTAACATAAAGAGATAAATCAATCTTACGACTGATATCAATCGTAAGTCTATGGCAAACCATGTACTGAAGAGTTAGAATTGATTGTAAGATTGATTGTATCTCTTTATGTTACAGGCCCCAGATAATATGGAAATCAAATATTGGAAATTCAAAAGAATTACATTTAGATACATTTGAAGGGGGAATGTATCAATCTAACATACAAAAGTGTCCCATGATGAGGTCTCTACAAAGAAACTGATATTCTCGATGTAGAAAATGTAGCAGCACTGGAATTCACTCGTCTCGATAAATGTATATCATAAATCATGAGAGCACGTTGTGTTTGAAAAATGCCGTTACCTCTTCTGTACGCAGTATTTGTGATTTAGAGTTCGTTCGATCGCATATTCATTGTGAAAGTAGAGATGATGTAAGATTCATGTTGGAAATTTTCAATATTTACCTCTAAAGATACATAGATATTAAGGCATGGATGATGTTATAAGACTTTCCATATCCAGGGGGGGCGTTTCATGAAAGGAAGTTGTCGGATATTTCATCCGACAACTGTTATAAGCTACTGAAATCCTTGCATCTGATTGGCTGAGAGCAAATTTGTCAGTAAAAATCACTGACAAAATGCTTGATGAAACGCTCCCCAGGGTAGACATTAATAAAAAGAAATGGCTTGGTTCATGAGACAATGCTTGGAATATGCAGAGATGATGCAAGATTCATGCTGGCAAATTTCTGTATTACCCTCTGAATATAATTCGACATTTTTACTTGAAATATGCTCTGAGACTGTCCTTATCCAGGGTCGAAATTAATAACAAGGAATGGCTCAGGTCAAAAGGCCATACGTGCATTGGCTGTGGATGTATCTCGTCAAATTGAATCATTCGTATAATGATCTGCGTTCCGTATTGCATGATCAATCTAAATTGAATTTTACCAAAAGCGCTCACGGTATATTCGGAATACAGACAGACAAATACGAAAAATCTGTTACCTTTGACTTTTGAACATCTATGATTATATCAGTCTGTGCGATGCTTTTACCCCCTATGACTCCAGCCATTAAATAAAGAAAAGTAATGCGTTTCGACCAGGGTATGTCAGAAGCTATTGTCTGTGATGTCTCCTAATTGTAAGGGTAAAATATTTCCCCTAGAAATGTTCCCGCTTCAATATTGAGATCATTGACATTCGTTCGGAGCTGACTATCATTTCTGGCATACTACTGATTAAGAATGATTGGAGTGAAATTATCCCTTCCATAGTTTCAGTTAAGAATCGCAGACATATTTGACTTTCCATCAAGTTCTATGCCATGCCTTAATCACCTACCTAACTTCAGTTTCAGTTCAGTTTCAGTTTATTTCATATTTCAAATCACATAATTGGAACAAAAACAATGCGTTATTACAGTAATACAGGAACATATCTTCAATACTTTCAACAAAAGAAGAAGAAAAAAATTCAAGTAAACATACAAAGACACAGATCAATATATCCATCATTTTAAAGTTGTGATAAAACAAACTGGTTTGGCGTGAATATGAGGGAATCTAGTAAGAAGCTAGGCTTGTAATATTGTAGATTCCCTTAAGAATAAAAAACAGTCTTTGAGATTATAACATGTATATGAGAGATGATCTAAATAAAACATTAAAAAAGAAATAAAATGGGGAGACGAGGAATACAGCATATTATTAGGGAGCCATGGTTAATGGTTAAGTCATTCAAACACTCTATTCAAGAGAATAAAGAAGTGTGACTCATGCATTTCATGATTTCAATTGCCGTTTGATAACGTGTCTCACAATGTACTCCTGATGCAAAAATTAATATGACGCCTACATCTAAATTACTTTGGTCGTCATAAGAAATAATTATTGCCTTTATCTTTCTGTTTTCTTTATCAGCCTGAGGTCTTGAGAGTCTTGGAGTGGTAAAGGGGTGGCCTTGGGTCGGTTTGGTGTCATGGTATAGGTTAGCATGGTGCGACTGTTAGTATTCTTAACATGGATTTTGGGAGATCTAAGTAAAACATGCCCCATTTTTTTTTTACTGTTACCCCACCCCCATCAAAGCAATGCTCCCGGACAGCAGCCACCCTTCAATAAATGCCCGTTCGTCAACCCCTCCTGAAAACCGAAATGCCCATTGCACATAAGGCGTCATTTCGATTGTACTATATATTACTTCCGCCAATCCAGCCTATGAAGACAGTAATTGCATGCACCAGTACTTCAATTTTCTCATTTCTCATTCCCTTTTAGCAAGATGTCACTATCACATGGCACGTCAAAGACCGCGTCACTTGCTGACGCAGTCTTACGTTAGCGTATGACGCCGAGACGTACCGGGTTCGACTCCCGAACAAGCCCCCATTTTGTTACGGGCCGCTCCTTGCCCGTATCCCAAGTTTCCTGTCTTATAACCTACGAAGACAAGCACAACAAAAGATTACTTTGCCAGACCGGTTGTAAGTTATTAAAACGCCATGTTGAATCTCTTTCTTCTCGTCTCGAGGACGTTCTCATGAAAACATCGTTCCATAATGACTTTATATCTATAGCCCGTCACAGTATTCAACGAGCGTAACAATGTTTAAATTTTTAAAATACTAAATAGATGTGCAAGACTTGATTATTACAGTCCGGTGTTGGTGGCAACCACGAATGATCTCGTACACCAGAGAGTGCGAACACAAATAGCAGGGAAACCGGATCTGTAATTAAATACCACCTACCGAAGATCTCTCATGCCTCTCACGCGTAACTGATAAATTAATCCGACTTCAACTCTGTCTACAGTCCTCATCAATCCTGTCCCGGCCCATTTCATCCAGAAGCTGTAGATATAATTGTTTTACCATTCTTTCCCTTTCCCTACTCTTTAGAAATGTCTCCACCACCTCTTCAATCTTCCTGGATTATACACTTTTTAGTCCATGACTTCATTCGCCTTCCGTCGTGGGTATGTTTCTATAACTTTGTTGAAAATTAAATATGTCGGACCTCCCTCATAATTTCCCACGACTCGTTGAGTTTGACATGCATCAATAAGAACAAATGTGAAACCAATTTAATTATCACACGACTGATAAATCCCGCCCAGATGTAACTGTATCTTTATTTTTTTTTCATTCTGGTTACAGTATTTCTTCCTCGCTCTTTAATTTGTTTTTTCTCACTGTTTTATCAAGCACTCGATTGCTCTTTGTTCTTTACCTTTTAAAGATGAAAATAAGTCTCTACTGGCCTTGAATCTATGTATGTAAATGTATTCAGGGACAGAAAAAATTACTATTGTTAGTGAAACAAATGGATATCTCATATCCATTATCGTCTACATTCCTACTGCGGTCTCACGTACTCCCCTTCCTAAAGTGCTTGTTTCTAAATTCTTTAATGTATGTCTGGTTGTGAAAGGCATCGCTATATAGAATGGAATAAGGGATGGGACTGGGATAAGGGACAAATTTACCCACAAGTTAGCCGACAAAGAACAAAAAACTTGTGAATACCATTTGCCAATTGCAACAAGGCCATTTGAATTACTAAAAGGGATGGGGAATGGGAGTGGCACCCCTCCCCATCTATATCTACGCATCGGATTAAGGTCTTTACCAGGTGAAAGCGGCGGTGGTTTATGTTGTACAGAATGCATTTCTTAATCTTCCAGTCAACGTATGTATCTTGCACAAACAGGATTTCCCCGGGGTTTCGCTTCCTTTTAAAGGTAATCAAATCACTGCAAAATCTTTTCAAGGAAATAGATGTAATTTTAATCGTTCAATCAGCTAATCAACTAATTCATCAATGATTCATTTAGCAGACATCGTCCCCCGGTAACTCAGCTCTTTCAAATTCTACCCGTTCCCTTAAATCCATCAATCTTCCCTTTCCTCGTGCTAATAAGGTCTTTGTGGTAATGACTAAATTAATAGTTTTGCTTGAATTCACAGGAGGAGACTTTACGGTCGAAAAGCATGACCGTGACCTTTCCCCATAATACCTTCCCGGCTCACTGGCTTTGTTTGACATCTTTGTCGTCCTCTTTTTGTTTTCATGATGGGTCATGTGTCCGTATCTAATTACATAAGGAGTAGGGAACGTATTAAGCGTCGTCTAAAATTAAGCGTTGCTGGTGAAATGATCCTCTGTTATTGTTCAGTAATGGGCCCCAAGTGATCTGGATGGCGTAAAAACAACAAAATGAAGAAAAAAAATGAACGAGAATGAACAAAAGGAGATGCTGATAGAAAGGGAGGTTTTAAAGGGGAGAGAAGAGGAGAAACAAGAGAGTGGAAGCAAAATAGTGAAAGAATGAGAGTTAGAGAGAGAGAGGGAGAGAGAGAGAGAGAGGGTGGGGGAGAGGGGAAGAGATAGAAAGAGAAAATGTGTGCAAGTGTGTAAGTGCGTGAGAGGGATAGGAGAGTGAGAGAGAGAGAGAGAGAGAGAGAGAGAAGAGAGAAAGAATATGAGATAAATGTAGATAGGGACGGGGGGGGGGGGAGGGTGTCGCTAGAACATTTTGAATGGGGAGGGGGTAGAGTGACACCCGAATTTGCCGACCAAATTTTAGGGTATGAAACCCAAATCTCCCGAAAAAAATGCTGCAATCTCCCCCCACCAATCATAATAAAAGAGAATCGCGGTGGCTGACGCCTTTTGCCCGAATATCGACTTTTCAATTTCGAGGGAGCGAAGCAAGCGAGCAAATTTTTAAATACTTTTCGTAGTGAAAATGTACAGAAGTTACATACAGATATTACATAATTACCCGAGAACCTCGCTGACCAAATATGTGGATATTCTGGCTCCTCGCTGCGTGAATATGAAGTGGTGGTTGCTTTGAATATCGTAACTTTGAATAATAATAATTCTTGTCTTTATTTTTTTCATTATTTTTTTTTCTATATTACGTGGTAGGATGTAGGGTAACAGAGTATGATATGCTATTTGCACGAAGCGACCGTTAAAATTTTTTGATACTCTTATTCTTACCGATAGTTAGATGATGTATTACGTATTCACATATTTCATATAACAATAACGGAACAACCGTTTTTTTTTCTTTACTAGACACGTTGGCGGGCCGCATGAAATCGTCTCTCTTTTTTCCTTTTCCGTTATTGTTTTTCTATTTTTTTCCTCAACATCTTTTATCTTTGTCATTCTCATATTCTTATTCCGTATGACTGTATTCCCTTTCATTATAGGCGTACGGGCACATTTCTACAAAGCTTTCCAGTTTTGGCCAGTTTTTCCTTTCTTTTCTTTTCTTTCTTTCCCTTTCCCTTTCCTTCTTTTCTTCCTGTTTTTGTTTTCATTTTTTTGCTTTTTTCCCCTTTTCCTTTCTCTTTTCTCCTTTTCCTTTTCTCTTTCCTCTTCCCTCTTCCCTTCCCCCTCCTTTTTTTGCCGACAGAGGTGGCGCATTTGCCAACAGCAATTATTATGAGTGTGTGTGTGTGGGGGGGGGGGGGGGGAAGGTGACACCAATACCCCCCTCTAACGACGCCGCTGGATAGGGATACGTATAAAGAAGTTGAAAGAAAATCAAGCAAGCTTTATATTTTGTAGAATGGGGATTACAATTGACTCGAGCAATATGACCACTGCGTATCCTTTACCCTCGTAGTCTAAATATTAACATTCGTCTTCATTACAATACAGCCATATTTCAAACCAAGGAAGGGCAGATGACTCAATATACTTGCCATGATATATGGTCATGTGATATGGCTTCATATTTGCAGACAAAGTGGCGCCGTGGAACTTTACAAATAAAATAAATATGATCAGTCTCGAAATCGCAAGAAATAATTACAGGGAACATTTAAACGAATAATGGAGAATGAGTGTTGAAAAGAATAAATGGAGTAGACTGAATGGGACGAATTTTTCGTCGACGAAAAGAAAAAGATGAGGAAGATTAATAAAGACAAAGAGAGAGAGAGACAGTGTGAGAAAAAAATTGTGAGAGAAAGAAAGAGACAGAGTGTTTGTGCGTGTAAAACAGAGAGGAGAGAAAGGATATAACTGAAGAAGGGAAAGATAGTTGGTGTGTGTGTGTGTGTGTGAGAAGAGAGAGAGAGAGAAAGAAGAATAAGTAAGGGAGAGAATGAGAAAGAAGAGAGAGAGAGTGTGTGTAAGAGAGAACAAGAATGAGAGAGAGAGAGAGAGAGAGAGAGAGAGAGAGAGAGAGAGATACGTTAAATGAGCAGGAACAATCTTGGCTGGAGATGAATATAATTATACAAAGACACACGTACAACTGCAAGGGCGAAAACGAAAGATCGAACACACGAAATAAAGATCTCGTTCGCTCGGGCGCTCCCAGGCAATTGCACACCCAACACGTAACGAGCATTTCTGCTACATGCGTATTTACGACGTGGGTTCGTGTAGCTTGTCAGTCCTCATTATACCGTGCCGCTCACAGGTGAAATTTATATTACCGAATCAGGCAACCATGTCTGCAGATACATAGATTTGAAAGCAAGTGCGATGTCGTCGAAAATTATTTTTGTCGCCAATTGGTAACCATGTTCACTTGATTTCATGGGCGAAATCAATTTTTTTCAGTGGTGTGTTTCATCTATTTTTATAATTAAAAGCCCAAGCACCCTCTATTCAACGACCTTCAAACGAACTATTTTTTTCATAACAATAATACGTTTTTGTCAAATATCTTATGATAGAATATCGGTATCAATGTCTTAAAACCACTCGTGTCTTACACTGGTTTCTATGCTTTACTTAATATTATCTCTTTCATGAATAGACAAAAATGGTTATTGTGCTTTTTGGTTGGCTATAATCAAACCTCGCAAAATCCAATCTACCGTACAGAGAACTTTAAACGATACAAGGTAATGATCAATTTGAATAGTACAAACGTAATATGCATATCAAACTATCCACAAAACTCCAGAAAATGCGCAATAACGAGTCAGTTCTATTCAGTTTCACTCGGTTCTGTGTGAATTAAACTGAACTGAATTAATTCTGTCTGCATATAAAAAAAAATCACATATAAGTGAATATGTAGTACAAATACAACAAAGCATTGAACAAAAGTAATATGATATATATCTGAAATTTCATACGGAAAATTTTTGTTTTCTCTATTTTTTTAGAAAAAATTAATAAATTACTGTCTCCATCTTGTAACACTTTGAAAGTAATAACAAGACGGAAGAACGTGGGTAGAATGTGGTTGTCCTTGTATCTGTGTATACCACCCGGAGGGCAGCCTTGGCTATTTGTCAAATCTCAAAGAAGATGTACATCAAAGACGATGTATATCTCTCTTCTGTTGTGATCTTGACTTTTACCCTGGGGAAGAGGGGAGGCTTACTGGATTACGATTTGGTGTCGAGGTTGTTAGTGGACCTTCAAGACGGATTTAGCTTTGGGGAGAAATGTTTGTCACACCGGAGTGACAAATTACCACACGTGGAAAGGCTTTAAGGTAATTCGGAATTAAAGATAAAGTTGGGTTCTGGTCATGTTATTACATTCTGAAATAAAGTTCGTAGAAGCAATTGGGAAAAGTTGATTATGTAGTACATATGAAATGGTGTATGCTTTGAGGTTTTTGGAATTACCAAGATTGAGAAAAAAATAGACTCACTTTTGCTGAAAGTCACCTACGCCGCACAAGGAAATGTGTATGTGGCACAGCACTCATATATATGGCATGAATGTTCGGCCCGAACATTTAAACCATTTATCGTCATATTTCGGATATATAAGGGCGTTTGATGGGCCATCCTTTTCAGGGGATTTTTTTTCTTCTAAGCTGACATAAAAGGAGTGAGAAAGCTCACGCATTGTATTTCACCTTTGCCAGAACTTAACCTTCTCCTTAAAGGTAATTCGGAATTCTGGTAATGGAACTGTATTTCAAGGGACACTGGTTATAAAGTAATTCTGAATTGTTTTTCAAGCAGTTCATGAGTTGTTTCGACCAGTCAAATGCAAACAACGACAAAACCTGCCCAAAATCGTATACCGGACAAAAGCAATAACACACAAATGCTCACCTGGGACTACGTAATCTATTTTTCGGGACTACAGTTTGATTTTCTCACCTTTATTTCTTTCTTTAGTCACCTGTTATAAATGTACCATTAAGTCGTTTTGGAAAATTATCTGACTCTAGTCCTTGATCTTTATTGCATTTTTGTGGATTCTGTGGTATTTTTTTTTCGTTTGGAACTACCACACATTCCATATATACAACACTACAAGTTTTGAGAATCTTACTGTTTATTATTAACACTTCTCAAAAATATTATTTTCAGGGAATGTATTAGATTTGTACGGAGGATTTCATGTGTGTCAAGTCTTGTACATTCGCTACATTAAAAAAAAAAAAATGTGAGAATTTTATTTTTAGTGACCAACAGATCTTAAAACTACCTTTAAGAGGTATATGTTTATATCTTCTAGGATATATCGCTCCTGAAATAGAATTGTTTGTCCTTGCAGTGGAACTGTATAGACACAACGCAGGGGCAAACCATGGGATAATTCGGTGATTGGAAGAGGATAGAGAGATGTGCCTTATCTTGAAGAATTTACCTCGAAGCGTATAATTTCACCACGAAAATCCATTGATCATTCTGTGATACATTTCTATAAAATGTGGGCATACCCATCGTTTATAGGGCCTAATTTAAGGACAGGAAAAACATATGAAAAAAATTTAAACAATTAGCACTTCCCAGTCATCGTTATTTCCATGATTTAATTCACTACGCAATTTTTGTTTTCAAGGAAATTTCTTTCTGCACCGTAGGTTTTGTCTTTTATGTGTATATTCAGCAGTAATTTGTTAATTTAGTCATCAGTTAACATCAGTCAAAGCTATGAAATAGTAATAAAACATCTCCGTTCGTTTAAATTCTCTGGCAGTCATATCTCATGGCTAAATGTATGTCTACTGACAATGGAGCTTTATCTAAAAAAGGTCGATATTGTGTGCGTGTGGGTGAATGAGTGCGTGCATCGAACTCTGGCCAGTGCACACGGAGATACGCAACGAAGCGCTCTGTGTGTATTCAGAGTGTGTAACGTATAAGCTCAATAACGGTCAACTGAGTCTCAGTGAAAAGCCTCCCCCTGGCGGTATTCGTAGTCCGATCCCTTACATAACCCTCGCGTGCCGATGTATACCGCTGCAACCATCTGGCGTTTTACGGTGCCTGGTTTTTACATTGTGTGTTGCAAGATGCTGCCACCTGCCCAGGTAGTGAAGACTGCCATCAGTTTTGGTGGCGCGTCATGGGCAGTGTCCAAAACCACATATTATACGCAATCGTTACAGCGATGAGGTAGAAATGAATCGAGTGTGATAGCGCAGTTGATGAAAATCATATGTGTACATTTCATTTTATAAAGCAATTTCCCCCTCTCTCTTCCTTTTGGTATGTCTCTCGACTTCTCTTTAACTTACATTTTCTAGAGATTAATGAATGTGAGAATAAAAATAATATTCATCGCGGGTTTCATGCTACATTAGCATGGTCCCGTTATATAAACAGAACGAGAAATGTTCAAGTAAATGATTACGGTAGTGGCCCCTTTATCTTTCTATTAAAGCTTGGTCCAAAGTCAGAATGCTGATAATGGTTTCGTGTGTCTTTCAGATAACCACTAATAACAGCTACTGGCTGCTACCACATTTGACAAGACAATAGTACTATTGTATTCAATTTTGGGGGGTTTATTTATCAGGTTATTGTTATTGAAATATTTCTCATTTATAGACGGAACACTCCAAAAACGACAAAAACTCTACAAATGTTAAACACAAATATATAGGATTAGTGTATTTTCCTCATAACTTGCTTAATAGTCTAACGTCGTATCATCCTAACATCTTTGGCATGTCTTCTTGATTTTACAGGTACTTTTTAATATTTCGGAGGACTATGACAACAATTTCATCAAAAGTTTTTAATATTATGACTTACCGATAAAAACTAGTAGATATTTGGGAAGCACGTACTTTATAAATACCATTGTTTCCTATAACTACTTCATTAAATACAACATATTTAAGTTATCTGATCTGAATTCATGATATTCATATTAAAAGAATATTTTGTGGTTCAGACCAGGTTCAGACATGATGTCATTTTGAACATTCCCACACATTTGTTACTAAATTTGAACTTTATGAATTTGTCTGATGAACTGGCTTAAAAATAAGCTCAGAATTAGTGTCTATATAGGCTTAGCATCTTTGAAAATATATGGTGCTGTTTTGTATATCACTCTCTATGATGTCATTGAGTAGCACCCATCCCTGTTAAAATCATACAAGTTGTTGACATTGATGGCGTGGTATCGTGACATGGAGTGACGTATCCTCATCAATTGACAATCTTCGCGATTCGGGCTGCCGCGTACCGCGTCTCGGCTAATGATGAGTGCAATGCGTCTCCAGCAAGTCAGCGCGACCTGGCGTGGGCAAGGAATGTACATGCATATAGGAAAAGGTAAATACATCAAGGTCTGCTCATGATCCCAAACGGGAGACCATGTGGAATAATCGCTAATCCATGAATTTCTTGTGTAAACTCACTAACACATCATAATTGAGTACCAGACAGGAAAGTATGATTCACGTCTAATTTTATCCTCTTTATATGAAAAATTATTTGTTAAGAACACGAAATTTTAATTATTTCTTGAAAAGTATGGTACATTTATGTGCTGAATGACATTGACTGAATGACATTAATGATCAATAATCAACGGAAGATTTTGTGACACGTGCGGCATTTCGTCATCCAGTCATATGTGAAAGTATTTTTCAAGTATTTTTGTATTATCCATACAGAGATTGCAATAAAAGCAGAAAAATAAAATAAGAAACATTAAAATGTCACCGTATCAGGTGTAGATATGAAACCATTCTTTTAGAATATCACTTGATAACATTTTTTTTTTAATTTTTTTTTTACAATTTAGCCATTCGTTATGACCTTTTTTCTTAAATAACTTTGTACCTCAATCAATGAATATTAGTCATCTCTTTGATTTAGTTATGCTCGTTATATATTCAGATTATCACTATTTCTATATCAGGTTTAGATATGAAACTATTAGTGTAAAAATGCACTTAAATAACAAATATGTTTCAATCAAATCAGTGTTAGTAGAATGAAACTAATGACCAAAAAGTTCTAAACACGCCTTGCTGGGGTTATCACACCGAAATCCCACGAGACCGACATTGACAAAAGGTTCACTAGACCCACAGCCCATGAGACCGACATCCTAAGAGACCGATAAAGCAAAGAAATAAGAGAAGATAGAAAATATCTGTGTCGTGGGCTGTAGCCCACATGGCTAATTCCTGCTTAACTTGTTATGATCACCCCGTTTTACCTAAATTCATTCAAACCAAAAATAAATTCCATCACTTTGAATTCGAAGAAAATAAGTGTAAAAAGCAACAGCAAACCATAATGTAGATAGGTATAGATATTATGTCCTAATTAGAATGATTTCGATATCCTTAAATTCCCATTAAGCCATTTCTTGATTTAATTCCTCTTTTACTACGCACAGCCCTTAATCTGACCATTGATCCTTCAGTCGTCTATGTATTTATAATGTTATCAGGCGTAGATGTGAAAATGTTATTGTAAAAATGCATGTAAACTACCTCATACGTAAAATACACCTAAAAACATGAATTGCTTAACTTCATCTGGTCATTCATTTTCATTACAGATTCTTTTCACATATTCCACATGCCCCTCTAATTGAAGACAATCATTCCTTAATTCACAATCAGTTCCTGTATCAGGCGTAGATATGAACTTATTGGAATTAAATACAAAGCTATCCTGGTTTCAGGAATATATTTATATATATATATATATATATATATATTTATGTATATAAACACATCGTTATAAATAATGGGACCATACCACCAGTCAAAACCAATATGAATTTTCATTGGAAGGGCCATAAATGCACAACAAAATTATAAAAGTAGGTCTTTGTGAAATTTCAGTTATGACCAAAAGACAGTGTCTGGCTAAAGAATCTACAAGCTAGGCCATGTCTTATAATATACATTCCACAAAACGAGGGTGGAATACTTTATAGAACGTACGTAACTTTTTTTCAATGTGTCTGTACTATCCTGGAGCCTTCAAGTTGAAGGTTGACCCAGCAAAAAACTTTTCAAGTCTGACTTACAGATTAAAAATGTAAGTCATAAAACCAGGCTCTTATCCCAAGAATATTCTCGTAAAGGATTACGTCACATTTTTGGTGGGAGTCGTTTGGTTTCCATCTCCCACATTCCACGCTGACATTTACCCATCTTGCTAGCCATCTGGGATTGAAATACAGACACGACGTGTTTCAACAGCACGCTCGGTAAATACATCTTCGGGAGCTCACGAAACAAGGAGAAAGTTTAAAGAATGCAAGAACGATTAAACATGGTCAGGATCTTGCAAAGAGCAGCGCAGGGTGACATATCATCCCCATCGCTGGGGATTGATGTAATAGAAGGATAGAGAGTGCTTTGGAGATGGTGTATCCCTCATGTATCCCTTAAGCCTACCGCACCTTATACGACTGACTACGACCCGATTTTGGAAATAGGTCGCAATAGCATTAAATATAGGCATTTTAACAAATAAAAATCTCCTGATTCAGGTTCTGAACAATAATATGAATACTCAACATATGAATTTTGTGCGATGTCAGCCTTATATCCGGAATAAGGGCCAAATCAGTTTTTAAATCGTAGACAATCGCAGAACTGCTCTGACGTCACTGCAATGCGGAGCCGATTTGGCCTTTCTTCCAACTGGAAGGCTTCGATTTTACTGTGTATAGGACTATTCAGAACCACAATCAAACATATTTCATGTGTTTAACTGTTTATATCTGATGCTATTACATTTTCTTCCAAAATCGGATCGCAGACCGATCGTATAGTGTGCAGTGGGCTTTATGTATCCCTTATGTATTCCTTCAGCATTCCTTATTTATTCCTTATAATCCCTGATGTATCCTTTATATATCCCTTACGTATTCCTTATTTATATCCCTTATGTATTCCTTATGTGTCCTTTATGTATCCCTCAAGTTAAAGAATGTAAAGGTGATTAAGTGGTCGCAATCTGGCAAAGAGCAGCATAGACAAAATAGACAATGCTTTGAAGGTGGTGTTTCCCTCAAGTATCCTCCCTATATCCCTTATATCCCTTGTGTACCATTCATGTATCTCTTCCGTATCCCTATGCATCGGTTACGTATTCCTGTTGTATCCATTTTGTATTCCTTATGTATCCCTTTAGTATTCCCTCTGTCGAAGTTCATGAAAATATCGTGGAATTAGGCATGAATTAGTAGTGCTGTAATAATACGATGATTGACTCTACTGGAGGAATTTATCTGTTACAAACAACGAAGTGTCCTGTCTATCACTGAAATCATACACCGTGCCATTTTCAGTAATCCTGTATTAACACGATGATAAGTGGAATCAAGGGTAAGCGACTCTCCTAGCAATGGGAGGCCCGGAGTGTTTGTGGTTTCAGGGAGATTTGCAGCTTGATGAAAGATTGGTAATCAAGAAGGCTTAATATATATTGTTAATATTAGGCAGGCTAAATTTATCATCTTAATATTGCTACGGGCATAGGAAAACTCTTTGTGAAAGATTTTAGAGTGTTAATCTTCCCCAGAGCATTCCCTCGTAAGGTGGCGCAGTATGATTAAATTAGATTGCAAAATCAACATATACATGTATTGCAGTTCCAAAATTTAAATTTGCGTAATTCTTTTGACTCATCTTGCAAATGTTAAAAAGAGAAGTTTGGGTTGTGTGCCAAGAATGATAATATCAGTGTGCATCAACATGATCAAGGCAGTTGTTGTCGTCTGAATGAATTACTGATACACACATATTTTGTGGTCAAAAAGTGAACAATTTTACAACCGTCAACGTTACAATGTAAAAACCTCAATTTGATACAAGGTATAATGTTAGAGTTATTAACAATCAAAAGTATCAACAGTTTTTTTTTAGCACCTCGTATATATATATATATATATATATATATATATATATAGTAAAAGAAATGATCACTATGAGACGGTCGTAGCTATTATTATCCTTTATTAGTCAAGCTTTCGATCTGGTCTTCATCAGGACTGTATAAAAACACAATATATATATATATTTAAATGGGAATTTGATAAGGATACAAGAAGTTCCTACTATTGACGATATCTTGAGTCAAGAGACCTGAAAAGATTATATCCTTTGCTCATCTGGGGCTGATATATTCTTGTTTTGAAATGAACGCTTGAGGGAGATATAACCAATCAATTGCACAGTCTTAAGTTAGCTTAACATTGGCGCCAATCTTCCACTCAAACGGTTAGCTTCGGGAATGTAGCTATACACTATAGGAAGATTGGAAATTGGGCCTGTTAAAGGTTAAAACGATCGCAAAGACTTTCTGAAAATTAACTTATCGTAAATTTTAATGGCCTTGTCCATTACATATTGAAATGTGCGAACATTACAGTAACGTATTACGTAATCCGAACATAAGTTCTAAGGGATATGAATATACAAATTGCCCTTGAGGTGATTTCTCGAAAGTCTTCGCGACCGCGTTGGTTTTTCATGAACATAGCTTGTGTTTGTATGGACAGGCCTCGACATGCACACGTTAGAATCCATGTGCATTCAAGTCTGCAGACTGTAATTGAACAAGGAGTATTGCCTTTTCTCCCTATTTGTTGAAAACGTTCGAGAACGCTTCATTTACAAAACATATATCTCACATCAGCTATTGTAAATGATCAAATATTAAATGCAAACAATCTTAACATAAAATAGACTGCTAACACCACATCGAATGAAAAAAAATTGATTTAACATCTGCTTGCCAAAGTCAGATAATGCACAGCCTCATGTTATGTATTTGAGTACAAGTAAATACTCATAAATTAAATATTTTTGGTAATATACGGTATATTACAAGCTTAATTTTTCTGAAATCTTTTGCGTAAACATGGTGAAATCCATAGTCAAGGATACACAACCATTTATATTAACTGTCTGGAAGAGTCAGATGCTTCTCTTTCAAAAGTTTGACCCCTTCATCTTTTCACTTTACATTAAAAAAAAAATAAATCCGAAAATAAACATAAACATGATGAGATTGATAGTTAGGGGCACACAACCATTAACTAATCTGGACATGTCTGGAAAAGTCTGAGACTTTTTCTTTCAAAAGTTTGATCATTTTCTCTTATTACTATACATTTTGTATGAATATCCTCCGAAAATAAACAACGAATAATAAAGCTTTCATCGTTGCCAAACTGAATCTTTTGTATAAATTTGATGAAACTAATAGTCAAGGATACACAATCATTAAGTAACCAGGACAAGTCTGGGAGACTCAGAGATTTTTCTTCCTTCAGAGGTTTAAACATTTTATCTTTCCACCTTAAATTTCGTTTGAATATCATCCGAAAATAAACAACGATTGAGAAAGCTTCCCCGTTGCCCAACTAAATTCTGACTCTTCCTACACTTGAAGTATTCTGTTTACATGATAACTGTACGTGCAGGTCAAATGCGTGCAAGCGCATGAACTGTAGTGCTTAGATATTGGAATGGCAGCCAAGCGCACTGGTCTTATATTTCATTTTTTTTTCTCTTATCTTCTTATCATTATTCTAGATGAAACCCAAAGCATGGACCCTTTGGCAGTTATGGTATACATCCACGGTGATACTTATGGGGAAGGAACTGCTAATATGTACGACGGGAGCATCCTGGCGAGCTTCGGTGGAGTCATTGTTATAACAGTAAATTACCGCCTGGGAATTTTAGGTAAGATAAACTTTGCCACCGATGCATGTCATCGAGGAAAGATATGTTTAGAGCGTCCTGGAAGGCTTCCAGTCCTCTGAAAGACATGATTTCTCTTGTATGTGTGTTAGATCATGTAGGTCGTGAAATGGGGGAGATGGAGCCAGGACGGGGATGATGGATGGAGGGGCACGGTCTAGATCCGCTTCTGCCCACTTTTATTAGCACAAAATGCGCCTAATTTAATTTTGAAAATGCTCATTTTACTACCATAAATTTGCCACTTTTCATTCTTAAAAGATGGAAGGGTGGTGGATGTTGTTTAAGAATGTTAGGACATGCACCAAATGCCACCTTCCCGATCTGCCCCAATACCACTAACGCGGTCCCACCCCACTTCCATGGAGCGATGCTGATATACTGGAAGCGAAGTATTGGCCTAAATTGATAGGGAGCCTCAGTCTGATAATCAGGAAATAAATTCATACCCAACGTTACATACTTTTTTTTGCAACGAATGATTTTGTCAATCTCTATTAAAGAATTGTTAGGGGTACCAAAACTACCTATGTACATACAATAAACCTCCAATGTCAATAAGCATATTCAAATGTTGTATCGATGTAAGCCCTTAAGGAAATTCTACTGAAGGGTTAGAGATACATGTAAGTCAATACACTTGCATTTTTAAGGAGGAGACGATATTTTAGAAAAAGAAAGTGGAATGAAAGGAATACATGTATGGAAACAAAATCAACCAGAAAAGGCCAAGGACAATTACACCGACAATGAAATTTAAAAAAAAAAAAAAAAAAATCAAAATTTCAAAAAGACAAAAAGCTCTTCAGGTTTATGAAATGGTTGAAGCGAAATTATCTCAGATCATTAACTGTGGATTTACCAACATAAATTTGGAAGGGGGAGGGGGCGTGTGATATTTCCCTCCAATATACTTCCGTTGACGCCCCTGATTTAGACAGCGCAGGCATACGAAGATCAAAGTGGTAAAAGTTCTACAGTATGTTCAAAATTTGAATGTATCCACCGCCTCTTCGATCCAATATACAGGCTTTCTCAGCACAGCCGATTCCGCAGCGAGGGGAAACTACGGCCTCATGGATCAGATAGCAGCCCTTAAGTGGATTCACCAGAATATCGAAGTGTTTGGCGGGGACCCCAACCAAATTACCCTATTTGGTGTCGGAAGCGGAGCCGCCTGCAGTGGACTACTCATGTTTTCAAATCACACAAAAGGTAATGCCCAAGTCACACCAGCGAACCGACGGATATCTTGGGTAATCTGTTACTGGTCTTGTGTCGGCACGTCGGTCTCAGTGTAACAGGGTTATTCGGTAAAAGTAATTCTGGATTAAATTGATGCATTTCAACATGCTTTATAGTTCTTTGTTATTTTTCGACTATAAGATATATGTTTCTTTGCAGTAGTCTTACAAAATAAGTCACAAATACATTGCAATATGAAATAATTAATTTCAATGAATATTTAGTGGTAGGGGCAATTTCCCCCCAAATAATATATCTAATCTTCGGGAATTTGATTGTGGGAGATTTTCATATATTTTATCAGAAAAGTAGGGGTTGTTGCCTCCCAGGCCCCTGGAACTAGGCGTATCTCTCTCAGACGATGTAGTCTATACATGATATACGTGCGCATCAAGGCAAGCTCATGTACATGTATATAGGAAACGTCATTTTCATGTTATGGGATATCATGAAAATTTACCCCGCTTTTTTTTTCAAGGGAGGAATAGAAAGGGGGGCCTCCTCGAGCACCTACATTCATGTTTATCTTATGAAAGTCAATCGTCTATACACATATTGACAAGTAATGGCCCATCGCGCAATAAACGTACACCACTTACTTGGATGATGAATGATATCAATCCGCACCAACGCAAACTCATCTTTGTTGCTATGGGAACGTCACTTTCATGTTGACCTGCATTAACAAATCCAGCAATCTTATAGTCACGACACGAATCGTTGATGACGTCAAAGTATGACCAGGACGGGCACACATCTATGTTAATTTTCATTTCCAATGGGAGTAATGGGACAACCTAATTTCTCTGGCTTTGATTCGATTAATCTTGCGTAGATCATGAAATGCATTTATGAAATTACAGACCATACCATTTTCGTCGAGCATATCATTCTGATGATGGAGAAGGGTATAAAGGGGGGGGGGGGGGGGTTATCGGTACCCATTTACTACACCTCGGTCGAGAGTGGCAAATGTAGACTAATGTCTTGCCAAAGGACGTTAGTGCCGGGCGCTAAGAGTAAAAAAGAAAGAAAGAAGAAAAGAAAAAAAAGCTACACAGACTGAAAAAATGACAATAGCTCTTCAAGAACACTGTGCGACCATCTTAATCCTAATCCCAATCCAAAATTAATCCAGTGTAAAATCCCGATACCAAGCTATACCATCCCGACTGTCATAAGAGGGCGCTACGAACCTACATAACGTACATTTATCACTCGATATCACACGTCTCACAATAACCATTCAGTGTCATTCACAATTGAATTCACAGTTATCAATTAAAGATCAATTAGAATATGATAAAACTTACAACACCTCTCACTGTTTGTCCCTCTGTATCTCTCCGACTATTATTTCTCTCAGATTCGTATCCTCTTTCGCTCTCCGTCTATTTCTGTGTAGTGTATGATATATGTTTACTTTGATTTCTTCAATTTTATTTCATGTTCATTTATTCACAAAATACTACAATTATAGGTCTCATAGCCGGCGTCATAGCAGAGAGCGGATCCGCTATCGCTCCGTGGGCGATATCTCGTGAGCCAGCACGTTTCGCTCAGCTTCTCGCCGAAAACGTCGGCTGCGAGAAAGACACCAGCCTCCAAATGGTTCAATGCCTGCGAGATCTTCCCTACAGCGATCTTATCAACATCGACTTCCAGTCGCCACTTTACATGCTCGCCTTCGCCCCTGTGATTGACGAGGATGTCATCCCTGCCGACCCCGGCATCATGTGGGCTCAGGTGATCGCGGGCGAGCGCGACATCGGGAGAGACGACTTTGCGTACCTCAGCGGAGTCGTGAGAAACGAAGCGTTCTCATACATCGGGGAGGAAACGGATGTTATGGGGAGGATGGAGCTGGAAATATTTGACGATATACTCGACGGATTTGTACAGAACAACTTTGGTGGCAACATGAAAGCAAGGTTTGTCATAGAATATTTCTAATGAATCATTGTGAACAGAGGTCCCGAATCTTCCAAAATGGGAATTAATCCATAAATCACATTTATTGCATAGGACAAATCGACATCCGAACATAACACAGAAAGCAAATTGAAAGCAGTTTAACGATCGTAATGATTTGAAGGGCACTCCAACCTTTTAATAATTTGATTTGTATGAAAGCAGAAAAATCAGAGGGCAGATTTGTGAACTTTGAACGAAATCAGACTAGCAACAAGAAAGTTGTAATTTTTTTTTTTAAAGCAAATCACTACACATATGGTAATTTCAAATTGACCTAATCGGTACGGTACTGTGATGTAGCGGAGGTCAACTTTCCCATTCGTTCCAACACATAAAATTGTCTAAAATTTCGTTTTCTTCAAAATGTACGAACCTGCAGGATCTTTTTCTTTTTTGGAGGACCTATAACAATATGCTATCTACAATATATTTTGAGTACTGTCCCGAGGGAAAAGGCGCTCAAAAGAAAACAGGAATTTAATGATATTCTGGAAAACGACAAATGGGAGAGTTGACCTTGAACATGTCACATCGATTCACCAAAGTGCCAATTTGAGATTCGCATAGACATAGTAATCTCACTTTTCAAACATTCATAACTTTCTTAATCATTGTCCGTTTTCTTTCCAACTTCACCATCCTGTTTCTCTTATTTTTATCCTTCCACACAAATCAGCTTTTTACAGAGGTTGGATTGCACTTTAATGAATTAGACAAATTATTTGAAAACCGTCTCATCTATTTGAGCATTGCGTACGGAAATTTCCCCATCATGCCTATGATATCTTTATGCTGAACAAAATCGAATACAACCGATCGTAACACTCATCAACATAGAAGTTTTTTTTTTTTTTTTGCTATGAAGTTCCTCAGTTCCAGTTCAGGTTTATACAAATGTATTTGAATGTACAGAAATCCGATCAGATTTAGTCAATGTCCTTTGAGCATGTCCCAAAGACCTTCAAAGAAATCATAAGGCACCTTCAATAGCCTTGTCGGTCACCGTTTGAAATGTGCAAACATTACAGTAACACATTGGGTGATTTCAAGTTCGGTGTTGGTGTTGGTGTTGAGAGCGTGAATTGGGCTGCTGATTCTAGTCCCAACACCGAATTCGGGTTTATAAAAATAATACCAATCACATTACTGATAGCTCAACACCTAGTGAAGTCAATCCCAGCACCAGCTTCATTTCAGGTTCGGTGTTGTGGCTGGTGCTAGTTTTGCCCGAACACCAACCCCAGCTTTCAACTTGAATTCACCCATTTTGTAATCCAAACCTGATTTCTGTATTTAATACTATAGGCTTTTGAAATTGTCCTTTGAGATGATTTCTTGAAGGTCTTTGTGATCGTCTTTTGCGTTAGTTTAGAAAGATTATATGTTCTATGTAATGACGATTGGAGTATACTAATACACAAATTACTTCAATACTTCCGTATAAGGTTTAGCATGGTATCAAATCAAGCAGAATCATATTTCTAATACTGTTCGTTTTATAACACATAATCTTCCTTGTCAGTGATATAATTCAATGTAACCGTAACGTCTTGATTCACACTGAAAGTTAATGTCAACATTTGTAACATCATCACGTGATCACTGCACGATTCTTGTAAACTGTCTCCATTAATCTTGAACCCCCTCTGGTTCAGAGGTGTCCCCTGTCTATGGTAACCATTTTAACGTTATAATGCATGGGTAATGGCATGGTAATCACTGCAGTGTAACCCGATTCGGTCAGTCCATTTCTACGTCTATCTTTGTCAAAAGAAGGTGGTTCTGTGGTTGTACAGTGGGTCCTGTAATATGTATCATGGTCTTTTCATATTCAGAAATGATGTGTTCCTAATGCATGGGTGACGGGGTCTTGGCCTATTTGGTCTTATGATCTATTGGTGCATGACTTGTACGACCATCCCAACTCCTGTATACTAACATGGCACTTTGTCCTCCCCCTTCTCCTCTCCTTTTTTATTGGAATCGCCCATCCCTTCATCATGCCTGTTCTTCTGGCAAACTTTGTGTCTCTTGGCCTTGTTCTTTATTGGGATCTCTCTCTTTCTCTTTATCTATCCATCATCACCGTCTGTCTATATTCCCTTTCTCTTCTTTCCCTTCACGATGGCTGCACTTCTCTCCGTCTTTTCTTTGCATATCTTTATACTCTCTTTCTTTCTCCTCTCTTCCCCGTCTGGCTCTCCTCTCCTTCATTCTCTTTTCTCATCTTGTCCCATCTCTTTTATTCATATCTGGTTTCGATCCCATCATCCACAACTCTTTTCTATCATTCTACGTCTTCCGTCTTCACGCGTCTCTTCCTCTTCAATGTTTCTTTCTATCCCCTCTCCCTTTCGTCGTCCATCTTTTTTATCCACCCGTGTTCGTGCGGCAATAACTGGGTTGCATCTTTGCCAGTAGCGTCATTCGTGATGTCATCTACTACGAATACATGGACTGGGGAGGCGGCGAGGGCAACGCCTTCACACTCAAGGACAGTCTCCAGGACATACTGACGGATCACCAGTGGGTGGCGCCCTGCATTAGTACCCTCAAGATGGCGGACGAGGCGGGCATGGATGCTTGGTTCTACATGTTCCCACACAGACCCAGAAAAAGCATCTACCCACGATGGGCAGGTTAGGAAAATAGAAATCGGGGGGTTTCTTGCACATAGAGTTGCAATTTAACGCAACTCCAAAATCAAACGCAAATTCTAATTACGGGTTTTAGGAAAGGAAAGTCTCTAGGGGGACCAATCGAAAGTAATGCAGTGGTAGAAGCATATATGTCTCACGATCGATGTCGTGATGAGTGACCCAAAAGCAGTGGTAACCTAAAATGACAAAAATGAATACTCTCAAATAAAGGTTACTACGCTCATGAGACTGAATTAACATTAGTTTATTAGTATTACATCGTATTACATGCTATCATCATCATCATCATCAGAACTTTCTAATCCGAGATCTAAATTGAATGAAAAAGTTGGTTATAATGATGTTTACAAATCTTTTCGTGAACAGTCTTCGGAGAGCGTATAATTGCTTTCTTTGACAATTCTTGCGACTTTAGGTGCCGTGCATTTGGAAGAAGTCCCTTATGTCTTCGGAGCACCAGTTTCGAATATTACAGTCGGGATCTTTACCGAACAGTTCACTTCAGCGGAGGCGGCACTGTCCTTGGCGACCATGAACTACTGGAGCAACTTTGCAAAATCTGGGTGAGTGTTCCATGAAGAATATTGCTGCTGTAAAACTCCAGTAATTCCTACAAGACTAGCACCGGAGTGACAATTCCATTACCCCAAAGGGCCATGAATTTGTCCATGATCATGATGATCGGTCGGTTGGGAGTCGGTTTGACTGAGGTATCAGAATAATTCTATTAATCTGTCAAAATGTGGGTATAAACAGCTTGTACCCTCAACAGTGGTTCGCCATAACTGACATCCTGACGAGCTGACACGCCAGTCACGCTGAAGAGAGAGACACCAGACTGAAAAATGGACTGAAAGAATTATTACTTTTCCATAAATGGCTAAGATTTCGTCAATTATCATTTCGGAGTCGTTCTAGCCATGTGAATCGGATATTAATAGGAGCATGTTGTAAACATTGCGGACTGTTCCTTAATTTTTTTTTTCAAAAGGAAAATATGTGGCTTGTTATCACAAAGATATTCAAAAAAGACAAAACTGATAAATTGTAAGAACCCATGACAAATTACCAAAGTTCCCTTTTAACGAAACTTTTCCACCCCGGTCCGAAATACACTGGATGTAAAAGAAAGATATTTGATACCTTCAGACGAATTATGGAAGGGATTGTTATATTTATGTAATTGTTAATTACTATAATATCGTTAATTGAAGTATTGCTTGTGATATCTACAGGAATCCTAACAATCCGAGACCGCAGAGCTCAACAGATATCCACCGTAACTTCGTCGTCGAGTTCAACTTCGAGACCATGGAAGACTGGCCTCGGTACACCGTCGGACGCCAGCAAATGATCTACCTCGCCTCCAACCCGAAAGTAAAGGACTTCTACCGCGTGCACAAGATAAGCCTGTGGGAACAGCTTGTTCCAAGGATTGAGCAGAAGTTTGCCTTCGAACCGACGGTCAACAATAATCCTTTTCTTCCCGGACCGCAGATAGGCAATCCGGGAGGGGGCCTCGTTACAAACTCCGTGACCTCGGCTATAACGCCAATGAGCTCGGCTATTTCGCCAGTGACCTCGCCGTTCGTGACAGATATTGATAACCGAGTGCCGGGTGCGGATATAACACTGTCAGGCACCGAATCGAACGCGTTAGAGACGGATAAACAGGAAAAGAAAGGGTTCTTAGTGGAGCTTAGTATGGTGATTGCTATTGGCGGTTTTCTTCTTCTCCTAAATTTGATCATTCTCGGGGTCATATATTACTTGCGTGACAAGAGAAAAATTGAAAAGCGGTTAGCCATGAAGTATTTGGCCTCCCAGTCGGAGGAGAAGAAGCGCACCAGTTTGCACCCACAGACCACGCCGGATAGCGGTATCGGCATACCAGCTACACTGAACCTTAACCAACAATCCGGCCATCACGGAAGTAACCATCGTCACGTGCCACCAGCTATACCGCCACGTGCTGGCACGAGCGATCACAACCACGGCAACGGCGGGAGCCGGGACTATTCTTCTCTGAAATACAATCGTTCGCCGCAGCATTTCGGTGCCATCAGGAGAAACTCAGCTGGGGAAGTGGAGTTTGAAGTATAGGATCAGTTGAGATGATGTATGGGTGGATCTTGTAGCAATTCTTACGCATGCAGATTGCCGAGTGGACAATTGTGAATCTGCAGTGTGGTATTGTACGCAGCACTGAAGAAGTTGAAGTGCTGAGGTAAGGCACACATGACGTTAGCACCGGGCCACCACAGACATCATTTAACTCGTTGACTGCCAGACAAAATACTTTTCTGTAGGATCTGAGCGTAAAGCTTGTGCGAAACACCTCATTGGCAGAGTGTTTGGACGTATAAGTGAGGACGATCGGGTTATCTCAACCTCCTTCAACAGCGGATACTGAGTGTAAATTGAGACATTGATATGAAACAATAAAAAAATTTCCCTTTTCACCATCAGTGTGGGGCGATTAGAGACATATCTTAGAGGGAGAGAGAGAGAGAGAGAGAGAGAGAGAGAGAGAAAAGGAGATAATTCGGAAGAGAATTTTAAAAAGAATTTGAGAATGAGAAAAGGAGACATTGGAAAGAAAAAAAAAAGGAAGAAAGAAAGTCCAAAAAGAAAGTTAAGAAATTAGGTGTGAACAATGAAAACATAAGATGTGACGGAAAAAACATGGGAATATTGCTTTAAGGACAATGGACATGTTTTTTTTTTCTATTACCAATATTGTACCATTACCTGGAATATGACACTAAAGGGACGGTAAGTCAAATTGAACGAAATTTTATACTAACATTTTCAAACAGAGCAACTTGGGAAAGAGCTGAGCAGTTACCTGGGTAGCGTTTCATCAAGCGTTTTGTCAGTGATTTTTACCGACAAATTTGCTCTCAGCCAATCAGATGCAAGGATTTCAGTAGCTTATAACAGTTGTCGGTAAAAATCACTGACAAAACACTTGAAGAAACGCTCCCCGAAACGCTCCCCGATTCTAGAGTCAAATAGAACTATGCCAGCTATCGTAAGTAGAATCCGGAAAGGAACATTTTTTAAAATGAATAGTCGAAAGTAAGTCGTTGGTTTCAAACTGCAAGGAGGTTTATCGCGCAAAGATAACCATCTGGATGGATTTTAGCATCATCGAAAAAATTTACAAAAACGTGAACATTCTTATAAGCGGAAAATGCTCAACATCTTCCAAGACAGTTAAAAAAAAAAATACTTGTGCACTTTTAACCCTCTTCAACAACATTTAATCAGGTTACATTTGTGTTGTCATAACTGAATTATTCTTCTTGAGATATTGTATTCCTTCTCACGCGATAGACTGATAGAACGACATCTGATTATTGAAAATTTATATTGGCTAACGATATACGCTTAGAACTGCATTTATCAGTGTGGTTATCACACGATATTGTATATTTTTGTTACATTGTACAAGTCATTCACATAATTTCTTTCTTACTTACTTAAAGTAGAGTGCTGTTATTAAAATTATGTTGTTATTATTTGAATTGTGTAGTTATTAAGGTAGTTGAATGGTAGCAGAGAGACAATCAGGCTGAAACGGGAACTGTATCATGATATGCAAGGGACACGTATTGATTAAAGCTTAATCATAGTGCTAAATTGAACAGAGCCATCTGCGTTCAATCATTGTGCAGGGAACTTCCCCTTCAAAATGCACCGTTCCAAAATCAATCTTGGAGTGGGTACAATTGTAAAGGCTGCCATCTTTCAAGACTTTGTACTCGGTTGATATGTGGAATAAAATGTATCATCATTAATGTGTTATATTTTGTATTAAATATGAGTTAAAGAATTTCTAGCTCTCAGCAGACATTATAAGTCCTGAATGTCTATAGATGTTATTGTGAATTTCGGGGAATGCATTCCTCCCCTAGAAATCTATGGCGTAATCCTCTTAAAGAGTGCAATATAGGTAAAGTATGACCAAATAAATATACCAAAAAGAAGAGACGATTTGTGTATTAATTTTCTAAAAATCACTATAGCGATTCTTGTGATATCTGGGCCCAGTCTTATAAAGAGTTGCGATTGATTCGAATCGATCGCAAGTCCTCCAATCAATTTCAAATTATTTGCAACCAATCGCAACTCTTTATAAGACGGGGCCCAGATGTGTAGGTGAATGATGAAAATGAGCAAAAGTGAAATAAACTGAAATGATATTTTACAGCATTTGTGAAGATGTCAAATAATTCAGTCGCGAAAAGGAAAAGCCCATTAATGCAAATATAGACAGGCTATATTAGTAAATTAGCGTATTGTGGATTTTGACTCGTGTTATGAGCTGGTGGAGACATATAGCATACTGCTCGTAATGGGAATATCCAATCGGTTCTATGCATCATTGGTCTACGCCAGTGACCGTTGCAAAGAAGGCGTCATTTCCATTCCGTCATTACCTCCGCTAATCAAGCAAATGAAGTAAATTAGTGGATGCACCTGCAATATTTGCAATGGTCACTTTGTAGTCACCTTTGTTTGTACGATTTAAGTCCAACATGGAGCGTCAAAAACCAGTCCCTGACGCAGTCCTACGTCAGCAAATGACTCCTCGTGTGGATAAAGCTGAGCGTTAGGTTTAGGGTCAGGGCTGAGCTTCGGATTAGGTTAAGAGCTACATTAGGTTCATGTTAGGATCACCATAAGCTTAATCCCTTACCTCCTATCGGCGCATGATATGAAAATAGTTATGCTAAAGCCCGGCACGCAGACGAGGCGTCATTCCTCTACGCCAATATCGATTACGCGAATTAACTGATCGATTCAATAAAATTAATGCCATAGTAAGCAGTGAACAATAGGCCCCTACAGATAATAGACCGGTTCTGTCAGTGTAATGTATTCAAATTTATGCAAATTTCTTCTCTCAGTATCTAGTGACGAGCTATTCCATTAACTTCATCCAGTTTGCATACATTACCGAAGCGGTCTATTACGTCTGTGTCCGCATTGTCACACTCTATCTATACAGAGTCATGGTTACATAGATTGTTACTCCAGTGTTCTCTTTAAAGTCGCTTTTCAGACAATTCTGAAACCTTGCGATAGGCCATTGCACCCCCCCTCCTTCAAGGGGTTGGTCTGTGGCTAGAGATTGCGCCTGGACGTGGGCCCATTTTATAAAACTTGTTATCAGTAACAACTGCGACATTTCTATGACAAATTTGCTCTCAGCCAGTCAGATACGAGGATTTCAGTAGCTTATAACAGTTATTGAAAGTTGTCATTAATAAAAAAAAAAGTTTTATGAAACGGGGCCCTGGGGAGCATTTCATGAAGAGTTTTGTCGGTGAAAATCACCGACTAATGTTATAAGCTACTGAAAATCCTCGCATCTGATTGGCTGAGAGCAAATTAGTCAGTGAAAATCACCGACAAGACTCTTCATGAAACGCTCCCCAGATCTGTGCAAATATATGTCTGAATGTCCTTGAATTGCGCAATTGAAATAACGCCTCATGTGTACCGGTCCTTAGCACATTATCAGTGGTGCGTAGAAATCTTTGCAATACATTATGTATATCTTATGTTTTTAGAAATGAAAAATGGACTTGTATTATCATTTCCATCTTATGGTATGGACCAACTTCGTTATTTATCAGATGTGAAATTGATACGTTATTTCTGGATACATTATTTGATTGTGCGTCATTTTTATTTTAGTCTTGTTGATTTTTATGTTATTTCATGGAGCGCACCTTATGGGAAAACTACAGTAAGAATAGATGCGTGCGACTCATTTTTTATCTCTCTTTGTAGTCATGTGAATAAGCCGGTTCGTAATTACTATCTGGACATGTGCAGATAAAGGTCATTTGTACCGAGTACACAAGTGACCTTTATACGCTGTCATTTTACGCACAACGATGCGCCCATCAATACTTGCGCCCACCAATATGATTTTACATGTTAAACAAGTAGTGCGTCCACCAAAACAAATGCACGTACGCGTGCGCGTTCAGATTGGGGTCAATTCAGGGTCATTTGTACCATGAACTTAGACCATGAACTAGTTACGAACTGGCTCATCGTTTAGATGGAAGACGTTATTCAGGATATCTAATGTGTTTATACTGGAACTTGAATTCTAAAAGAAACACAAAGATCACGTTTCTTACATGTACCAGTTTGTACCATCCATTTCTTTTGTTGTTGCTTTGATTGCAGATTTTTTTTTTCATTTATGAACGTAGATAAAAACATCAACACGGGATGATTTATATTCATGCAATATGCCACTAGACACGTAACTATTTTAAGGTAATGATTTAGGAAATAGAGGCAAGAATTCTTATGACCAGCATTTTTTAAACAAAGGACAGGAAATAATCAAGACAACAAACTACTTTCCTCCAAGCGCTAATAGCCCCTTTCTAGGCCATATCTAGAAAAACATGTTGTCAGTTTTTAAATTTATCCCTAATTAGGGACGAAATTCATAATTTTGTGCAATTCTGTAAAGATCTTTAAAGATGCTGCAAGGGTGTTTCATTTCTACTTAGAATTAACTCTAACATCGACTCTTGAAAGTGTTTGCTCAAAGGCCATTATAGACAATTGTGTATCTAATGAGTACGACTTTGTAGTTTCAATTTGCTTGAAGAGAGAGAGAGAGAGAGAGAAGGAGAGAGTGAGAGAGAGGGAGGGAGAGAGAGAGAGAGAGACTGTGTATGTGACAGGCGGATGTGGGTGCGTGTGTGTATGTGTTCAAGAGAGAGAGAGAGAGAGAGAAAGATAGAGGGTGCGATGGAGGGAATATTGGATAGAAGAAAGGGCTATAGGACGAGCGCGCCCAATAGAAAAGATTGGTTGTGAAGTCATTAGAACGTAATTATAGTTTTTTTTAAAATAAAATTTTGTATAATTCTGTTTCACATTTATATCTGCTAATATAATTTTTGTATTTTTATTTTGCTCTTCAAATGGAGTTTATCACAAAATAACAAAAACACTGCAAATGTATATCATATAGACGTGTGCCATACTGTTTAAGTCTGTCTTTTACGTTAATATCTTTATCTTGATTCTATTCCTAATGGAGCGTTGTGATATATTTCTGCATTTTAGTTATTCATCCCAACGTGCAAACACATTAAAAATCATAAGTTGCTGTCCACGCATGGAATCAATCAGGCTTAAATCTGTCTCTCTTTAAAACAAATAAACTCTTTGAATCTTGTATTTTCAATTTCCCTACTTTGATATAATTCATGGACAACTAAATTATTGATGTATTATTGTCATGTATCATTTTAATATTCGATTTATTTACATGTCAGTCTGTAAAAAAAAAAAAATGTACTAACTTTACTGCAATCAGCTACAGCAGCCCCTTTTTTTATTACACTTGAACAGAGAGCAACGTACGTTGTAATGGTTTTTGAGATGAATTATTTATTGGTGAAGTGAAGGAGGCGTATTTTGAAGCGCAAATAAGTTTTATCCTACTTTTGAAGATCTTTGCAGATTCCACATATGTATGTAGTTGATTAATATGAGCAAGTCCAAGGTAATTGGTCGTTTGATGTCCCGTACTTTATCAAGTATTGCGGATTTCTGTACATGTATTGATATAAAATTTGAAATTTAACATCTGGTCTGACCTTAACACTTTCAAGGCTGTTAACATCATACAGTGATCATACATACTAAAATCTTAGATGTCGATGGTAACGTGTAGGGCAACATAGCTTGGACTTATCTTATACAACAACAACTGACAACAATAGCCTGTTATCGATATATACATTGTCGAGCAATACACGTGTGTTTGAGATTTGTATTTGTATGATGTAAACATGAGTATGTATGCATTGAATTATTAATAAATTATTACAATTGTTAATAAAAAAAACCGCTCTGTGTGATTCTTGAGTAATTTTGATAGGGCTTTAAAAATTTCACCGTCTTCTGTGATATCGTAATCATTATCGCGCATTATCAATAAAGGTAAAGTTGAGTTCTGGTCATGAGACTGAATTGTGAAAGAAACTGTCTCAAAGCAATTGGGAAAGGTTTATTTTATAGCACATAAGAATTGGTGTATGTTGTAAGGTTCTGGAATCACAAAAATGATAAGAAATTTACTCAATCCTGCTAAGAGTCACATACACTGCACACAGAAATGTGTATATGGGACTACACACAAATGTTCGGCCTGAACATTTCAGCTGTTTCTTGTCATTTGAAGAGCAATCCTTTTCAGGGGGCATATCTACTATGATAATCTTCCAAACTAACACAAAAAGAATGAGAAAGCTCACAAATAATTTTTTACCTTTCCCAGAAATGAAGCTTCCTTTAAACGCAATGTTTGCACGATTGCATTCATTTTGTGGACCATATCACTCTCACATGACACGTCAAAGACCCCGTTCTCACTCACTTTTGAAAGTGGTCTTAGTTAGACCGCTCCAGAGGAACGGGTCTTGAGGAACGGTTTGCTAGCGTTCACACTCCGAGCAGTTTTTCTCGCTCAAACCGCTCCACGATTCAAAGTGGCCTTGTTGCTATGGCAGCTCAGTTCAGCGGGTCAAATTTTTCGCGCGGAATACAAACTGATGTACCGTAGCGTGCCTGCCGGCTGCCCGATCGATTGCTTTTGCTTTGTTTTGTGCGCGGAACGTCACTGGCTCACTTCCGGTTGAAGTACGCTTTCGTTCACATTGCACGTTTAGAGCGGTCCATACCGCTCTTAATAAGACCCGTTCCTCAAGACCACCTCCCCGAGGTGGTCTTCTGGAGCGGTCCAGAAGACCACTTCCTGGACCACTTTGACCGTTCACACTCACCTAAGAACCGTTCCTGAGGAACGGGTCTTAGATAGACCGCTCCAAAAGTCCACTTTCAAAGTGAGTGAGAACGGGGTCAAAGACAGCGCAATTTGCTTACGCAGTCCTACGTCAGCAGGTGACGCCTTGTGTGCAACGGGTATACCACTACTAATACTACTACTACTACTACTACTACTACTACTTCTATTACTACTACTACTATACTACTACTACCATGACTACTATCGCTACTACTACTACTACTACTACTACTACTACTACTACTATCACTACTACTACTACTACTACTACTACTACTATACTACCACTACTACCACTACTACTACTACCACTACTACTACTACTACCACCACCACTACTACTACTACTACTACTACTACCACTACTACTACTACTACTACTACTACTACTACTACTACTACTTCTACTACTACTTTACTACTACTACTACTACTACTACTACTACTACTATACTACTTCTACTACTACTACTACTACTACTACTACTACTACTACTTCTACTATACTACTACTACTACTACTACTACTACTACTACTACTACTATCACTACTACTACTACTACTACTGCTACCATACTACTACTACTACTACTACTACTACTACTATACTAATACTACTGCTACTACTACTATTAATACTACTACTATACTACTACTATACTACTATCACTACTACTACTACTACTACTACTACTATTATCACTGCTAATATACTACTACTACTACTACCACCACCTCCACTACTACTACTTCTATTACTACTACTACTTCTTTACTACTACTACTACTACTACTACTACTACTACTACTACTACTACCACTACCACTACTACTACCACTACTACTACTACTACTACACTACTATTACTATTACTAGTTATACTGCTATTACTATTGCTGCTTGTCTTTTGTGGACCATATCACTCTCACATGACACGTCAAAGACAGCGCAATTTGCTGACGCAGTCCTACGTCAGCAGGTGACGCCTTGTGTGCAACGGGTATACCACTACTACTACTACTACTACTACTACTATCTCTACTACTATACTACTACTACTACTACTACTACTACTACTACTACTACTACTACCACTTCTACTACTACCACTACTACTACTACTACTACTACTACTACTATCACTACTAATATACTACTACTACTACCACCACCACTACTACTACCTCTATTACTACTACTACTTCTTTACTACTACTACTACTACTACTACTACTACTACTACCACTACTACTACTACTACTACTACTACTACTATACTACTATCACTACTACTACTACGACTATTATCACTACTACTATACTACTTCTACTACTACTACTACTACTACTACTACTACCACCACTACTACTACTATTACTACTACTACTTCTTTACTACTACTAGTATTACTACTACTACTACTACTACTACTACCGCTACAATACTACTATTACTACTACTACTACTACTACTACTACTACTACTACTACACTACTATTACTATTACTACTTATACTGCTATTACTATTGCTGCTTGTCTTTTGTGAACTCAACATATGTTGTGTCAAATACATTTTCCCATGATATATCTTGAGCTAAGAAGGAGACATGCTGCACCTTGAGAGATAATGGGAAAAATATGAAATTTTGTGTACAAAACATATCAAGAGTTGTACTACTTAACCTGTCACTTTAAAGCAACATTGCAAATTTGAGGATCACCATAGAAAGTAAATTTAGACTTTTCAAACTTTCATAACTTTCTAATTTCTTAACCGATTTTGATGGAACTTTTCTTAAATAGCTTCTCTCTATCCTCTCTTTTCATTAAAACTGGTTTTTACTCAGGGTTTCATTCTCCTTCAAGGAACTTGTATAATGAAATAAAAACTCACAAAGAGGGATATTTTTCCATTATTGTGTAAAAGAAGTGAAGAGTAATTTATCATTCACCTCATTTTTTCTTACACAAATCCTGATACAAAATCCATAAGATAGTGAAGTCATTAAGATATCAATCTTTAGTTGTTAGATGGTGTCTTTCAAGATGCGCTATTTGAATCTTTGGTTCATCGATGGCGTCTTCCCAAAAGCGCTATTAGCTTATCCATAATTCATGGGGCGTTATTTGTTTTTCCATGACTCATTGGATATTTCCACTGAATTATTCATGCAATTTTCTATGTTAATTATAACGCCAAACTAAATTATAAACTATAAACTATAGTCTTCTCCACTTTCAGCCCTCTCATCTGGTTTACAGTCCTTTTCACGACTTCACACTTTCAGGCAATGGCGGATCCAGGATTTCTTGAGGGAGGGGGCTCAATCTTTACAAAATTTTCTGACAAGCAAAAAAAAAAAAAAGGTCCTCAGCATTTTTGGGCCCCTTTTTGCACTCAAAAAATCTCTGACAAGCAAAAAAAAAAAAAAAAAAAAAAAAAAATAGGAAAAAGGTCCTCATCATTTTTGGGGCCCCTTTTTGGTCTCAGGGGAGGGGGCCCGGGCCTCCCCCTGGATCCGCCACTGCTTTCAAGAAAGATTACTTCTACATTCTCTTACTTTCTATCTCGTCTTTCCATTTCTTCTCCCTCAACTTTTTCCGCTTTCTTCTTCTAACTCAACAGCCCTTCTCAGGCCTAACCATATGGTAAACCGTAAGCCTCCTCAACGTTATCAGTACCACCATGCAAACCTCTACTTTCAAAGATCAAAATTAGATAATAGTACAGTTTGTATTTACCAGCACCAAAAGTCCTGGGGCAGATGTATTTTACTTTTTTGATGAATAGGCTAGATATCCAAAAAAAAAAAGTTTTCAATACTTTTTCACAATTATAATTAGGCCTATACCTTTCCAATATTTGAAAAAAAAAGTTTTCAAAGTTAATGGCCTCACTTCTTCAAAACGCCATTGTGACTGTATAGGTGACCGTTTACATCAGTGATCATTGTTACGCACACCGGCAGTTAAATACCAGACGATAATGAAAGAACATGACTATGAATGCAAGGAGCTTCGAAAACTGGAGTTCCAGCTGGCAACAAATTATCTCAGACAGCTGCTCCTTTCCAAGGATGCACAAAATATCGAGAATATTTCACTTTTTATTTGAATAAACAAAGTGAAATTTTCACATATGATAAAATTGAATACAAAAGCCTAATTGTGTCCAGAAATTTGGCTATATTGTATGATAGTAGTTTAAATTTGTGGAAAAAAATAAAATCTTACAATCTTAAAATCCCCAATTTGACACTCTTCCGATTACTCCCTGCAAACGAAAATAAAAATTACAATTGTTCAAGTACAGTTAATTATGATGTTATATGTCAGATTAGTGCCAACACATGCCCAGTCGCGCAATTTTGATTCATATATCAGGGCATTTTGTACAATTTCTTTCCGCTTGCCCCCAGTAAAGGTAAGCACTGTGAACTGCTTATATCATCAGACTAGTGATAGCGAAAAGTAATTATCATTACAAAAGCATGTTTTCATTTGAAAATGGCCCGTAAGTTTGCAGCCAGGCAGGAATCTTTTTGTCTTCTTATCTGCAAGGAAGATCCAGTTAAGCACATGCCTGACATATTTTTCCTTAGCGGCATCGAACATGGTTCAAAGGGAATGCGCTACATGTGACTCCAGCTCTTGAAGCTCCTTGATGAATCCAAGATTTTGTGTCTTACCAAAGAGTTTAAATACGAAGAGTGCTCAGTCCCGAAATAAAGCACGCGTATATATTGTGGTACATGTCGATCGGCCGAGAGGGAAGGTTATAGTCTTTATCAAGATGTTTGTATCTTTTATTTTCTTTATTTTTTCTTCTTTTTCTGTACATCGTTTTTGGTAAAGCCGTAAAGGGCATAATCTTGATATTGTCCCTTCAAATACAAACTTATGTCCCAAAACAGATAGGAATCAACATAACTCTGACTGCACCATGGAGGAGAGGGAGAGAGTTGGGAGGGGGAGCTAGGAGAGACGTTTGTATTTTTGTTAAAGTTATTTGCTGTGAAATTTCTATTAATATTTATGTGATTGGGGGGGGGGGATGGTCCAAACATGTTCTCTGATATTAAGCTCTATATGAGAGCAAACACTGCGATATCTGACGGGAATGTCGAGAAAAGTTTAAAAAAAAAAAAAAAAAAAAAAAAAAAAAATGCTATCTTTATTTTTCTAAATCAGAATATTTTTCATTTGATATCATGATTTATGTAAATTTTAGGGATATAGAAGTATAATGTAAATCTATTGGCCTTATGTTAAAAGTCAAGACAGAAAAGGCTTTATTAAAATGAGATTGCGTGCGAGCAATTCCTTAAATATAAAGATTAATTAAGAGTGGCTTATCCAAGATTCTCTTATTTTTATTGGTGGCATATCCAGGAATGCACGTGCCCTACGTCCCAGCCCAAACCAAATCTGACATATCTTAGTTACACATCGAATGAAAGGAATTGTGTGCCCCCCCGGCACATAAGGAACATGTAAAATGTGACTTTTTTTCCTTGCTTTTCTGAAAATTCAGAATAGATAGCATTTGAAGATTTTTTTTGTTCTTCAGGTGTGAGCCCCCCCCCTCCCCTGCATTCCTGGATACTCCACCAATATAAATAACTTACAGTAATTTATTTGTAATATTCTGCTGTAGCAGTTTGAGACGACAGGCGAAGAAAACAGTATAGGGCTATTTTTAATTGAATTAACTAGTAACCAACAATAGCAGCTGATGATATAATTTATTTATTACCAGTCCTATTCTGTCTTTGTAGGAATATCCGATTCCTTTTGCCCCAGCCCCCTTTGTCTCTCTCTCTCTCTCTCTCCCTTCCCTCCCCCTCTCACAGGCTTTCATTTTCTAATAATCTCTTATTCTCTCTTACAACCGGTCTATAAAAAATGACTCCAATAGAAATGAGGACGAAATAATCATCTCTTATTGGTTTTTTTTTTCCTTTAATCGTTCAATTTAATAAGATCGATCACCAACACCATGCAATCCCATTCTTCACATCCATGACAGAATAGCAGGCGCGGATCCAGGGGGGGGGGGGGGAATCGACCACGCCCCTTTTTGGAACCCAACTGGCATACCTTAAGTAAACAATAAAAAAATTGCCTCTTTAATTGTGTACTTTTCGGCTCTGTGCCCCCTCTACAAAATCCTGGATCCGCCCCTGGAATAGGAATTACATTCTTTTGAACTACAAACTACAGGTATACACGGACACTGGCCTAAAATGTAAATAAAACCGGATCGAGCACCATTAGTTTGGGAGCCTACGAGACTAACAATGTTGGTCTATTAACCCTCCGAGAAAACTTGTAAAAAAAGCCCACCCCGCAAGACTGACGTGACAGTCGGGGCATGGACGAGTGGCGGATTTAGGGGAGGGGGGGGGGGCGCAATCCCGGCCCATGCCCCCTCCCCCTTTTTAAAGAAAGTCATACATCATTGTCCCCCGGGCCCTTTTTTTTATTGTTTTGGAGGGCCGCGAGAAGAAAAAAAATTCTTTCCTCTCCCCCCCCCCCCACGGAGTAACTTTTGGAGGAATGGTGAGAAGAAAAAAATACGAATCTCCCTTCTAGCAGTTCCAAAAAGTTGACAGCCCTGCATTTGTGCCCCCCCTTTTTTTTTTTTTTTTTTTTTTTTTTTTTTTACTAAATCCTGCATTCGCCCCTGTCATGGACTGTCAGTGTCAGACTCATATCCATAATAGGGTTCAGAAGCCCCCTCCCACTACATTGTCGGTCTCGTTGGCTGAAGCCAAAGTAAACGACGATCAGCAAGTAAAAAACTTTGATGAGCGAAGTTTGAGAGCACCTGTGGCAAACTGACAGAGTTCCATCGGCAACGTCACCACCTCGATCGGGATCGCAGAGGGGTAGACCTAGCCTAGCTAGAGCTAGACACCTTGTCGTTCGCTATTCAGCTCAGCTATTTCACGCTGATTACATGATCTCACATCAGTCATTTTGGCTAAACGTAATTCGGTGGTAGAACATTGATTATATGAATTTATGAATTTGATACATTGAATATTGCCTCTGGTACATTAGAATGTAATAGTGAACTGGAATTTAGTGAGAGTTTCTTCTAATACCGGCTAGGCTGGGCCCCTGGGCGGGCCGACGTACGTCTGCTACATGGTCGTCTGCTAGCGCACGATCTCATTGAATGTCGTCGATCTCACGTGATCGATACTACACGCCCACATTACGTCATCAATAACAACAAACGGTTTCACGCGTATCCGGACAACTACCCCCTGGACAATTACCCCCCGGACAACCACCCCCAGAAAACCACCCCCTGGACGACTACCCCCCTAGGACAACTACTCCCCAGGACAACTACCCCCTAGGACAACTACCCCCAGGACAACTACCCCCAGGACAATTACCCCCCGGACAACTACCCCCCAGGACAATTACCCCCCGGACAACTACCCCCCAGGACAATTACCCCCCGGACAACTATCCCCCGAACAACTACCCCCTGGACAGTTACCCCCGGAAAAATTGTCCTGGGGGTAATTGTCCTGGGGGGTAGTTGTCCTGGGGGGTAGTTGTCCTGGGGGGTAATTGTCCTGGGGGGTAATTGTCCTGGGGGTAGTTGTCCTGGGGGGTAGTTGTCCTGGGGGGTAGATGTCCTAGGGGGGTAGCAGTCCAGGGGGTGGTTTTCCGGGGGGTAGTTGTCCGGGGGGGTAGTTGTCTAGGGGGTAGATGTCCTAGAATCGTTTCACGTGTTATATGACAAATTATTTTTTTTGGTCAAAAGCATGCATATTCCCGGGGATTTATGCGGGGTTTAAATGACTCATCGAGTCTTAATTTTACATTTTCAGAGCTTTAAATTTCATGTAAATTACATTTTTCATAATCTCAAATAAATACAAGGGGAATTAAAGTCATTTCAAAATCCGTCTTTTCATGTGTTAACCTATGGGAGCTGAAAGGCCAAAAGCATGCATATTTCCGGGGATTTATGGGGGGTTTACTCGACTCATTGAGCCTTAATTATACACTTTCAGAGCTTTAAATTTCATGTCAATTACATTTTTCATAATTTCAAATAAATACTAGGGGAATTAAAATCATTTCAAAATCCCTCTTTTCATGTGTTAACCTATGGGAGCTGGAAGGCCAAAAGCATGCATATTCCCGGGGATTTATGGGAGGTTTACTGGACTCATTAAGCCTTAATTATACATTTTCAGAGCTTTAAATTTCATTTAAATCACAGTTTTTATATTTTCAAATAAAAACTATAGGAATTGTAATCATCCTAATATTCCTTGTTTTCGCGTGTAAACCTATGGCAGGCGAGACTTTTTTGGTCAAAAGCATGGTGAGAGTAATCTGTCTTGATACTATTAAAAGTCTTTGTCTTACACACTCAGAAAGTCCTGTCCTTGATATGCTACATAAACCGACCAAACAAGACTGGAGACGCCACGGTACAACGCATACGTACGTGCATATTAAGGTAGTACTACTAGGTCTCCATTTTTAATAGGCGTATAAATCCAAGACGTCTTATTATTTTAAGTTCTTAGCTTAATTCTATGATAGATACCTTTCAAGAAGTTCTCAAAATCATTTCCTTCAACAGAGTCTCTATGGATAGTTCCAGATCGTCCTCTCAAGTGCAAACACTGTAACTTTAGTTTTTATGAATTTAAAGTCCGTCTGATTGTCTTTCCGTAGATCTTTAGCAGAGGCCCGGACCAGCGTTGCCAGGTTAAAAATGTTAAATTATCATGGTTATATAGTTGTTATTGTTATCATTAACATCATCATTATTATTACACATGTGCATATCTAAATTATCGTATCCGAGACTCAAAATGATCGTTTTTAGAGAAAAATTATAGTACATATAGCTGAATCTGTATCTCACAGGAAAATGAGGAAGTAACAACTGTTAGACAGAGTTTTTTTTTTATTACAGAAAAAGGCTATGCAAATTATAAGTAATGTTAATTATCGCCACCACACAGATGGTCTGTTTCACTCTAATAGTGTACTAAAAATTTATGATATTTACCGCCTCAATCTTGCTGTACTTATGTTTCAGTATCATAACCATGAATTGCCCACTGTCTTCAATAATATATTTACAGTAAATAACGAAATCCATCATTATCCTACTAGACAAATCAATCTGTATCACTTGCCAAGAACTCGTACAGCATTAACCCAGAATACTTTTTCATTTACTGCTCCTAAATTTTGGAATTCCCTCCCTTTAAATATACGAGACAGTATAAGTTTAAGTACGCTCAAACGTAAATTGAAAAAAATCACTAATTGCTTTTTATGAACATTGATCCCTCAGTGATCCTGATGACGATTGTTGTTTACCTGTGTAGCAAAATCTATAGACGAAATGACACCTTCAAGATCTTGTCCCTTTCCCACCCTCCCGTCCTAACCTCCACCTGTCACTTTGTCCTTCTTGTTCCGTCTTTTGTAAAGTTTACTCCTGTAAAACGTTACTATTTTCCTATTACTATTTCCAGCTTTTGTGTTTACAATATTTTTCAATGCTTTCTCTTCGATAGAAAGTGTGTTATGTCTATAATTTGTTTGCTTTCCACGGCCATGTATCTGTCTTTTTCTTGTTTCCCTTTTATTGGGCATTTTATGCATGATTGCCCAGTCTAGTTCTTTTTATGTACTGTATTCATGCTTTATCTTTTTGCCAGGGACCAGCGCTTCTACAAGCTCTGCTTCTAAGCTGGTCTCTGTTTTCATTCTCATTTTCATAAAATTAATCTTACGTAGTCTTCATTGATGTTACTTTTTTTTTCTCTCACAACTCAAACTTTAATGCACTTTGTTTTACTTGTAATGATCGAAAAATGTTTATGCACTAAATTGCATTGTCAATTATTTTGAATATTGTCAACTTCATAATACTTATTGTTATATACTTTGAAAAATGAAAATGTAATGAAATAAAATCTAAATCTGAAATCTGATATCCATATGACAAAACAATGTCCGAGCTGAAGGCAAGATACGATCCCGCAAAATTCACGATCAGCAAACTATACTATTAAAGCTCTGCACTAGAGTCGTACTCGACGTATGGCGTGAAAGCATGACTCCGTGGGTGAAGAGAGGCAAAAATGTACGCTTCATATGTTTTTGGAAATGGTTTCTTTTTAGACAAATGGGTACGAAAAAGTGTCAAAATAGGGCCTACTCGTACGCCTATCTTCTTAAATTGTAAAAATATAAAATTATCGTACATTTGACCTTTTTTTTGGGAATTATTGATCGTACATCGTACAGAGGGCCAAATTATCGTACAAATACGATAATTATCGCACACCTAGCAACGCTGGTCCTGACTAACCATCGCGATACCGATAGCAGAGATCGTGAGTACCAGCGAACCCCCCCCCCCAACCCCCTCCCCAACCACCGAACACCGTTTTCCCTAATCTCGTGATTGTTTGCGTCCATGTTCATGATAACGAGATCTTATGAATATCAATATTTATTCAGAGCAACCAATCTGGCGTATAGTTGATGAACAATATCTTCGTGATCATCGTGATATTTTTATTCTCGTCATTTTCGCTATTAACCACTTTAAAACGCTAAAAGGGGCACTTTTACATTCGAGTATTTTATATTTAACCAAGGCATGGCAAGAGAGACGATCTGTGCATATTGAACTAAAACTATTTTGCCACAATCCACCCAGGTGAAGTAAATGGTTACTCAGTAAGAAGAAATTCCTTGAATGCTTGAGCGCCTAAACATGGTCGCTCGGCTGAAGCCGGGGTAATAATATGATTGCAGGGTCCTCAGGGAGAACAGTATATCATACTGATGAGGCTACCCTAGGTATATAAGACAAATTATTATTATTATTATCATTATTATTATTATCATTATTATTATTATTATTAATATTATTAGTATTATCATCATTATTATTATTATTATAAAAATACTCGTGTTTCTTTGAACAGAAAATCCAATAATGTTGAAAAACTTCTAATGAGAATAAAAGTGAATGTTGGTAGCGCTCAGCACAGGCGTAAATCCCGGAGGGATGGGGCTCATGCATTCCCACTTCTGAGGGAGGTGGCGCGAAGGGGGGGGGGGGGGGGGGGAGGAATGGCCTCCACAAATATTCTCCCCACTTTTCAAGGAAAATGATTTTAAAATCAATCAGTTGCTGATGATTTTGACAGAGTTAATATAATCATCTCTTATAGTAGTGAAAATTTCTCTATCTCTATTAAAAAAAAAAAAAAAAAGGTTTAGAATGCCCTCGCGTATCATGCCCGTGCTTTTGTGGGTGTGCTCGTCTGTGTTTTTCCTCGAGAAATCTTGGCGCCTTATTGCCTTCACCGCCCCCCCCCCGGTCGTTGGAACGGATTTACACCACTGGCGCTGAGTCAGTGAACGACGCATTTATCAAAATATTTTTCTTCTTCTTCAAAATAATGCGACACAGAGTCTTTCAACTTATTTTCGAGATTCTTGATTGATTGATTAATTTTGATTTGATATATTTATTTATCTTTATGATCCTTTTTTTTTCTTCAAACATATTTTACAAACAAACTGATTACAACGTGAGAAACAAATATTAATACATTATCAAATAGAGTAATTGCATTGTATAATTAACGTAAATGAATCATAAAGAAGGACTGTCACATAAGCAAAGCTTGATGGAGTGACAATCCTTTACAAAAAAATAGGAAATACTAAAAATTCGAAGGAAACCTTTCAAATCGAAAAGGTACGTAGTAGATAAATTACTTTTTAGGGAAATGTGAATATAATACACGTTAACTTCTATCACACCTTCTCAATTATTATGTGAGAGTGTCAAAATAGATAAGTACACTAGTTTTCAAACTACTCTTTAGAAAAACGTGAAAATGATAAACGTGCACTTCTAACAGGCTTTCTCAGTTATGTGAACAATATCTTCCATTCAGAAGTAACATCATTAGTTACGTTCATTACGCAATTTGAATTCATTGCTCATAAAATTAGACGCAATTTTTTTAAAGACCCCAGTTACGTTTCACAGATGAACTCTAAAATTTGTTCATTTACCCTTTTTCCACGTGCGTACCATTGGCGTATTCAGAAATTCTCTCTTTCTCTCTCTCTCTCTAAAAAAAAAAAAAAAAAAAAAAAAAAATCGAGTGATCACTGACGTCACTCCCAGGGGGAATGAAAATAGAGTGAAAATAGAATGAGACTCTACTCTTTTCCTTTTAGAGAGCACTCGCGTAGTCACTCCATATTCACTCCTAAACAAGTGATCACTGACGTGACTACCGGGGGAGTGAAAACATAGTGAAAATTCACTCTTTTTTTTTTTTAGAGAGAGAGAGAGTTGATATACCTAAAGCCCGATCCACACGAGGCGTTATTCCACTACCGCCAATTATTCTGATTGTTCAATGCAACTGAATTCCTGCCGCAGGAAGCAGTGAACAAAAGGCCCCTACAGAATGACGGCGGAGGCGCCGCGCGCTCGAAGTTGTCGCACAAATGCTCTGGATCTTATTTGTTTGTGTAGATTTTTACGCCAGTTTTCCGTCGAAAGTTGATTTCGGACAAATCCGGAACCTTGCGCTAGGCCATCGCAGCTGCTTCAAGGGGATACGTCTCGTGCTATCAATTTCCCAGTTTCAGATAGTTTTTTTTATACTTTCTTTTTGAAGATAGTCGTTAAGTTATTTTGTTAAAACTAATATTGTATCGCCTTTGGTGAAATTGCGTCCGATAGTGCGCTTTGAATTTCTCTGTTGGTCCATTGTTATCGACTTCATATCCTTTAATATAAGCTTGCCACCTCGTTTGAATATGCCCGAATATTGATAGGCCTGTTTTTACAACTCTCTCCCGCCTCATACGACTATGGTCTTGAACATCATCAATTTCCACATTTACAAAGACGACACACTTTCTTAGACGTAATAACTTTTCCCAAACCATGAAATTAAATCACAAAGAAGCAGAAAACCTAAAGCCATAGGACTTAGCTCATGTCTTCTGTGTATCCTTCTTTTACACGTTAGAAAATAAATATCAATTCCATATATGTGCTCAATTAGTATTATTTTATTGAGTGATTTATGATGCGTGCAATGATATGATCTGTGGTCTGTTGTGTTGAATAAAACAATCCACACTCTAGTCAAAAGGACGAGACCAACAGACAATAGACCGAAAAAAATTATTTTACCATGAATGATCCAGGTTTTGTCGATTATCGATTATTGGAGTCGATTTGGTGACTTGACTGGGGGTATAATAATGAACTTAAAACCAACACAATGCGGACCAGAGGGGTAATTAGTCTTGTAGACAAGGAGACACTTTATACAACAGCTTTGGCAACCCTCGTGGAAATAAATACAATCGTGAGAAATGAAAATGAGAGAATAATGGTTGCGTAGCTTAAATCAAAGTTTCCCAGAGCTGTCCTCCCTTTTGATATTGTTGCAAAGGTTGAAAAAATGTCTCCGCCAGGAATCGAACAAAGGAATTGATTAATGAGGTTGAAGATATGTCAATATGTCGATCAGTTGAATCTGGTGTCACCAAAACCACTGGTCCTTTTCCGTGGGCTAGTGGTTAAGGCATTGGCGTTCTAAGCCAGTGACCCGGGTTCGATTCCCGGCGGTGATATTTTTTTCAACCTTTGCAAAAATTCAAAAAGGTAGGGACAGCTCTGGGGAACTTTGGTTTAAGCTACGCAACCATTATCATCTTATTTTCATTTCTCACAATCGTATTTATTTCCACGAGAGTTACCAAAGCTGTTGTATATATTATTACCTTATACTTACAACGCACACACACACACACACCCACCCACACACACGAACACACACACACACACACACACACACACACACACATATATATATATATATATATATATATATATATATATATATATATGTATTGTGAGAAATATTCCTTGAACACAAAGTTGGTGGTCACTAATAGTTGTTTAGTGGAAGGTACAGTGATAAAAATGATCACTATGAGATGGTTGTATAGCTTTTATTATCCTCCTTTATTCGTCAAGCTTTCGATCTATGATCTTCATCCCCAAAGAAGCCCATGTCACCTTAAAAAGCAACACCGACCAGCTAACACGACAACCTTGTCCACATGGTCATCATTACCCTCATTATCTGTATAGTTTGCAAATAGAAATATATTCATAGACATGCAAGTATATTATTACAGAAATATATTTTTATAAATATATAGACACGCGAGTATCTTTTCACACATTGATTTATTCTTTAAAAGATATGCACATGTGTAATAATAATTATGATGTTCATAATAACAATAAAGTCATATAACAATAATAACAATAATAATATGCACATGTGTAATAATGATGTTAATGATAACAATAACAACCATAATAACAATAATAATAATGATAATAATAACAATAATTTTTATTATAATTATAATGATAAGTACTTAACAATTGAAAGAAATTCAAATGTAATTCCGATGTAAAAGTCAACCATCATTTTGTGTTTTTATAGTGCCCTGATGAAGATCACAGATCGAAAGCTTGACGAATAAAGGAGGATAATAAAAGCTACGGCTGTCTCATAGTGATCATTTCTTTTACTATACATAAAATGTCGAAAAGTCCACTTAGTAACAGATGAAAAAATAGATTTCAATGCATTATTTGCAGTATTTTCCAATATTGAATTGAAGTTATATGTAACCAGCTGAGGAAGGAACGAGATATACGTTCCAACAATTCGGAGAATAAACTTCAAATCAATAATAGCAAATAATGCAGCACAATCTCCTTATTCATATATACATAGTAGTCAGAGACCAAATAACACCAAAAAAAAAAAAAATCAAATCAAAATGTGAAAAGGATACTGATTACATATCTTAAAGACACTTTGTGTGATAGCATATAGGTGATTCTCAGTTCACTAATTATTTACACTTAGCATTGAATGCCAGAAGGGAGTTAAATCTGTGTAAACGGACATGGATTAACGTCCTATTATACAAATTTGCAAGGATGACCACACACATTAACACAAGTATATTAGAGATAAAGCACATAGTGGTGAAGTGAGTATGCATTGTAAATGTCAAGTACAAATATCAAGTAACAAAAAAATGGTGTAAATATTTAATCAAAATCATTTAAAGATGAGATGCGCTGTTAAAACTAATCGTACAACAAAGACGACATCAAGAAACAAAACCTTTTAAAAAAGAAGAGCCAAACATAAGTATACTGCAACCATACTAAGTCTCGGGTCTGCTAGTCTACACTACAGTATTATACTTTATACGTATTTATGAATACTTTTCTTTAACTTATATGATTTTCTCGCCTGAATATTTTTCTCGGATTAAAGTCTGCCATTTGCCAGAGTTAATCGATAAAATGATGCTCCGCGCATAAGACTAACACCTATTAAACTTCTTTTAAAGGTGTGCATTTGAAAGGTGAACAATAATTGAGCAAACCCTGAAGCAACAATCTTAACTTTATGATTATTTAGAGGACTTGCAATGTATTCGGATAAATCACAGGACCCGGGGTAATATCTTTTAGGTAACGTAGAGTTTTGGTAAGCAAATCTAATTACTCTTTGGAGCCTATAACTCACAAGCGTAGCTTCCTCCTTGGGCTCCTCAATATTTCATTATTATTCTAGCCCAGTCTGTTCAATTAATATTGCATGCAAACGCATAGATATGAGGTACTCACCTTCTTTTATTTTCTCTGACAATATATCTCTTGTTTGTTCGTACCATTTATCTCGTTTGTACCAATAATTGTTTGTACCCATTTACATGTATACTGTAAAAAACACATTGTAAATGTGAAATATGAAACAATAAACTGAAACTGAAACTGAAAACTGAAACTGAATTCAAAACCTTTTCGTCACATTTCTTAGATTTTTGTTCATAAATAGCATGATAATAGAAATGATAAAACAGTGTGAAGATTACGCCTCCTAAAGTTTAATGATAAAAACATGAGAGGCAAAAAATTGATTTATATGCCCTGTAAACTCCCATCAACGGCAGCATGTAGTATAAACACTATGTAAAACCGATGAGTAGCTACACGCAGCGACACACATGCTGTCTCTATTCGAAACCCCAAGGTTGTTGTGTGGGGAGCCGTCGGGGTGGCAGTAATCTAGAGTTCCTCACAGATATTTACACTGAAATTCACCGGAAATCATAGATGGAATACCAGATGATCTCTAACAAACATCTTTTGATACAAGGAGAACAACATGAGACTATATTTAACGCATTTCTTTCCAGTTTATTCTTTAAATAGGCCTACTGTATATGAGCTTTAAATATATTGTTTAGTTTTGGTCATGGAACTACATTGTGAAAGAAACTGTCTCGAAGCAATTGGGAAAGGTTAAGGATGTATAATATGAAAATTGGTGTATAATGTGAGGTTTGGAATCATCAAAATGTCAAGCATTGTAAGAAATTCACCCAATCTTGCTGGAAAGCACACGCACTGCACACAGAAATTGTGTATTTCGCGTATGAGGATATTTGATGAGCAGTTCTTTTCAGGGGACATTTCTAGTATGATATTCTTCCCAACCATGCCAACTGGCACAAAAAAGAATGAGAAAGCTCATAATTATTATTTACCTTTACCACAACTTTCATCTCTCTTTAAAGGCTCTCGAATGCATTTGTACGCTTCAAAGGAAACAAATTCAGTCTATTTGACCAATTTTAAACATTTTTTTCAATTCCTTTTTAAAAGACGACATGGTCGTGACATATATAACTGGATTCACGCACGAATTGCACGTTGCCACGATGATAGTAATGTAATAGAATATTCCCTCAAAATCGATAGTGCCCCCAAGATTAAATTGCAGGAAATACCACTGGTTAGGAGACCAACAAATTACAAAGGCTAGATAAACGACGAGGAGTACTTTGGTGGTGTTGAGTCGACGGATATTTGCTGCGTTTCGCTGACAAGCTTGTTCGCTCGTCTCACCATGGCCAGGCTCGGCTCGGCTCGGCTCGCCACTGGATCCCACTTTACGCACGCCTACCTTCATCTTGGAGATTCTGCAATCTGATACTCCACTGGGTTGATCACTGACGCTGATCTCCCGGGACAGGCTACATTGGATGTTCCGTACAGCACGCTCAGAGTCACTTGGACGGGTAACCTGGGACGGCTTTGGGAGACCGGTGACCATGGATGTTGAGATAGGATTCAACTCGACCGCCACGCGATTCATCTTCAAGAACTTTCGCGAGATGGCCACGAAGGAGAACGACATGATACAGACGGGGATGAAATATTCCCAGAAGAAGATAAAGACGGATAGGACGTGCACAGGAGTGGAACGCGGTTTCTTCACACATGTTCCATCTTCGTAAAATTTCGTCAAAATGTTATAAGCCACATTGAATACTGGACCAAACATCCAGCACAGTGCGGCTAGTATGAATGTGGTGGTGCGTTTGAAGTTAGCAATATACCAGATAGGGTGTATAACGGCCAAGTATCTTTCCACTGATATGATAGTGAGGTTGAAAGTCGAGATGGCAAAGAAGGACCACAATAGCACGTTGGAATCCCACAGCACGCAGTAGATATATCCTAAGGCCGGCGAAGAGGGCGCCTCTACATGAAGCAAGCTATTCAGCGTTAGAGCAATCAGTAAAGCCGAGGTAATGAGGTCTGTCAGTGACTGGTTGATGATCAGAAAATTGGTGTGGTTCTTTGCAGAACGTCGCTTCAGGATGATAATACTCAAAAGATTTCCGCAGAATCCGATAAAGCCAATTAGGACTTCAAGAGACTGAACCACTCTTAAACCCACGTTATCACTGTTCGAAATGGAAATTTGAGTTGAATGATTCATTGTTTAGTTTTACGGGAGAACAGGTCAACCTAGCAACATCTCCACAATCGATCCCTTTAATTGTTCCTATGGATGAGTCCCTTCAATCAATTACACTTGTCATGTGATGTCTTATGATTATGTTTGCATGGATCGATGTTTTCTTATGCCAAGGTCCGAGATTTTCGGAAGGCAATGTGCCTACTTTAAAAATCATAAAGATTGGTGTTTCGAGCAGTCTTTTTGATGTCTTGTAGAGAATAAGTCCGATGGACCTGACAGAGGTGTCAAAGATCAGTCATGTGACATACTACGAAGCAGATGCGAATTTATAAAGACTTACTTGTTGCCAGCCAGTAATTTCTTATTACTTTTTTTTCTGACGACAGTTTCACTCTTCGTTTTGGCCATCAAGATGGTCTATTAATAGACTTAAGTTTTGACTGATGGTGAAACGAACCGCTTTGGAAAGTTATAAACAGCTTCTAATATATAAGATTAATATATAAGATTTATGAGGCGCCAAATCCACTTGATGGTCAAATGATGATCTAGTCAACCCTTTGGAACACCTGCAAAAATAAACACGTACAATTACAAACAGTTCAGGAACAAACCAACAAATACGAAAACAGAAACCATTCATATTTTATTTCGTTTCTAAACTATACCGCCCTCCCCGTCAATAGGTCACACTATGGCTTAGTTCCTGGCCAAGATACGACGAGTTGTTGCGTATTTACAAACCTTAGACGTTTTGCTGCTATGTCTACTTACATTGGAAAATCATGAAATTCAGACTTCACTGGACAAAATTTTTTATTAAGGACTCATTCATGATGCATTTGACTTGCTTCAAAAATATCATGTACAATACAGATTGTCCCCGCCCCGGCCAAGAAATAGGAAAGCGCTGACCCAAAGATTCATGAGCCCATGAAGGCTAAAGTGACGGCTCATATGTTGAACGTTGTTATTGTCTGTCAACGACTACTCATCATTTGGAGATCGCCCCCCCCCCTCTCAAAAGAAAAAAATACCATCATGTAACAGATTATTCATGTGATTAGTTTTCGCATAAGTTACACAAATGTAAAATTTACAACATTCAGTGTTACATTATGAAAATCTGAAAAAAGTATTAAACCAACAACTGACAAAAATATTTGATAGCGTTGTCGTGCAGGCACATCTATATCACATCACAGTTACACATTTCTACCTTTATGTATTTCCAATTACTGTGTTAAATCAAAATTAGCATATAAAGTGGTTGAAGACGGATGCATTTGGAATGAGGAAAAACTTCTTCGTGACAACATCAAGATAAGTGATTTAAAAGTCAATAAGAGAAGAGCCCATCTTTAATCCGACACTAATAAGAGAGAGAGAGAGAGAGAGAGAGAAAGGTATCGCATTTTCAGGAGCCATTTTCTTTCTTTCTTTTTTTTGGTTTTTTTTGGGTTTTTTTTTTTGAGGGGAGGCACAATATCGGGTACTTACAGGTACTTACGGTATTCCAGATTGGATTTTCAGGGGGAGGAGTGCCCTCTTGTCCCATTGACCTCGAGTGATATTGCATTTTTTTCAGTCGGGTCATTTTTATTGGAAATGACAGTACAATGGGAAAACCCTGGGTGTGGGATAATGCAAGTTCCTTGGTGGATTTTCACTGTTGGTTCAACCATGATTTTGATTTTAGTTTACTGTTCGTCTCATGCAAATGTTTTGTTTCTTTCCCTCTCTCGATATAAAATTTGTGGTTATACTGGGCATTTAAAAAACAGGGAAACCCAACTTTGACAAAATCTTTTAAATGAACTATATGTTTGTTGACAGTGAAATCCATACCATATGAAAGAGTAATTCATATTCTTTCCAAATGGTAACCCTTTTTTAGGTTTCCAGGGTCATGCATCACTGAACACCATTGTCTTCAAAATTTTATGAAAATCAATTTGTTGGTTCACTTTCTTATAAAACACAATAGGCATGATGTTAAGAAGATGCCTTTTGTGAAATGGCCTGGATGCTCCAATTATCATTGTGTATAATTTTTTCCCTCAAATTTGTGTTAATGATTCAAGATTTTACTTTGCTGATTTAAAAAAAAAAAAAAAAAAAATTGAAAATCGGCGGAAGATGCCTACAGCACTCAAAACAAACGAACATGTTCTCTGTGCTCTCTGAAAATCTCACTTCTTCTTGGTCAAAGTTCATGACTAACAACTCGTTCCATGCTTTGTGAAATTCATAAGACTCTTTGTTAAGGTGTGAAATTAATCATTATGAAATTTGCTTACTCATCGGATGGCAATGAAGAAAACCAAGCTAGTTGACGAAGCCATTCAACCCCAACCATGCTTACTGTGTTTTACAAGAAAGTGAACCAACTTGAATTTTGCACAAAATTTTGAAGACAACGGTGTTCATTGTAGCGTGACCCTTGAAACCTAAACAAGTTACCACTGGAAAGCAAATGAATTACTCTTTCATATGATATGAAATTAAACGCCGGTAAATATATAGTCCACTTGTAGGGAAATTTTCAAAGTTGGGTTTCCTTTTTTTTGAAACGCCCAGTATATACAATACTCCGGCGACAATTGTTCTGCGTCAATTTCATACACTAATCGAATTCTAGACTTCAACCCTGTGGAGCGTTTCATCAAGCGTTTTGCCAGTGATTTTTACTGACAAATTTGCTCTCAGCCAATCAGATACAAGGATTTCAGTAGCTTATAACAGTTGTCGGTAAAAATCACTGACAAAACACTTGATGAAACGCTCCCCTGGACCAAACACTATATCTAGACTTAACCCTAAACCTAACCTAAAACCCAGTTGCTACCCTAGACCTACCCCCTCTATCTTTGTCGAAATAAAACCCGGAGCAATTGTCGCAAGAGGATATTTTTTGGGGTAGCCTCGCTAGTCATAAGGACCGCTATTCATAAGGACCACTTATTCATGAGGACAACTATCCATAACGCGTGACTAAATGAATAGCGGTTTTGTATGTACAGCGGTCCTTATGAATAATGAGCAAACCATAGTCAAATTACCTCGCTATTCATAAGGACCTCCGTTCATAAGGACCACTATTCATAACTATTCATAAGGACCACTATTCATAACGCGTGTTAAATGAATAGCGGTTTTCTATGAATAGCGGTCCTTATGAATAGCGAGCGGACCCTTTTTTTTTTAGGGGTTTTACCGAATGTCTGAACGAAGCTAAAGAGTGTAGTCGAACTGCAAAACTTTTATCCCAAACTTTAAAGTAGATATTCATTGATTTTTAAAACTGACTTAAGTTTCATTATTGCGTAGGTGAAGCTTAGACCGGACAAGTTTGTCAAAATTCGACGCTTGCAAACATTCGAAGTAATGATTATTATCAATTACAAATTGCTAAAATACAGCCCCGACATAGCACCTGAACAGCTCTCCGAAAGCCGCTGAAATGTGTGACGTCAAAGGGAGGACGTTAATTGCACAAGCAGACGATGTCCCATAACATCTCACATATTTTCAGTGCCTGTTTTGTCATCTTCTCTTCAGTTATTTCACTTCACTAGCATTAGTCTATTATGTTTAATCCATATATTCCTTCACTCTAAACCCCGTGCATGGGTTTATTTGGATGGAAAATGAAGCGTTACAAGAATAAAGGAATCAGTTGCTTGTAAACAAAATAGACGCCATTGCATTCACAGCTGCATACACCGCTGGACGTTCGGCGTTGAATGAGGGATAAATACCGTCCTTGCAATCATTCAGCGGGCTTTTCAATTTGAAAGTGTGGTTTCTTTGATTGTTCATTAACCCTCATCCTATATATTTACAAACAAAAGATTTCAGTACTCAGAATCTGTTTCATTCCCATTTTAGAATGGTGTGAAATATGAGCGTTTGAATACACTAAATTCTTTATAATTTGAGAAATAACTGCACTGCACTTATGTTCATTCTTTATGGGACGTCGTCTGCTTGGACAGGATTGTTCCCTTTATTGACGTCATTGAAACATTGTTAATTTTTTGGCGAAGCGCTTGTATATCGCAGATGCTGGGAGGTAGTTTTATTTGTATTATTGTTTAATTACCTGATATTTAGTTGACTTTAAACTGATACGATTGCTATCTGTTAACTTGCCAGTTTCTAGTGATACATTATTTATCATATTTGTGATTTTCTTTGAATGTGTACTTTAAAGAAACCTGCGACTGAGCGTTATATCCACCAAATGCAAAATTATAACATGAAAAAAACATATATGCTTGGGAGATATCTTTACTTACCGACTCATCCGGAAGAATAAGACAAATAAACAGAACCTCCGTGGAGACGGCTGCTTTCTCAGTTCGTGCTCAGAGACACATCACCCCAATATATATAGATATTCATCCGCGCACAAGCACCAACAAGTTACGACAGAGACGTTTCGAGAAATCGCGAAGCATCAAAGGTACTACCGTACTAAGTGAAAATGAGATTGGTTACCTTGAGTATAAAGATTTAACTTAAGTTACTTGAAATATGAGCATAATATTAGAGAGTCTTAGGAGTTAATGAAAGGAAGCGTGCCATAGTGCGCAAGTGATCATTAACGCCATTACCTCGTAAATCAAGCCTACACGTAATGACGTATTCAGAGCACTTTGAATCATTTCAAGACACTCGCATGTTAAAAAAAAAAGATGTAGAAAAAAGTAACATGATAATGCAGCTAGATAATAATGATATTTACAGCACTTACAGAGCACCTTGTATAATTGGGTTTCAAAAAGGGGGTAGGGACACGTGCCGGTTGTGTGCTCCCTAAATCTTGGATTGCATTTTAATGAGTTCATAAACCACTACTCATTTAAAGAAAATTTAACTTTCTTTTTTGAATCTATAAACCCGGTTCAATTGTTATGAACTTGACGAAGGATTTCATATCATGTGACAGAGTAATTAATGACCAAACGCTCTAGAATATTCAAAGGAAGGAAGAGAGTCTCGAAATCCCATATACCAAAATGTTCAGTTATGATTTAGACACAGACTGAAGTAATGATACTAATAAGCAAGAGAAAGAGAGAGAGAGAGAGAAAGAGAGAAAGAAAGATAGTGAGTGAGAGAGAGAGAGATTCATTCCATTTGTTCTGGTATATCCAAAATTTAGCGGGTATGTAAGTCTTTTCCACAAGGAATCTCGTAAGCATTCACCCCTCTAACTTGCCCTTCTTTGCCACTGCCCCCTCCCATTTTGAAAAATGTCCAACTGCCCCTGAAATTTACTTACTGTCATCAAAATTAACGATAAAAATTTCATCTAAATTTTGTTCATGCTTAATCAGTGATGATGACTCCGGTTTTACCGTTGTTTCATTAATAGGCTAGTAATGAATTCTGAGGGAAAAAAATCCCTAAGAAGTAGGTGACGTACAGTTCGAGGGATACGCCTTTTCTGCATAGGCATTTAAAAAGTTTTCTAGGTTATTTTGCATTATAATCCCTTCATATAGGCTCTCCTAGTCTCAAATACTTGAAAATAGCTATTCTGTTTCCACTTTTGCCGGGAGAGCCTGATAATGCTAAAATAATCAAATTCATTTAACCACCGAATCCTTTGTCGTTGTTATGATTCGCATAGACTATGGAGGTCCTGCAGGTCCTTGTAAAGTTAAAAACACATTTCATCGCACGGTGGTTCATTTAATTGACCTTCAATAAAAAAAAAAGGTTATAAAAAGTTAAAAATGTATATATTCCAGTTGTGCATATACGCTGAAAATGGTAAGTATTAAAAACCCTAATGTTTCGCATTTTCACCCTCCATTTACAAATTGTAGTAGTGCAACCAAGCCTACTCCCAATAAATAAACGAATCACATAGAGTATCCCTGTAAATAAGAATATAATGTAGTAGTTTGAAAGCATACAAAGACACAGTCTTTATGATGAAGATCATCAAGCGACCTCTTTTTCAAGTGACCTCAATTCATTAGGCATATAGTTCAAATATTCCATATTCTGAACGTCGATTTATCTGTATTCTGAAAAATTTTGAAATCAATAAAAAAAGAAAGAAAAAAGAAAACTTAGAGAATTGGCTCTTTGAACTTCATTAGCATTACAGAAAATTTATGGATAAACTAGGTCTGTCCTGTTGACTATCCCCTTCGAAGAAACCAATTACAACGAATTTAATATATTCTGACGTCACGGTTGCATTTGCAATTTTTGCAGTGGTACATCGAGACATTTCCCCCTGTATATTCACCATTCTGCGGTTCTGTGGAAAATGCTCTGACTTTTAAAATGTTTCTGCGTTTCGGTAGGAAAAAAAAATCATATCATTCAAACTCACCTTGGATGTTCGGAAAATCAAGTCATACTACTTGATTTATCGTCCTTCTTTTTGCAATAACCCCTCATTTTGCATTATTATGTTATCTGGGAGTGCTACGGATGAAGGTGGGGATGGGTCCGTTAACGCAATATCTCAAGAACCATTTAAGGAATTGACTTCAAACTTAGCACTGGTATGATTCACCATAGGAAGACGATCTGATTAGAATTTAGGGTATGTAGGTTAAAGTTCAAAGGAAATGGAAGTCAATTTAATGGCAGGTTTTAGCCTCGTTAACGTGGTATCTCAAGAGCAACTGAGGTATGAACTTCAAACTTTACTATGAAGAGCAATCAACAAATAAACAAATTGTGTGCTTTAACATACAAATAATCGAGTAACATAATGATTGTTTTTCTTTTCTCCTCGGAAATATAAATGCTATTACATCTTATGGTTGTAGAATGGAAAGTTAAACTAATTTTGAGATACCTAAACTTACCTTGTTTCAGATTTTGTTCCTCTATAACCTTTAACTCCTTAAAAATTTTTTTTTTGTAATAGTTCTTCTTTGCCTTATTTTATCGAGACATTAAATACGTGATATATTCTTTATTTTTTAACATAATCTAATCATGTATTTTTTGTCCTTTTATATTATTACTATTGTATGGCTAGAATGCACAAGTCTGCGCACACGCGTAACAGCACGATTCTAATGAAACAAAACAAGCAACGAATACGAACTTTTCATCTTGATATAGCGATAGATATATTTATTAAAAAACGAGTCAAAATATTGAAAAAGGTCTTATTTCAGACATTTTATGCACAGGCCTCAAATGTCTTTCTCGTCAAAACTCCTGAACTGCGTGTAAAATGAATGAGTGCGCAGACATGGGCACCATTGTTTTTTCATTGTCAAAATGACGCGGCCGCCTTTTCTTGTGAAAATGGCATAGTTCTTGGACTAATTTTGACGAGATTTTTTGCACACTTGCTTTCACACCGGGCCTGCGTAGAGTTGCGTAGTGCGGCGTACCGACTACGCCGAGCTTACGCTGCCCTACGCTGTGCCTACGCTGTGCCTACGCTGTCCTACGTGGCAATACGCCGAGGGACGCAACGGGGTACGCGAGATGGACGCAAAAAATTAAACATGTTTAATTTTTAAGCGTACTTTCGGCGTAGAGCACTTGGCGCAGAAAATGCGCAGTTTTTAAGCAAGTCTACACAATGCGACGCAACACTACGCTACTGTACGCCATTTCTATGCAATAGTATGCTACCCTACGCCAACGAAAAATCCTTTGAGGCTGGCGTAGTGTTACGTATGTGTTACGTTACCATACGCCATGGTACGCCAGCCTTTGCATAACCTACGCAGGGACTACGCCGATCCTGCGCGTAATTTCGGGGTACTCGGTACGCCGCACAACGCAACTCTACGCTGGCCCGGTATGAAAGTCCTATCAAGAATAATATGAAATTAAGCAATAGTGGAATATTAAAGAAATTCTTGTTAAATTTTAGGTCAAATATTAGGTGCGCAGACATAGGGCTCCCCATCATATATATTATTTTTTACATTTCATATGATGTATCTTAAAGTATTTTTTTACATATTTTATTTTTTAACACCTTATCTTACTGAACTTGTTCATTTTGCTATGATTCGCAATAATTTCTAAGATTTATCTCAATTTCTATGATTTCTATGATTTATATATTATCTTTCCAATATTGTTTGTGCATTTAATTGTTTTGATATTTTATCATTCATTGTATTTCATTGTTACACGGCCTGATTGTTAATCAGCCAAGTAGCTTAATTTGGTTTTTACAGTGTTTAAAGAAATCAATCAAATAAAATCAACTTGGTACTAGTATGTATCACCATAGAGAGACGATCTGATTAGATTTTGGGGTACCTAGCTCAAAGGTCAAAGGTCACAGAGGTCATTTTCCTGGAATTTCAGGTTTTACCCTCATTAACGCGACATCTCAAGAACAATTTGAGCCATTAAATTCAAACTTCGTATCAGTATGTATCACCATATTGAGATGAAGTGATTAGATTTTTGTTTACATAGGTCAAAAGTCAAAGGTCATAGAGGTCATTATGCATGAAATTAAGGATTTTAAAATTTTTTTATCACCATATTCCAACTATTTTGTGTACATATCTAGGGGAAGATAAAGTGATCGAATATTTGGTTTGCTAGGTCAAAGGTCAAAGGTCAAAGAGGTTACTTAATATGTATTAGTAGGAGGTTTCATTGTAGTTATCACAATATTTCAGAGACAGATAGAGTCATGAACTTAACTGAATTTAGGCGTTCATCTTGTTAAAAATCAAACGTGATAAATGAGCAGTGCACTTAACATACACCTCAAAGCTAACAATAGCAATGAAATATGCCGGATTGGTACAATAGCAGCACCCTTCAGAGTGCAGATCTGCACCCTTAATTGGGGTGCAGAATCTGCACCCCAATTAAGGGTGCAGACTTGAACCTTTTAGGGTGCATATGTGCACCCCTGTGTGGGGTTCGAAACTGCACCCCAATATAAGGTGCATTTTTTGCATCCTCTGGGTTCGTAACTGCACCCTAAAGGGTGCATCCTCGATTGCAATCGATCATCATTCTCGCCTCTTCACAGCTTAGCAGCAGACAATGAAAAGTTATTGCCGATATTTCATAAGTAACGCATGAATGGAACACAGGCAGTAAAGTACACGCCATCATGATATGAGGGGACTTCGGTGAGATCCATCGAGCCACGTCCGGGGGCGTTTACAGTGCGACAACTTGTTCTACTCATACAAATTTAAAAGTTGAAGCATGTACTCCACTATCTATATAACAAATCAGTACAGTAACAGTTAATAGTAAAACTAGCACCTTCACTAAAATGATATAATCTCGACTGAATTATGAAATGTAACTACGTATTCTTATTCAAATAACTTTTCTGACAAAGAAACCATCAAAATGAGCCATGATAAACTCCCATATAATGTGAATATGCAAATTATGCAAATTTTACTGCCTTAAAAGTAACGATACGTTGGTTGCTGTCAGCCTGTAAGCCGGTTTATGTTAGTCTTTGCGCGATTACTCTCTTGAAACACGTCATTACGGAGATTTTTGATTTAAGCAAATTTACGACACAAGCTAATTGGAAAGGATTTATTATTTTTTTCCTAACTTATTTCATTTCTATGCTTTTGAATATATGTATTTAGTCTTACTTCACGAGATGTAAGTGTCAACAATACTGGTGTGGGTATTCATGTAAGACTAATACTTCTGATCGAAGGGTGCAGAATTCAACCTTACACAATTTTGAACCCCGGTTTCTGCAAAGCGCACCCGTAGGAGTGCAAGATTCCACCCGAGCAGATATACGGGTGCTCCGCCCAAATATGCACCCTAAAGTGAACCCTAATTTCGGAGTGTGTATGGTTGTAGAGTCTGATATTCATAGCCTTTACAGATATTGCCACTTATATGGCACTGACTTCAGGGGATTTTCACGGTCATTTTATAGGCATTCAGACAAGTTCTTCTGTTCAGTGCAGATTTCTTTTCATGTATAAAATACAAAACAAAGTCGTTTGGCATGTACGTAATTCGTATAACAAGATTTAACTCTCATGCATACAAGCTGATCAGAATATGAATAATTGATTTGTGAAGATGAATTAAGTTGTAGTTCTGATAAAAGAAGTAGATCTAATTTACAAATTTAAAGTTATTTATTATGAACAAGTGTTCACCTAGAGATTGAGCTTGTATTTTGGAATTATTTTAGTCACTAAATACAAAGAGTGAGTTTGGATCTTGGAATGAGCTATAGCATTTTTGTTCATAGCATAGTATGAAGATACATTTTCAGTGACAAGTGTTAGACCAGTATAAATGTTTTGAATGATGCAAATGCATATATTTATGTACATTAGAGTTATGGCTTCCAAGTGACAATTATTAAAGCTCGGTTCAAGCATAGAACAGATTAGTTATTTGATAAACAAAAGTGGTATATATATTTATAGATGCATTTTATAGCGTAAAGATAAATTTTATAGCGTACAGATAAAACATGCAGTGAAAAATTATGTGTTTAGTTGATAGTTACGATTGGAATTCTGATTCTATTTCATTACAGGCACACAGAAAGAAGAAAACAAAAGAAACTTCAATTGTGCAATACTTATTTATTGTATTTTTCTATGCATTTGTTTTCTCATCACAAATTGAATTACCTGCATGTACCTGTCCTGTATATACAAGTATTCACATTACAGTTACCAGTTGAGAAGAGAATCTCTTACAAGGTTGCTTTGTTTATGAGTGCATACACAAATCGGCACCCGAGTACCTTTTTACTTTACTGTCCTCACCTCACCGGTCAAATTACAGACTTCGCTCTAGTGAAGATACTTCAATTTTACATGTTCCTAATAGAGTTGATTCGAAGAAGGGTGAAGCTAGCTTTGATTTTTGTGGTCCAAAACTGTGGAATAGTTTGCCAGCACATTTACGGTCGTGTACATCTACAGAATCTTTTAAGCAAAATCTAAAGACATATTTGTTTGTATTGTAGTTAAGTAATCTTGGAGAGCTGCATGTAAAGCGCATAGAGCAGTTTTAATTGATTATGCGCTATAAAAGTCACAGTTTATTATTATTATTATTATTATTACATCAATGAGATATTAAAGAGAGTTCGAATAATCCTATTCCAAAAGCCTGGAACTTTGTACATTTTTCATGCTCAGCTAGCCATTATGCATTACGCAGCCTGTTGATTATGTACAGAACGGTGATTTCCAAACAATGAATTATGATAATCCTTAAATCATATTCATAGCTTTTAAATCCGTAAGCCTCAAGCACCCAAATAGTTACCATAGTACAGAGCACTTTAACATAAAGTAGAAAAGCCTGTAACGTGATAAAATATCCTTTGACCGTGTATACATTTTACCTAGTACAAGCAATAATTATAAATTCAACACACACACAAAAAAAAAAAGAAGAAAAAAAAAGAGAGAAAAAAAAAAACGCATAGCACTTAATGGAACGGTACACTGTTTTGGAGTTAAATATACTCGTCATCTTCACATATTTTCAGCCTGTATTTTACAGTAGAATTAAACCTTACTCTCTGTCTCCAAAGCATATCTTAAATCATGAGCGATTGAAGATTCTTACAATTTTTTGTTATCGTGTCGTTATTTTGGAATATATTATACAACCAGTGATCTTGCATATGTTGGTGCAACCAGTCAAACATTCTGATAATCAACTATTCACGGTGTACATGGGATTTTACTTTGGAACATCAAATCATTCTAAAACCTATTCTTTTACAGCGTGTATGGTAGTGAATTCCATTACCATGGTTACCTCTGCGCATTATCGGAATTAGGTCAGTACCGTGTATATAACAACTATATGAAAAGTCCCATGGCATTTTGAAATCACTCTCTTGTGACATACAAATATACATTGACTTTTGTCGATGTGTATGTGTGTATACATATACATACCACAAACTGTTTGATCTAAATATGTGTCATATATTTCGATTTTTGTCCCCAATTTCTGGCAGTCTGTTAGCTCAGCCCCCATACCAAGTCAGCAAAAATCATCTGGTGTCTCTTGTTATATTATAATGACATCATAAGCTAGCTAAAAATAAGCATAGCAATCCACATCATTGCGAGTTTTACTACTGAACACCTGATAAGTGCACTTGCTCACAGTAACAACACAAGTTTTTTACAGACATCACTAAATCTTTCTTTTTAGTTTTAGGCAAGGCTGGAACATGTCTGCAATGGGAATGACTCGCAATTTCTGGCAGTCTGTTAGCTCAGCCCCCATACCTAGTCAGCAAAAAAATCACCTGGGTGCCGTTGCATAAAACTTGCTATTATAGTAACTTTTTATGGAATACTGGATTCTGATTGGCTCTTGAGCAACGTTACCATGGTAGTTACCATTGATGGCAAAGTTACTATAATAGTAAGTCTTTATGCAATGGCACCCAGGTGTCTCTTGTTATATTATAGTGACATCATAAGCTAGCTAAAAATAAGCATAGCAATGCACATCATTGCGAATTTTACTATACATGTACTGATAAGTGCACTTGCTCTCAGTAACAACACAAGTTTTTACACAATACAACCATGGCATCACAAAATCTTTCTTTTCAGGCAACGCGGGAACATGTCTGCCATGGGAATGACTCTCATATTATGGGAGGATGTGAGGTACTTTTTCCCCTTCCCACTTGTCGAAAAGAAAAATAGCTATTCAGCTTTTTACCAAAGTGGAATTTTACAAGTATTGTTGCAAGAAATGTCAGAAAATCCACTCTAGCAGGCTTTAATGTTCCCTTTTCAGGTTATAATGTCGCTGAAAAGCTTAAAACCTTTTCGAATACATAGTAGAGTTTTTCATTAAATACACATCAGACCTACTTTTTACATTGCGTCTTTTATAAATTATTTGAAAGCAAACAAACACCGATAGAGCATATATGCGGGTAAAATTTCCACTGATATGTCAAGGATATCAATTATCAACGACAGATTCTGCCGAAATAAATATTGGGGCCGTTACTTGGATGTAAAGAAATGTAATGCCGAAATTTTACACAAATCCTTTACGAGTCTTTATGAATATCAGTAATGTGCACTATAAGGGATGAGTGAGTGAAAAGATTGATAATGTGTGTTTCTTTTAAATGAAAAGTTCTTTCCATTTTGCTCCTCCTATATCCTGAAAAATTGTCATCACTTTCAGGACATTGCTGTTGGTATTCTCTGCTTCATCAGGCAACTGTTGGGCCGGATTGCTTGCAGGTGCTGGGGAGTCCAGTATCAAGAATGCTTGCTGGATTCTGTCCGATTCATTCTGAATATAAGTGAATGAATACTCATCATATATCAACTAATGGGTAAGCAAATGTGAATGTAAATACAAACACGGATTTTTTTTACTTGAACTTTTCCTTTTGTTTCCTGCGTGGTGGTATAAACGTATCATTTCCTTCGTATGAAAAAAAACAAAGGAAATTTTCTAAATATATTAGGTAATATGGCAATAATAATCAGTTCCGATTAGGAACGTTGAATTCTTCATTATCAAAATATTAAAATACATGTACATGTATGGCCCAGGTGCCCACACTACGTTGGGCTAATGTCATTAGTGAGCTTTCGATTTGCGACGGGGGAAATCTAGCACGGTAACTCGAGACGAAAATCGATCTGCGCATGCGCGAAATCCCGAATCTCTCCGTAACGCGGAATTTGACGACGGTCATCGAGCAAAATAGCGTCCGCTCCAAAATAGTATGGAGAGCGGTAAATTTCTGTGCGATGCATGTAAACAACTGCGCGGCCGGCCGGCACATCGTACGCACGTGTTAGGAATCATCAGTGCAGCTCCCGTAGCCGTCGCGTGAACGGAAACGAAATGGCTTCAGAACAGGACGGGAGCTTGGGTGTGAGAACGGTCGCGATCTGTCAAATCCCCCGTACCGTGCGTCTCCCGTCGCAGATCGAAAGCTCACTAATATTGTCGATACGGTCGCAGTCAGTGAGGGAACGGTGGAAAAACGATGTGCTTACCTTGGTCCAAGGTCAACATGTCATTGTTTGAGCCAATGTTGGCACGACACAAAAAAGAAGTTGGTCTGTTTTCATGCTCAAAATCAGTAATTTAAGTTATAAATAATCTGTGGGACATCATCTCAACCGATGAAAGGGCGCCATCAATAATACGACAACAGTCATGCTTGCGACGTTAGAGAAACGTATTGCACACGTTGGTCTAACGATAGCCCAACGTAGTAGTGCGCCCCTTCAGAAATATCAAACCCTTCTCTCGTAAATATTCTACTCACCATTTGAACAACAACGTTCATACAGTCAATGCCAGGCTGTATGACTTGACCCATCTCTCGTAACGCACTTTCTGCTTGGCTAACGTCACGACGGATGACCTCTAGCTCCTGATCGGTCAGGTCACGAGATTCTCTTTTCAACAAGAGTTCGAGTCGTTGCAGAGACGGGTGCGGCAGAATGGTAAAGGGGGTAAAGGCAGATGAACCAAAACTGCTTTCTGATTGGACAGTAGAGGAGAAAATGTGGATTTTCCAGTTGTGTAATCATGAACTTTCATGTATTTCAAATATTCATGTATGTTTATATTTGATATGATATACTCTTATATCGTTGATGATCCTTTCATAGGCGTACGGGCACAAAGTCGCCTTGGGGCTGACGTCTCCTGCCGGAATATTCAATTTAAAGTTATTAATAATATTCAAGCGAGCAACAGTTTTGAGGACACTTTTACTTGTAGTAATACAATAGGCTACTGAGTTAAATGTATTTGATGTTACTAACCTTGTTTTTTATTTTCTTCTCTCTGATCAGTAGATGTTTTAACCTGTTTCTTGCCGCGCATACTAGAGAGTGTGTAGAGGTATGGGTTGAGAGAGGAGTTGATAGGGAGGACGAAAACAGCCGTCCATGCATACACCTAACAAAACAAAACAAAATGAAATTAAGGAAATGATATACCATACACTGCTAGAATACACAGTGCTGACCGTCGCGGGAGGGATAATTACAGTGTAAATCAATGGTTTTCAAACTGTTACACTTGTTTGCAGATGGGATAGGTATGTGTAGATCATCTGACTATTAAGTTTGACCTAATAATATTGGCCACTTATATAGCGCTCAGTGACACAGTGACACTCATGGCGCTTAGACATCATTACCCCGGTTATCAGAGCCGAGCCGCCAAAGTAACTAGCGCTCAAGCATACCAGGTACCCATTTACACCTGGGTGGAGAGTGGCAAATGTAGATTAGTGTATTGTATTACATTAAATTATGGTAGAAAAAAAATTCAGCCTTTTTCCATTAATTCAATTCAAACCTTTCATTATTCTGGGGTGCCATTGTAAGGTCTTAAATCGGAAATACACTAGTTAAAACAGAGTCAGGAAGGAATTATTGCATTAATCAATGATACAAGTTTTTTTTTCTCGGAATACATTTTGCCAATATCGAAAATAGCCTTTAGTTTATATTGGTATTCACCTGAGCAGAGATTTTAAGTTTCCCTGCCGCTGACAAGAGACCCATTATGATAATAGGGAACCAGCAAATCAGATCAGTTCCTACTATCAGTGACATCTTCCACGCCAATTTGATGTCCTCAGTGAGACCTTTATCCTCTCTCAATCCCTTCCCGGTCTTAGCAACCTTCTGCTTTGACTGTTGATAGCAGATATACATAGCGATGTAACAGAGCAGTGTGATAAGGAAGGCTACAAAGTTGGCTCCAATGAAAAGGGAAATTGAGTAATGCCATCCTGCAGGACGCTCAACCGTCAAAGGGAGGGCCAAACAGACCCCGGACTGTCCGTAGAAGTTGCCTTTACTGTACGCCGGGATTACCAGAGGCAAGACGCTAACCAGAATTGCTATGAACCAGATGAAGAGTTGAGAGCATCGAGTAGCCCTGGGAGAGAGGTGGAGTCCATGCTTGAAGGGTAGAAGGACATGAATGCACCGGTCGAGACTGATCATCATGATGAACATGACAGAAGCTTCACTTGATACGACCGAAAGCACTCCCGCCATCTTGCAGAGGGCGCTAGACTGCCATTCGTCAGCATGCAATGCATAGTTTCCCCGATAATAGATATCGGCAGATGCAATCATGATCATGTACAGACCCATCATAAAATCCGAAACGGCCAAATTCGTGATGAAACTTGACTGTACAATGGCTTTCCTATCTTTCTTTTGATTGAACACTCTGTAAGCGAAGACAAACGCGTTCCCGACAAAAGCACTACCTCCAAGAATCCAAATGAAAATTCGTCGGAGTTCACTGGCCATGAGTTCTTCGCAAGATGAGAATTGATCACGTGGTGCAAGGCAGCCACCAGAATCCACCAATCCCGCAAGACAACAGAAAACGTAGCGGTCGGCATGTCTGTTGAAGGAAGTATGCCATCGTGATTACATATAGGATTAATAACATGTATACTTTAAAACCAATGCTTCTTGTAAAAACCACTGACATAAGATTGTGACATAATGACAGTCATGATTGTGGTTACATAGCAAAGTACTCATGTATTTGTTGTCCTAAATGTTAATCAGGTTAAGGAATCATCAATCACGTCAAATCCACCCTTTGTAATAATTTGATTTGTGTGAAAGCAGAAAAATCAGGAAAGCAGATTGGTCAAAGTTTGAACGAAATCGCACAAGCATTTTCAAAAGTTTTAATCACTATACACATGGGAATTCCAAATTGGCCGTATCGGTACGGTCACTCTGATGTAGCGGCGATCATCTTCCCCATTCGTTCCAGCACATAAAATGACTAAAATGTCATTTTTATCAGAATGTATAACTCAATAGGAATTTTTTTTTTTGAGGACATATAGCAATATGCTATCTAAATTATATTTCGAGTACTGCCCGAGGGAAAAGGCGCTCAGGAGAAAACCGAAATTTAATGATATTTTGGTGTACGACAAAAGGGAGAGCTCACTGTGAATACGTCACAATCGATTCACTAAATTGCCAATATGAGATTCGCATAGATGTAGTGAACTCATTTTTCAAACCTTCATAACTTTCTTTATCTTTGTCCGATTTCTTCCAAACTTTCACCATCCTGTTCGCTTATTTTTCTCCTTTCCCACAAATCAACTTTTTACAGAGATTGGATTGTCTTTTAAGGTCAAGGTTTTTTAATGCTATTTCTTACCACAATATTTCTTTTATGTGAACCGTGGTGATACACATGTTAATGTACATATTTATATGCTTGTTAATGCTGTTTTATTGTATTTCACTGTAAATGTGTGGCAGTAAGTCTTCTGGCTTTTGCCATGTTTTTCAGTGTGAATAAAACCGAAATTTAACTGAAGTGAATGATTTTAAATGCAACATACCACAGAAATGCTCATCATCTTGTTCCGGACAATGTATGACATCATCGCATACGTGATCAGGACTGATACAGTAGAGTTTCCCGCGACATCTGTATGACCCATCGGGACATTCAAACTTATCTATTTGGTAATTAGTGAAGATATGACGGTGCACAAATAAAAAAGAAATATATTCAGTGTGAATGAGAAAAATCAAGATTGAAACTTTAAAATTAAATTGTTGTTTATTAAAATCATAAGCATTAAAATTTCAATGTTTTAAAAGAAAAGATTTTATAGGATTATATGACAACTTTTTGTTGGGTAACTTTATACAGTTACTTACAAAATCATGTTCAGCTTATGGTTTATCAATATATTTCACTGGCCTATCCTAAATCCATTACGTGCCACTAGGCGACTCGCTATAATTTTAGATATTTAGATATTTAGATATTTTATATATCTGAAAAACATATGATATTGATAGATATAAAAACAGGTTTTCCTGTTATAATTAACAAAACAGCAATATACCATATAAAATAATGAACTAAAAAACAACAACTGAAATCACCACAGAAAGCCTCGTCTTCTCCGGAGGGGCAGTCCATTTTGCCGTCGCATCGATATCGGAGAGGAATGCAATACGAAAACGGGCACTTGAGGTAGGAAACTGGGCACTCAAAATCAACTGTCAGTAGAAAATGAACAATTGTTTTACAAAATTAATCGATGTAATAATGATAATAATATAAGGTGAAATAAAGGGAGTCCTTTATAGTACTTTATTCTGAGCACAAAACTGAACAACGGATAATATATAATGAACAATGTCTACGAGGTCCAAAGAATTTAAGGGAAGTTAAGTTCTAGTAAAGGTTAAAAATAATTTGTGAGCTTTTTTATTTGACGAGAAATAGCTGAAGTATTCGGGCCGAACAATCACGCAACATTTGTGTGCAGTCAAATATACCCTTTTCTGTGTGCAGTGTATGTGCTCGTCATTGAGAATGGGTTAATTTATTATCAATTTGGTGATTTCAAGACCTCACTCATACACCAATTCTTGTGTAGACATGATCAACCTTTCCCTATTGCTTTGAGACAATTTCTTTCACAAGGTAATTGTACGACCAGAACCATATTAATAGATTAAAATGTTTAATACCATTTACGTTTCATTGTAGTACACCTCTAGAATACAATCAAGCGAAAGGCAGTATTTACGATTTCTGTAACATATTTTAGTAATTCCCATATCATGTCATATGCAGGGGCGGCGCCAGGGCATTTTGATAGGAGGGGCAAGACGACCTAAAGATGACGTCATATTTTTTCTCCATTAAATAACAGGGGTAATATAGAGTTATATGTTTAAGACCTCTCTTTTTAATACTCCTCTTTCTTCTTTCTTCCCTTTTCTTCCTCCTTTTCTTCTTTTTTCTTCTTTTTTTTCTTTTTTCACTACTTGAAAAATCATAGGGGGGGGGGGGCGGTCGCCCCCTCTGCCCCCTGTAGCGCCGCCCCTGGTCATATGTAGTACATACGAGCATCTTACCACAAGCTCTTAAATGAGTGACGTCTCGACAGCCGATGAAGAACCCAAATTCATCAAGTTCATAAATACACCGTGTTGTGTATAAAGCGCATCCTCCGTTATTGCACATGATATCCGTATCCGAATGACAAACATCACCCGGAGTGCTTAAAGCTGTTAAAATAGACGTGGATAATGGCATGGATTTTTGCAAATGATTTCATCTAAGATACCTCAATAGAATTCCGTCAGATCAAGAAGAATAGGCATACGATCCGTAATACTGAATGTGGAATACCGTTTACACATTTCATTAAAAAAAATTAAAGGTAACTTAATATTTTCCGATACATTTCATTAAAAAAAATAAGGTAACTTAATATTTTCCGATCTGGAAAAAATGTAATGCATACAGAATAACATCATCATAATTCAAGAGTATGGAAATACGGGGAAGAAAGCAGGAGCTTGTGCCGGGTACATCCAGTACACTATATAATGTTTGAAATTATAAACAGAGTTTCACACGTTATATCCCACGAAACTTAAGGTGAAAAAAAAAAAATTAATCAATTCGTTGGTTGCAGAATTTAATGTGGATGGGATTTCGGATGATGCAGAACTCATGTTTAACTTACAACATGCTTGTTCATCCTCATTGGTATTTCCTATGCAGTCCATGACCCCATCACATTGAATCTTTTGTGGAAAAAGCGAGCCATCGAAGCACTGGAAAGCAGAGCGAGAGAGCTCCAAAACTGTGTCGGTAGAGTAGACAATTGTACAAACACTATTATAACTCATTAATGACGCCTGCCCAAATTTTGTTGTTTTGGCTAAATAACTTTTTATTCAGAGCCGTAAAAAGTATACCAGATGCATGAACATTGAAAAAGAAAAAAATCTGATCACACTTTTTCCGTTTCTGTTGCCTCTTTATGGGGCATTACATGAGGAATTTTCAAAGGAAGATTCACTTAAATCTTTTAATTGGCAAGAATGTTCCAACTTAATCAAATATTTCTTTTGGTGAAATCACTGTATGAATAGTTGTTGTGCTTCCATTAATAGTAAATAAAGTTAGTAAAATTCTAATTGATTCTAAAGAAAAACATTCATTTCACATGTAGACTAAATCAAGGGAAATTATTTGTTTAATAAATCTAAGAGCCATACATGTATATTTTTCTTTGAAAATGAATATCTGCATCGTTTATCAAGCCAATAATGGTGGAGATGATATATCATTACCACATCCTTTTTCGTCTGAAGAATCATAACAATGGTTGATAAAATCGCATCTCTTCCTCGACGGAATACACTGACCATTGTCGCAAGCAAACTCATCGACTGTACAGGGTGGTATAACTGAAAAGGAGTGTAAAATTTTAGAGAAGGGTGAGTTGCGCTGAGGTAAAGAAGAAAACCGAATTGTGAGCTTTCTCATTTTTTAAAATTCTCATGTGGAAGAGTAATGTAACACAATATACAAAAATATAGAAATATTTATAACTTTGATCGAATTTCTGATGCCACATCTTTGCGCAGTCCCACGTACCCATATCTGTGTCTATTGCTTTTTAGTATTTGTGATTTTCAGCAAGGTGTCCAAATTGACTAAACTATTACAAAATCAAAAATAAAGAATGGCCAAAAAAAAAAAAAAATCAGAATAAAAAATATTCGATTTTGTACTATAGTTTGTGTTTCTTCCATGATGTGTAAAATGCACACTTTCAAAGAAAAAAATAGAAGAAATAAGTAAACCCTCCTTGGTAAAATTGATGTTTTTCTGGACTTACCACATTCACTTTCATCTGAGTTATCCAAGCAATGAGGTATGGAATCGCAATAGAAGGAAATTGATATAAAAGATCTGTCTCTGCACTGAAACTGATCTAAATCACAACCTGGATCATAATGAAATATGTTAACATTCAAATAGTCCATGTAAAATGCATGGTTTTGTTTTGAATTCTCCTAACGTTAGGTTGCAGCATTTCCTAAAATAGACGAATACGTGTCCATAACATGAGATCGAAAATAGGATGAATTTTGTCTTCATGTTAGATATGACGAAAACATGATAACAATTTCTGGAAATCATTAGACTGAGCCTGAAGGGAGAATAAGCCCTTTTTTCAGATCAGAAAAATTCAAAACTTTCCCTAAAATACTTGAATTTGAAAGTAACACGCAAAACGTTCATTATGCCAACAAGGCATGGTCGTGTATTGGTACATCACATTCTTTTCTACTCATGGAAAAGGTAACTAAGTTTTGACGAAATTACCTTCCACCACATTTTTATAGATGAAGGCATGCTTATATGTAAGTTTAAAAAAAAATGTTATTACCAATTAAAAGAACACAGTGGCGAAGGTAATTGTTTTTGAAATGCTTCACCTCTAACTTCGAATATGACTAGAAATATTTACATTTTTTAGAGTTGATAAATTTGGCCGCTTTTGTGTTGTCTCATACGCTTACATTTATGTGCAATCTTTGTAGATTTGTGACGAATTTTGAGTGTTCCAAAATGCAACTCCAACGAAATTACCCAACGCAACCTCTAGATATACAATTTGCCCATAAATTATTTGTATGCGAAAATAAGGCAAGGATTAAATCATATGATATCACACGTGTTGGGCCTACCTTCTTGGCAGTTGTCTTCATCACTCCCATCCATACAGTCGGCAGTTAGATCACAAACACCGGTATATATTTATGTGATGTATAAACTTATGATATCATTGTTTATTCATTGAACTGATGTGTATCGTTTATGCCTATACTGAAACAAAAATAAATAAATAAAATGAAATCAAAAGTAGTTTCGAAAGGCTTCCCAGAAACCACATTCACACATTTAGCACAACCCGTACCACTGCAGAATTTCTTTTATCTATGAAGCAAAATGAATTCATGTGGCTTACTGAGGTGGGATGTACCAGTCCGTGTAGGACATCGGTGTACCATCATTCCAATGAAATATACCACGTTCGTCTCTGTTGCCCAGACCTACAATCATAATTGGTTATAGGACATTGTCTAAGACAAGATACATGTATACAATGTTTGATATGAAACATAATACTGCTCTAGCAAAATCTGGGGTAATAATTTCCAAACCATTTGGAAGCAAAAAGGGACAGTATCATTGTGAAATTTGCTGTACAGTACAGTTAGGCTTATTATTATCATTATCATTAGTATAACTATCACTGTTAATGCTATAATAATAATGATAATAAAGATGATTTATACTAACTTGAATTTTATTCTTATTGTGGTAACTCTTTGTATAGAGTACCAATGGGACGAGTTAGCACTAATTAGATTAATGGTGAGTGGATGCGAATCACGTCGTGGATTATCATAAACTTAGCGGATTATGTTCTGTCTTCTTGCTTAAAGCATTTGTAATATATAAATTACATGCACTGGACAGAATGAATGCATACGCTGAACGATAATTAGAATGTGTACATAGAGAAAAGGTGCGTGGGCGAGGGTGGGCTGGTGTGTGGGTGACTGTATGTCGTTTTAAGTTACTTGAAGCAGGTGAAGATGATTTACAAAAACAAATCTTCATTAGGTATTTGGGTTGAATGGTTAGATCGACTGGTGGTTGATTCTTTTCTCTTATTGGGCAAAACAGTCTTTGATTAAAAAAAAAATATTTCATTTTGTTTTAGATGGATAAAAAGGTATGAAACATCTTTGGCAAAGAGTGCTATGGGACTAACAAATCGTTTTACCTATATACGTCTCTATCTCTGTCGCTTCCCATTGGGAAGATATCATATAATGCAAAAATATCATCTCGTCTTGGTCACGAATAGTGACTAAATGGGTATCTTTCTTCTCCTGGCACATCATTTCTGCCTCGTTCCATGTAAATGCTGCTGAGTTGATGAACAGACGGTAGCAGGAGCCTTTGAAAGCATCCCATTCATCAGGACAGGTATAATCTACATAAATTTTAAAAGAGAGGGAGAAAGTTATAAACTAACCTTCAAAAACCTTACACATTGGACATGGCCTTATACCAAGAAGCTCTTCAAGCGATTGTAGCGTATCCTCATGGTTTTGGATATTTTATGTTGTACCTGTAACCCGTCATGAGATATATTGCAAGTCTCTGTCTCATAATCTTTTCTTTTGCCATGTTATCAATAATCATAACTTTCGTGTAATAATTCGGTTTATCAAAATCAGAAATTTCATATTTATTTGATAAAAACACAGCAACTTCTGGTGAGAGATGTTTGAATTTAACCTCTAGCAGTGTCTAGACAAGCGTGAACAACTTACTTTCTTTGCTGATGATCACATCAGGAATTATAATAGACGACGAATACTCGGCCAAGAAACCGGAACCACTACCAATACTATCAGAGTGGAACTGGATCTCCATCCGCTTCAACGACGACACAACCAATCCCGATGGTTTGTTTTGATCGCAGAACCGCCCAAGGGAAGTTTGAGATGTTTTGTCTATAATGATGACGTAGTCCTCATCACATCCTACTTCTAGGGATTTGACTTCTAGTTCTACGAAGTACAAACTGATCTGGGTCCATGGTTTGGTAGCGATGTTCCAGGAGAGGTCCAGATCAGGGGGGTATGAATGGAAGTAACTCGGAGACATTACAAAGCCAGAGCCTTGCTTGCAGGAGGAAGATTCCTCAGTTGTGCCTCCAACTCCATCGCTACATCCAGGTTTATCTGTAGCATAAAACATCTTATTATGATATGCTGATCTCTCAGTCGATCTATTTATATACATGCACTTGGACTATAGTCATATTACCTCTTCGGGAACCCTTAGTCTATGCACAAACTTAGAGATATCTAAAAGCAAATGTGCACTACAAACAGCTTGGTCGTATTTGTTGATCAACTTTTATTACATGTGATGTATAATGTCATTTCCACTGCTAGAAATACACACCATATTACCCTGAATTCAGAAAAGTACAGATAATTTAGTTATAAACAAGTGTAATAATATGAACAAATCTGTAATGTATTATTACTTATCTGTTAAAAAGCATTTGAACTGTCATACTATTATGCCATAACCTATCATTCTGCAATTATATTCCCACTTGAAGATTAACCATAATATTCATACAGCCCAAAACAGCAATAGATATGTCATAAATTTGCCTGTACTGTGATTCCTTTTTTTTTTTTTTTTTTTTTTAGTCTTCTAATCCACTTTCAATTCTAAAATAATTCTGGATATTATATTAATCTGCAGCATTATCTTAGTACACAGTGATTTATATTTCATATGTATTTATAAAATTTGGTAATTATCTAGCCTCCATAAAATACACAGAGGAGGCAAACCTCCTCTGTCTATTTCTATCATTCCCCATGTATTTTTCAATTTATTGCAATTAAATTTCAAATCATAATGTATACTTGCATTGCAATTTTTAATATGAAAGTATATTAGCATTTTTAATGTTACATGCAAGATGTTTTTAATGATATTCTGGTAAGATTTAACCTTTTCAAGTTGAATTTTAAGTCAGATTTCATTTCTTTTCATTTTGTTTTCTTCATTTTTTGAATAGTGGATTATCCAATATTCCCTTCTTGTTTTTTCCAAGGTCTCAATCAAACAGATATTTTCACGAATTAATCAACATTGATGACAGGCAGTTTTATCCGAATCCGATGTAATTTACATTTTGCAATTTTCAATACTTCACTGTAATTTTCTGGACGATCATTTGTTTTCATTTGTATAATTATATATGTATATTGTGCAATATCTATTATATTTCTCGGAATGGCATGTGCGGGTTCACATGCCTACGGGCAACAGAGAAGAATTTCTCTTTTGTAAACCCTGACCCACATGCCATTCCGTCTTATCTTATTCTATTTTATCTATTACTCTGTATGCATATCTTGTACTCGTTTTTATGGTCGAATAAATAATAATAATAATAATAATAATTTTGTTTGATGTTTGTGGTAAAAAAAATCATTATGTTGTTCTTTTGAACCTTGAACTTTAAACAAGACGACCATGCCAACATACCTACATAACCATAGGCAGCACTGGCACCTGAAATCTGAGTCAGCAATCCTGACAAAATCGTCACTGATAGATTTGAAGATGACGAAACAAATACTGAAGGGACATCACCGAGGTCAAAGGATACGTCTTTGCTACTGGCCGTGTCTCTGATCCAAAGTACACAATCCGAGTTCTCGCTGCTGTCAATTACGGTCTTGATTGGAAAAGAAAATGTTTTTGAAAGTATTCTGCCTTTACATTTCGTGAAACCGATTCATATTGGTTTCAAAACTTTTCACACAGCAACCAAATATGAAAAGAAAATGTACGTTTTAAAAAAAAGAACATTTTTTTTTGTCATCGAAAAAGGCAATTTTCACATTCTTCGTGGTCACTAATGTAAAAGCTTTTCACTTCCATTACATATGATGTGATCAAACATCACTTTAAAGATAAGGCCTACCTGAAATCCACTAAAAATAAACACCACATATTGGCCTTCTGACAAGCTAATGTCCTGCTGGCACATAGCACGAGGAGGGAATGTTCTTGACTGGTCCATTGATATCTCCCCTGCTACCTCAGGTAAAAGATACGCCGATGAGCAGTTCTCCTCGCAGTATGACGATATACAGTCTGACAAAAAAGAGAAGTGGATAATTTTTTTGTATGAAGGACTTCCACTCTCACAAAGAGTGAAACCATTTTTTTTTTTTTTTTTTTTACCACGGTTCTACCCTTTTCAACAAGAGGATTGTTATGTCATTCGGCAAATATATAAACACACCAATACCCCAGCACCTTTAAGGAAAATGGGTGGCTGCCGAGCAAAATAGCACATGATTACGAGGTCATCGTATTTCACAGTCAAAATTTCCCCCGCGGTATGGTTTTGGGTCAGGCGTAAAAAATGAATATGGTTAATTTTTAAGATTAAGGGTAAGGATAAAGATGTAAGAGTTGGGGTGAAGGGGCTGGTGTGGATGACATACCCACGGCAGTAGCAGCATCGACACTCATTCACAGAAATGGTAACTATAAATAAGCCTAATTGACTGCAATTTAAATTCTTACCAACGCTTTGGCATCCTAACAGCTCTATTCGGAAACACAATGTACTGTTCCAGTCTGTTGGAAGTATGCTATATCGTTTAGCGGTGATACTCTCTGGTAGAGATACTTTACACATCGATGTCTCACAATCAGATAAATCCTGTAGGTTTATACAACGATATGACATGATTACACAATACTATTGCAATATATGTGTAGAATTAATCTTAGACTTGTTTATATATGTATCTATTATGCGCTGAAATTTTACTCAAAGAAAACTAGATTCGAGTGATAAACTTAATTAGGAAAATACAGTGTAGAGGGAAATGTGGTATAAGTAATAGGGAAAACAGTAAACACTATACATGGTACGTGTAACACAGCAGCCTCCCACACATATATACACACACACACACACACCAACCACACGCCCACATGTGAACATGAACGGAAATGTTAGTTTTTAAATCTTTAAAGAAGTTTTCAGTCCGCTTCAATATTAACAAAAATGACTAACATGGCTATTTCTTCAAAGAGTGGAAAAAGCTAATTTAATAGGTTCAAGGGTCTACATTATCTTCACTTATCGTGTACAATATTTGTGATGGTCGTTTGCAATATCAATAGTAGTTTAATTGCTAGTTTCACAATACTATGCTCATCAATCATAAATTTAGCACACAATTAGGGAAGGACTCACAAAATGAAATGCGTTCGACGAATCATTTGAGACAGCGGTCAGGTTAAAGGAACGAATTCGTGAACTGTAACACTGCTGAATGATGACTTCACGAACTATGGTGCTAGTCCCAAAGACAACTTCAACCCCACTGTCGTAGCCGGAAGAGCGCCCTCCCCATCCTGTCAAAGGTCTGTGTTCGTAAGATAGAAGCCTTAAAGCATCTAAATCCGATTCCGTTTCGTTCAGACCTATTTGCATCTGATCATTTGTTAATACAAGGATACCAGAAGAAAAGCCGAGATCAAAATAGCAGCCTATGTATAGAAGGAGAAAAAACAAAGACACAGTACAGCTTGTAATCTTGAGAAGATGTTCAACTCATACAAATTCCGCTATAAATCTTCATCTCTGAAATATTTGGACAATACTTCTAAACCCTGCAACAGTTTTGACGTTCACTGTAAGGCGGTGTTTAAACTACATTTCTTAAAAAAAAAAGAAGGTTTGTTTATGACGATGCATACGTGAAAACATTTTCCTCGAATGCATGATTTTGGAAATAAGGCATTGCAGTATGAATGAAAATATACGAATATGGAAAAAGAGGTGAATTTGAATCGGCTTAATTATGGCAAATGCAAACGGTAGGTGACTACCTTGTGTTTCAACGTATCTGTTATCTGTTATATATCCTAGGACATGTAGTCACGAGGAATAACTTGCCACCAACTGCTTCTTTAGAACGTACAATGTGTTTATAAAATGTCCACTCGCATAGAGATTTGTGTTAGCCTGAGATACGGACCAAGGACCACCTTAGGTCGATGTTCATAGCTGTGCAGCCTAATCTACTGGGTGATAGTATGCATACTTTCATTTTGCATACGATCCTAGTGGGTGTATGATGTTGTCGAAACACATTGGTGTCGAAACAACGAGTGTAAGCGTTACGTATTTCCCCACCGCTCTGACATCCAAGGATCTCCAAACGCAGGGACAGAAGACTGGGATCTTTGCTTCTTGGTGTAATACGGACGTGAAAAGTCCATCGAGGCTGTACGAAGAGTATCAGTGACACTAACTCCGGATTCCACCTTTCCTGAATGACCTTTCATGGAAAGAAAAACACCCAGAGGCATTGTTAGTTGGTGTTAAGAAGTAAACAAAACATGTAATGAAATATAAGATTGAAATCAAATGGCTGAAACCTTAGAATTGCCTTAACATATATTTTCTTTTTATAAATATTTTTTTTTTACGCAGGCTACGATAGGCTACAGCACTTTTGAATTTAGAGAAGGAGACTTTTGATAATTAGCCATATTAACAGCCGGGGGCACTATCAAGGAGCCCCCTCAGAAGTTGAATGCCCTTAAAATTGCACAACCGCAGCCTCACTTTTCCTAAGAATGATTCCTGCTAAATTATAAAAATATCAATTGTACATTGTCGAAAAGGCGACAATATGTAAAAGATTGCGGACGAAGAAAGAAGGCTGATCACAAGAATAACTTCATAAAAAACCCCACCAAATTATCACATTACCTCTTCACTTTCATCTTCGAAAGTCACAAGAATAGATTCAAGCCATGTTCCAACGCTCTCTTTACCGCCTTGGATCAGGATACCGGTGATGTAATGAACTTGGCCAAAGTTTACCTATAGCAAATGTAAGTGATAACACACTGAATCCAGTGTCAATGATTGTGATCTGAAATCTATTGCATTCGTCAATGACTTTCTTAATAATTTTTGACAAAAATTTAAATATTTATAAGCCTATCAGTCCTTTAGATATAAAGATATTTATGATTGAACACAGAAATCGCAATGCATTGCCAAACAGTGGAGGAAGTCAAACAATAATTTAACCTTAATGGTAGAGTCATCTACTTCCGGGTCAGGTATCCATGACGACGGTCCGTGAAGCCTTGCCTGAATTGGGCTATGTGTCCTATCTCTCTGACTGGTCGCAGAGAGACTGTTATCTCGTATCCAACCGCTCTCCATTCCAAGAGGGATGAGACAGTGACCTGTAAAAATGATAACCAGCCAAACAAATTGAAAAATATGACTTCATGAAGTGGAAAACCATAGCTGTAAAGACAAGCCGCTAAGTTTCAATCTAGGGTTAATGCTTCAGAAAAAAAAAATGATCGGTACATTATTTAATCCGGCACCCTTATCCCAATACAATATAGTTCCAGCCACGTCCACGTACACTATAAACAACGTATTAAAATGTTCCGGCAGAAGTACTTTGGAAAGGGACTTTTTGCGTAACATTATACTAATTTCTAATGAGGTAATGTTAAAAAGGATATAGAAACCCTTATTTACAATCTAACAGTTAAGTTCCAATTCGCTTTGCTATTAGCGATATTAATTCTAATGTCTGTACAACCGGACAAAGGGGACCTTTTGATCAGCTCATTTCTATCAGATCCCTGTACAATTTTGAAGATCTGGAATGATTTAACCTTAAGGCCAGTGGCTTAGCTAGGATTTTTTACAAGAGGGGAAAATTCTGCTTGAAGGTAGACCCGTATTTTTTTCTTCTCGCCAGCCCTCCAAAACTCGCTCAGTTGGGGGATCTCAGCTACGCTAGTGCTTAAGGCTACATATTACGTCCTGTATTCGACGTGTGCTGTGTAGTGATCCGAAAAAAGAAGATCTCTGCAAATATACGTTTAGCTATAAATGGCTGCAAATGACATTAATGAGGCAACACAGGAATGAAGTAACGAACCTTCTCCTTGAATAGGTCTGATCTCCACTACAAATCCTTCACCTATTCCAGATGAATCTGAAGTGAACCTTATCCATACCCTGTCCGACCAAATGACGAAGTCTGATGGAGCAAGAAACCCAGTGAATCGGCCCGCGACACTGTTTGTGTCGTTTGAATCAATGCCCTTTCCGACAGACAGTACGTCTCCTTGATCTTTCAAACCAAAGTTGATGAAACGGAGAAGGACACCGAAGCCAGTTGGTGTTTCGACGTTCCATTCTATAAAAACGTTGTTTTCGTACGGCATCGGGTAGGTCGGAGATTCCAGCACATGGACATCGTTGACATCAAGAACGATAGGTACTTAGTGAGATAGAGAGGATTTAGAAGAATAGTTTGTTGCAAGAAATTGTTTTCTTAGATATTTTAACGACCCTCTGCATTCGTTTTGTCTCAGTAACAATAAAACGTTTACTTCGTATCAGATAAGATAAAGTTGGGTTCTGATGAGGGAAATGTAACTAGTTACATTTCCCTGTTCTGATCATGCGATTACAATGTGAAAGAAACTGTCTAGAAAGGATGGGTGTATACTGTGATGTTTTGGAATCATCACAATTATAAGAAATTTGATTTGATTTGATTTGATTTGATTTATTTTTCCGTTTCAAAATAATTATACATGATACATATCGATCAAACGAATAAACATAAAACAATGTATAAGTGTAGTAAATCAAACTAACATACAAAGATAAAGGGTACTAAGAAGAGTACAAAAAATAATTTACACAAACGGATCATTATTGACCTAACATATAAAATGAAACGGAGGGAGCATGCTAAGAAAGCAATGCTTGTATGATGCATGCCCCAAAGACTTAAATACGTAAACGAATTTTGGTCAAACAAAATTATAATAATTGGATAAATAGTGGCGAAAGTTACAGAAAAATTCACGGTATGCCAACATAGGTTTCTAGGAAAACAAATTGAAAGGAAATTGACACAATCTTGCTGAAAATCACATGCACTGCACACAAAAATGGATATATGGGACTACACACACACACACACACACACACACACACCCACACACAAGGTGAATAGATAGTTGGTTAGTTCTCATTATATCAATATCTACAGAAGATGATTATTGTCGTATAAAGAAACTTTGTAGTTTACAAAGCAGTTTTATACAACAAACGTCACAAGTTTAAAATTGTACAGACTCTTTTGCAAACCGCCTTAAAAACACCTGCGTTTTTTTAATAGGCTGTTTACTGCTTTAAATTTGAACGAGCCTACGCTATGAATATTTATATACAATGTCTATAAGTAATATATGGCATGCAAGGAACCATATACATTAACAGAATATGGAAGTCAAGTCGGGGCCCATTTCTTAGTGCTGGCGACAGTTTTCTTCGTCGAGAGTATCCAAATACGCCGGGGAGATTTCGTGACGGTATACCAAATCCGCCAAAAGAACCATATCCGCCGTTACACTGGCACATACCAGCAAATACACCTCATCTTTACTTACGCATCATGGAATTAAGATCATGTTCAGAACAATGACTCGATATAGTTACGCATTAAAATCCATTAATTGCCTTTCACATGATAATATATATATGTGTAATAAAAAATAACAGCATCTAAAAGAAAAGCGACTTGTTAAGGGTTAGACAAGCTGGATAACTCCAGCTATCCAGAATGTCCTGGGTCCCTTTTGTAACATGATACGAGTATTGTATTTGATATATACCAGGAATTGCATTTCAGTTGCTCTACTTGCCTTGTCCAGAATGGACATACATCATAAACCTGGATACGGAGCCACAAAACCTGTGACAAAAATATACAGCAGGATGAAGCCCACCACTTTCTTATGGGTGTTCTTTCTTTTGGTAGTCGACTTCGCCGCTGCATCTACGACTACCAGTACGACGACGACATCGGAAGTGCTACCGACCCTACATTATACATCAACCATGGGTTTATTTTCAACAAGTACGCAACGACCGACGACTCATGAGTCATTTCCAAACGAAATACCGTTCATAAATTCTAGCTAGCTGCACTAGACGTAGTAAGATATTTCTTTTCCCCCCTTTTTTTTCTTTACAAATTACTTTTTCGATTCTCAACGAAATGTGTAGCTGAAAAAGGTGCTCTATATTATGGTCAGGAGGAAAGTAACACATTTTTAGACGGGATTTTGATCCCCCTGGAATATGATTTGTGCAAACCTCATTGCCGGAGAGTTGTCTTTCCAAGATAGGTAATTGACCATGCTGTCAAGGGGTACAGCTGCGCTGTATAGATGACTCTTCAGCTTTATGGAATAGTCAGGATTTTGTAAAGAGAGCGGGGCGGGGGGCACAATTCCGGAAAAAAATGTCATCACATTTCATCACTTTCAATACTTCATCAACAAGATCGCAAAGACTTTCGGAAAAATCTATACCTTCGAAAAATCAGCTGTTAACTCATGTGCGCTAAGTTAGACTCATTCTTTTTATGACCCCTTTTTTCAGTTGCAGCTTGTTGCGATCAGGCATCGAATATTGAGATCGCGATATCTCCGAAATTCTTTGACGATAACTTTTCTTTGTTGGACCCATTAGTAGTTCAAAGTTTTGCTTTCTGTTTGATATAAATCATTGGAGAAAATATGAAAAAATCATGGATCGAATATCACATTCCTAATAATTGTTAAAATTTGCGCGAACTTTGGTCACCCCATCATCATCCCATAAAAGAACAGCTTGCAGCCGAAAAGGGTGTTTCCTTCCCATATGTGGAGAATAAATGAATAAATAAATAAATGAAATAAAAAATCTAATAAATTTGCATGCAATATGTCATGCATATTTCCAAGGATATAATTTTTGTTGACAATGTATATATCTATTTTGCAAATAAATTGATATTATAGCCTCTTGACAAACTGCTTTAGCGCTTTTAATTGATAGGTCTACTTTAAACAGACAATCCAGTAAAGAATGTACTGGATTAGAGTGTAATGTAAAATGTATGTATTAATATTGTAGGGTCAACAATTTGGCCGGTTAAGTTTTATGAGTAGTCTTCCATTTCCATTGACTTTTACCACCAAATTTGCAAGATCCCACTACCTGCGTTCTAGCCAGAGATGGCATACTGTATATGATCGAATCTCTTTGGAGTTTTCGAGATTTCGTCGTCAGTTAATTGCGAGATTTCAACCTTCCGGAGAGAGAGAGAGAGAGAGAGTTAAAGCTTGATGCCAAATTTGACCCCCCTTTTTTTTGTTGTTGCTTGTTTCATTTTTGTTTTTCTTGTATGGTGTATTGTAGACATGAATTCGTTGTTCTAAAAAATGTTATTAACCTTTTCATATAGTTATTTGCTAGTCAGTTATTTTAGACAATTATTATAATGTTCCTCAAAATAGCATTTCTGAACATTTTATTTTGCTTCGAAAGTCCACCGCTCATATTTTGCCTTGCATTTCAGGCAATTATTTTATCTATTATGAATCCATAATTGCAGGTTTAGTTTTTCAGGGTTAACCATGTAATCTTTCAAGGGTTAAGAGCCCTGAAAAGGGCTGGTGAGCTCCGCTAAGAGCTCTTTGGTTCTCGACGTTTCGATCAGTATGCTCTGATCGTCATCAGGAGAATGACTAGAACACTGCCCAGTAGAGGCTGTTTATTGCCTACGAGGGATCCGATTCACAGCCTGATTAGCGCCAATCGGAAATGTCCGCTAATTCTGTTCACGGCTGTCCTTCAGACCAAAATTTCAGTCAAATGTGTACCATATGAATTTTCAAAGCTCTCTTATATTAAAGGTAAAATTGAGTTTTGGTCATGCAATCTCATTGTGAAAGAAACGGTCTTAAAACAATTAGGAAAGGTTGATCATGGCCCTGTTGCATAAAACTTACCATTAACGGTAACTTTGCCATCAATGGTAACTCTCATGGAAACCTTGATTTTGATTTGCTGTTGAGTGATGTTACCATTGATAGCAGAGTTACCATTAATGGTAAGTTTTATGCAACGGGGCCCATATCTACGAAAAAACTGTATACTATGAGGTTTTGGAATTATCAAAATGACAAGAAAAGTGACCCAATCTCGCTGAGTAGCACATGCACTGCACACAGAAATGGGTATAAATGTGGCATAAATGTTCGGCCCGCACATTTCAGCTATTTCTCGTCATATTTCGAATATAAGGGCATTTGAAGAGCAATCCTTTTCAGGGGGCATTTTCTACTATAGTGTTCTTCCAAATTGACATAAAAGGAATGAGAAAGCTCACAAATTATTTTTCATCTTCCCCAGAACTGAACTTTCTCTTTAATGGAAGCGCTGTCCCGGGTAAGGAAGGATGTTAGCTTCTATGATATGCCTACACTGAAATACACGGGAAATTTCCTGGCAGTCAGGATGCCGGGAATGCCCATTTTTCTACATTTTCTTTACCGTAAATCAGCATATATTTACAATCGCCCGACATAAAATTACAGTCTTTTTCCTGTAAAAAAACAGCAAGTTTGTTGGGCGATTGTAAATATATGCTGATTTCCGGTATACCAACAAACTTGCTGTTAGTGTTTTACAGGAGAAGGATTGTAAAATTAAAATAACAGCAATAACTTGTAATTTCAAGGGCCAAAACACCTGTAGTTTTACATCATTTTTTACAGTGTATGCCTGATTATTATTATTGTTTTTTTGCATGCCTGCCAATTATTTTTTTAATGATTATATTATGTTTACATAAGTATACCATTTATTATGTATTACCTACTTCATGGAGGCAACTTGGGTGTCTGGGAGATCCACTCCTGGGATGCCAGGCGAGTGGGGCATGATCTGGCTGGTTGTTTGGTTTGTTGCCTTGCCGGTTCTGGGGGTTCCTTGGACGGGACAGGCTCAAGTATGTTTGCACCGCTCACTTCGTGGATGGGCCATTTTGAAATGTTAACTAGAGAATCACTGAACCGGTTAAGTGAGCACCGCCGGACAGATTTGCATCTATAATTATTACCTTCCATGAATGAGCCAAATACACCCCTAAAAATATGGTTCAGCCAATGAATGCCCCAAGGAATGCCATAGACATATGAATATAAATGCAATGTATGAATCAAGCTCTTTCATTGAAGCTAACTTATGTTACATAAATAGATCAAAAATAACTTTCATTTTGAAATTTAGAAAGGTTTCAAAACTCTATGAATAATCATGAATTATTTGTGTGTCTATTTTCATCGGCAAATATTTTTACTTTTGCAATTTCTTTAAACTAAACTGACTTATTTCTGTTGTACCGAGATATATAATTTAGAAAATTTCACAATTTTTTTGTCGAGGCCAAATTACGACATTGACGTAGCCAGCACGGGAAAACAAGGTCATTTTCATCTCTGATGAGGGGGTGGTTCTATATGTGTCCACATTCCACAAAGCCCCTATTTCAGTGGGGTCCACTGGGCGGAACCCCCTGAAACTCCAGAGATTTAGCCATGTTGAACCTTAAAAAATGGCCGTGTAATACACTAAATTTAGCAATGTAATCATATATGTTCTGATTATCTAATCAATTTAAAAGTGGACCGCAACAAAATAGGAACTTTGTGGACAAATATATCACTCGGGGTAAAAATAATATCCCATTAGGCTTTGGAGCCACCCCTCATCTAAGATAACGATGATCCTCCCCCCATCAGAGCTGAAAATGAAGATGACCTTGTTTTCCCGTGCTTCCTTCGTCGATGTCTTTCTTTTATATACCCCGGCTTAAATGATTAAATAAGGAGATCAACGGAATTTTCTGCCAATTAAATTTTCGTTAATCTCATAATGAAAACACGCGACTGCTCACTGATATTCCTGTAAACCTTTTCCTTTTATTACTGATTTTAGGGCCGTGGGCTCAAAATCTATTCATGCATCTCGTTGCTGAGACAAGAGGTTTTTTGCTTGGTATCTTGTTTTCAATTTTTCAAAATGTTATCCGGGTGTTATCCAGGTGTTATTCAGGTTTATCCAGGTATTATCCAGGAGTTATCCGGGTATTATCTAGGTGTTATCCAGGTGTTATCCAGGTGTTATCTGGGTGTTATCCAGGTGTTATCTAGGTGTTATCCTGGTGTTATCCCAGTGTTATCCAGGTGTTATCCTCGTGTTATCCAGGTGTTATAAAGGTGTTATCCTGGTGTTATCCAGGTGTTGTCCAGGTTTTATCCAGGTGTAATCAAGGTGTTATCCAGGTGTAATCCAGGTGTTATCCAGGTGGTATCCAGGTGGTATCGAGGTATTATCCAGGTGTTATCCAGGTGTTATCCAGGTGGTATCTAGGTGGTATCCAGGTGTTATCCAGGTGTTATGCAGGTGGAATCCTGGTGTTATCAAGGTGTTATCCTGGTGTTATCCAGGTGTTATCCAGGCGTTATCCTGGTGTTTTCCATGTGGTATCCGGGTGTTATCAGGGTGTTATCCAGGTGTTTTCCAGGTGTTATCCAGGTTTCATCCAGGTGTTATCTAGGTGTTATCCAGGTGTAATCCAGGTGTTATCTAGGTGTTATCCTGGTGTTATCCCAGTGTTATCCAGGTGTTATCCTGGTGTTATCCAGGTGTTATAAAGGTGTTATCCTGGTGTTATCCAGGTGTTGTCCAGGTTTTATCCAGGTGTAATCAAGGTGTTATCCAGGTGTAATCCAGGTGTTATCCAGGTGGTATCCAGGTGGTATCGAGGTATTATCCAGGTGTTATCCAGGTGTTATCCAGGTGGTATCTAGGTGGTATCCAGGTGTTATCCAGGTGTTATGCAGGTGGAATCCTGGTGTTATCAAGGTGTTATCCTGGTGTTATCCAGGTGTTATCCAGGTGTTATCCAGGTGTAATCCAGGTGTTATCCTGGTGTAATCCAGGTGTTATCCAGGTGGTATCCAGGTGGTATCGAGGTATTATCCAGGTGTTATCCAGGTGTTATCAAGGTGGTATCCAGGTGTAATCAAGGTGTTATCCAGGTGTAATTCAGGTGTTATCAAGGTTTTATCCAGGTGTAATCAAGGTGTTATCCAGGTGTAATCCAGGTGTTATCCAGGTGGTATCCAGGTGTTATCCAGGTGTTATCTGGGTGTTATCCAGGTGTTATCCATGTGTTATCAGGGTGTTATCCAAGTGATATCCTGGTGCTATCCTGGTGTTATCCAGGTGTTATCCAGGTGCACTCAAGGTGTTATCCAGGTGTTATGCAGGTGTTATCCAGGTGGTATCCAGGTGGTATCGAGGTATTATCCAGGTGTTATCCAGGTGTTATCCAGGTGGTATCTAGGTGGTATCCAGGTGTTATCCAGGTGTTATGCAGGTGGAATCCTGGTGTTATCAAGGTGTTATCCTGGTGTTATCCAGGTGTTATCCAGGCGTTATCCTGGTGTTTTCCATGTGGTATCCGGGTGTTATCAGGGTGTTATCCAGGTGTTTTCCAGGTGTTATCCAGGTTTCATCCAGGTGTTATCTAGGTGTTATCCAGGTGTAATCCAGGTGTTATCCTGGTGTAATCCAGGTGTTATCCAGGTGGTATCCAGGTGGTATCGAGGTATTATCCAGGTGTTATCCAGGTGTTATCAAGGTGGTATCCAGGTGTAATCAAGGTGTTATCCAGGTGTAATTCAGGTGTTATCAAGGTTTTATCCAGGTGTAATCAAGGTGTTATCCAGGTGTAATCCAGGTGTTATCCAGGTGGTATCCAGGTGTTATCCAGGTGTTATCTGGGTGTTATCCAGGTGTTATCCATGTGTTATCAGGGTGTTATCCAAGTGATATCCTGGTGCTATCCTGGTGTTATCCAGGTGTTATCCAGGTGCACTCAAGGTGTTATCCTGGTGTTATCAAGGTTTTATCCAAGTGTTATCCTGGTGTTATCCTGGTGTAATCCAGGTGTAATTCTGGTGTTATGCAGGTGTTATCCTGGTGTTTTCCATGTGGTATCCGGGTGTTATCCAGGTGTTATCCAGATGTTTTCCAGGCGTTTTCCAGGTGTTATCCAGTTGTTATCTGGATGTTATCCAGGTGTTATCAAGGTGTTGTCCTGGTGTTATTCAGGTGGTATGAATGTTATCAAGTTGTTATCCTGGTGTGAGACATGAGGTTTTTTGCTTGGTATCTTGTTTTAATTTTTTTTTAAATGTTATGCAGGTGTTATCCAGGTTTCTCCAGGTATTATCCAGGTGTTATCCAGGTGGTATCTAGGTGGTATCCAGGTGTTATCCAGGTGTTATGCAGGTGGAATCCTGGTGTTATCAAGGTGTTACCCTGGTGTTATCCAGGTGTTATCCAGGCGTTATCCTGGTGTTTTCCATGTGGTATCCGGGTGTTATCAGGGTGTTATCCAGGTGTTTTCCAGGTGTTATCCAGGTTTCATCCAGGTGTTATCTAGGTGTTATCCAGGTGTAATCCAGGTGTTATCTAGGTGTTATCCTGGTGTTATCCCAGTGTTATCCAGGTGTTATCCTGGTGTTATCCAGGTGTTATAAAGGTGTTATCCTGGTGTTATCCAGGTGTTTTCCACGTGTTATCCAGGTTTCATCCAGGTGTTATCTAGGTGTTATCCAGGTGTAATCCAGGTGTTATCCTGGTGTAATCCAGGTGTTATCCAGGTGGTATCCAGGTGGTATCGAGGTATTATCCAGGTGTTATCCAGGTGTTATCAAGGTGGTATCCAGGTGTAATCAAGGTGTTATCCAGGTGTAATTCAGGTGTTATCAAGGTTTTATCCAGGTGTAATCAAGGTTTTATCCAGGTGTAATCCAGGTGTTATCCAGGTGGTATCCAGGTGTTATCCAGGTGTTATCTGGGTGTTATCCAGGTGTTATCCATGTGTTATCAGGGTGTTATCCAAGTGATATCCTGGTGCTATCCTGGTGTTATCCAGGTGTTATCCAGGTGCACTCAAGGTGTTATCCAGGTGTTATGCAGGTGTTATCCTGGTGTTATCAAGGTTTTATCCAAGTGTTATCCTGGTGTTATCCTGGTGTAATCCTGGTGTAATTCTGGTGTTATGCAGGTGTTATCCTGGTGTTTTCCATGTGGTATCCGGGTGTTATCCAGGTGTTATCCAGATGTTTTCCAGGCGTTTTCCAGGTGTTATCCAGTTGTTATCTGGATGTTATCCAGGTGTTATCAAGGTGTTATCCTGGTGTTATTCAGGTGGTATGAATGTTATCAAGTTGTTATCCTGGTGTGAGACATGAGGTTTTTTGCTTGGTATCTTGTTTTAATTTTTTTTTTTAATGTTATGCAGGTGTTATCCAGGTTTCTCCAGGTATTATCCGGGAATTATCCATGTGTTATCAAGGTGTTATCCAGGTGTTATCCAGGTGTTATCCAGGTGTTATCCAGGTGTTATCAGGGTGTTATCCAGGTGTTATCCAAGTGATATCCTGGTGCTATCCTGGTGTTATCCAGGTGTTATCCAGGTGCACTCAAGGTGTTATCTAGGTGTTATACAGGTGTTATCCTGGTGTTATCAAGGTTTTATCCAAGTGTTATCCTGGTGTTATCCTGGTGTAATCCAGGTGTAATCCTGGTGTTATGCAGGTGTTATCCTGGTGTTTTCCATGTGGTATCCGGGTGTTATCCAGGTGTTATCCAGATGTTTTCCAGGTGTTATCCAGGTGTTATCCAGTTGTTATCTGGATGTTATCTAGGTGTTATCAAGGTGTTATCCTGGTGCTATCCAGGTGGTATGAATGTTATCAAGTTGTTATCCTGGTGTGAGACATGAGGTTTTTTGCTTGGTATCTTGTTTTAATTTTTTTATATGTTATCCGGTGTTATCCTGGTGTTATCCAGGTGTTTTCCACGTGTTATCCAGGTTTCATCCAGGTGTTATCTAGGTGTTATCCAGGTGTAATCCAGGTGTTATCCTGGTGTAATCCAGGTGTTATCCACGTGGTATCCAGGTGGTATCGAGGTATTATCCAGGTGTTATCCAGGTGTTATCAAGGTGGTATCCAGGTGTAATCAAGGTGTTATCCAGGTGTAATTCAGGTGTTATCAAGGTTTTATCCAGGTGTAATCCAGGTGTTATCCAGGTGGTATCCAGGTGGTATCGAGGTATTATCCAGGTGTTATCCAGGTGTTATCCAGGTGGTATCTAGGTGGTATCCAGGTGTTATCCAGGTGTTATGCAGGTGGAATCCTGGTGTTATCAAGGTGTTACCCTGGTGTTATCCAGGTGTTATCCAGGCGTTATCCTGGTGTTTTCCATGTGGTATCCGGGTGTTATCAGGGTGTTATCCAGGTGTTTTCCAGGTGTTATCCAGGTTTCATCCAGGTGTTATCTAGGTGTTATCCAGGTGTAATCCAGGTGTTATCTAGGTGTTATCCTGGTGTTATCCCAGTGTTATCCAGGTGTTATCCTGGTGTTATCCAGGTGTTATAAAGGTGTTATCCTGGTGTTATCCAGGTGTTTTCCACGTGTTATCCAGGTGTTATCAGGGTGTTATCCAGGTGTTTTCCAGGTGTTATCCAGGTTTCATCCAGGTGTTATCTAGGTGTTATCCAGGTGTAATCCAGGTGTTATCTAGGTGTTATCCTGGTGTTATCCCAGTGTTATCCAGGTGTTATCCTGGTGTTATCCAGGTGTTATAAAGGTGTTATCCTGGTGTTATCCAGGTGTTTTCCACGTGTTATCCAGGTTTCATCCAGGTGTTATCTAGGTGTTATCCAGGTGTAATCCAGGTGTTATCCTGGTGTAATCCAGGTGTTATCCAGGTGGTATCCAGGTGGTATCGAGGTATTATCCAGGTGTTATCCAGGTGTTATCAAGGTGTAATCAAGGTGTTATCCAGGTGTAATTCAGGTGTTATCAAGGTTTTATCCAGGTGTAATCAAGGTTTTATCCAGGTGTAATCCAGGTGTTATCCAGGTGGTATCCAGGTGTTATCCAGGTGTTATCTGGGTGTTATCCAGGTGTTATCCATGTGTTATCAGGGTGTTATCCAAGTGATATCCTGGTGCTATCCTGGTGTTATCCAGGTGTTATCCAGGTGCACTCAAGGTGTTATCCAGGTGTTATGCAGGTGTTATCCTGGTGTTATCAAGGTTTTATCCAAGTGTTATCCTGGTGTTATCCTGGTGTAATCCAGGTGTAATTCTGGTGTTATGCAGGTGTTATCCTGGTGTTTTCCATGTGGTATCCGGGTGTTATCCAGGTGTTATCCAGATGTTTTCCAGGCGTTTTCCAGGTGTTATCCAGTTGTTATCTGGATGTTATCCAGGTGTTATCAAGGTGTTGTCCTGGTGTTATTCAGGTGGTATGAATGTTATCAAGTTGTTATCCTGGTGTGAGACATGAGGTTTTTTGCTTGGTATCTTGTTTTAAATTTTTTTTTAATGTTATGCAGGTGTTATCCAGGTTTCTCCAGGTATTATCCGGGAATTATCCATGTGTTATCAAGGTGTTATCCAGGTGTTATCCAGGTGTTATCCAGGTGTTATCCAGGTGTTATCAGGGTGTTATCCAGGTGTTATCCAAGTGATATCCTGGTGCTATCCTGGTGTTATCCAGGTGTTATCCAGGTGCACTCAAGGTGTTATCTAGGTGTTATACAGGTGTTATCCTGGTGTTATCAAGGTTTTATCCAAGTGTTATCCAGGTGTTATCCTGGTGTAATCCAGGTGTTATCCAGGTGTTATAAAGGTGTTATCCTGGTGTTATCCAGGTGTTTTCCACGTGTTATCCAGGTTTCATCCAGGTGTTATCTAGGTGTTATCCAGGTGTAATCCAGGTGTTATCCTGGTGTAATCCAGGTGTTATCCAGGTGGTATCCAGGTGGTATCGAGGTATTATCCAGGTGTTATCCAGGTGTTATCAAGGTGGTATCCAGGTGTAATCAAGGTGTTATCCAGGTGTAATTCAGGTGTTATCAAGGTTTTATCCAGGTGTAATCAAGGTTTTATCCAGGTGTAATCCAGGTGTTATCCAGGTGGTATCCAGGTGTTATCCAGGTGTTATCTGGGTGTTATCCAGGTGTTATCCATGTGTTATCAGGGTGTTATCCAAGTGATATCCTGGTGCTATCCTGGTGTTATCCAGGTGTTATCCAGGTGCACTCAAGGTTTTATCCAGGTATTATGCAGGTGTTATCCTGGTGTGATCAAGGTTTTATCCAAGTGTTATCCTGGTGTTATCCTGATGTAATCCAGGTGTAATTCTGGTGTTATGCAGGTATTATCCTGGTGTTTTCCATGTGGTATCCGGGTGTTATCCAGGTGTTATCCAGATGTTTTCCAGGCTTTTTCCAGGTGTTATCCAGTTGTTATCTTGATGTTATCCAGGTGTTATCAAGGTGTTATCCTGGTGTTATTCAGGTGGTATGAATGTTATCAAGTTGTTATCCTGGTGTGAGACATGAGGTTTTTTGCTTGGTATCTTGTTTTAAATTTTTTTTTAATGTTATGCAGGTGTTATCCAGGTTTCTCCAGGTATTATCCGGGAATTATCCATGTGTTATCAAGGTGTTATCCAGGTGTTATCCAGGTGTTATCCAGGTGTTATCCAGGTGTTATCAGGGTGTTATCCAGGTGTTATCCAAGTGATATCCTGGTGCTATCCTGGTGTTATCCAGGTGTTATCCAGGTGCACTCAAGGTGTTATCTAGGTGTTATACAGGTGTTATCCTGGTGTTATCAAGGTTTTATCCAAGTGTTATCCTGGTGTTATCCTGGTGTAATCCAGGTGTAATCCTGGTGTTATGCAGGTGTTATCCTGGTGTTTTCCATGTGGTATCCGGGTGTTATCCAGGTGTTATCCAGATGTTTTCCAGGTGTTATCCAGGTGTTATCCAGTTGTTATCTGGATGTTATCTAGGTGTTATCAAGGTGTTATCCTGGTGCTATCCAGGTGGTATGAATGTTATCAAGTTGTTATCCTGGTGTGAGACATGAGGTTTTTTGCTTGGTATCTTGTTTTAATTTTTTTATATGTTATCCGGTGTTATCCTGGTGTTATCCAGGTGTTTTCCAGGTGTTATCCAGGTTTCATCCAGGTGTTATCTAGGTGTTATCCAGGTGTAATCCAGGTGTTATCCTGGTGTAATCCAGGTGTTATCCAGGTGGTATCCAGGTGGTATCGAGGTATTATCCAGGTGTTATCCAGGTGTTATCAAGGTGGTATCCAGGTGTAATCAAGGTGTTATCCAGGTGTAATTCAGGTGTTATCAAGGTTTTATCCAGGTGTAATCCAGGTGTTATCCAGATGGTATCCAGGTGGTATCGAGGTATTATCCAGGTGTTATCCAGGTGTTATCCAGGTGGTATCTAGGTGGTATCCAGGTATTATCCAGGTGTTATGCAGGTGGAATCCTGGTGTTATCAAGGTGTTATCCTGGTGTTATCCAGGTGTTATCCAGGCGTTATCCTGGTGTTTTCCATGTGGTATCCGGGTGTTATCAGGGTGTTATCCAGGTGTTTTCCAGGTGTTATCCAGGTGTTATCCAGGTGTTATCTAGGTGTTATCCAGGTGTTATCCAGGTGTTATCTAGGTGTTATCCTGGTGTTATCCCAGTGTTATCCAGGTGTTATCCTGGTGTTATCCAGGTGTTATAAAGGTGTTATCCTGGTGTTATCCAGGTGTTTTCCAGGTGTTATCCAGGTGTTATCAGGGTGTTATCCAGGTGTTTTCCAGGTGTTATCCAGGTTTCATCCAGGTGTTATCTAGGTGTTATCCAGGTGTAATCCAGGTGTTATCTAGGTGTTATCCTGGTGTTATCCCAGTGTTATCCAGGTGTTATCCTGGTGTTATCCAGGTGTTATAAAGGTGTTATCCTGGTGTTATCCAGGTGTTTTCCACGTGTTATCCAGGTTTCATCCAGGTGTTATCTAGGTGTTATCCAGGTGTAATCCAGGTGTTATCCTGGTGTAATCCAGGTGTTATCCAGGTGTTATCCAGGTGTTATCCAAGTGATATCCTGGTGCTATCCTGGTGTTATCCAGGTGTTATCCAGGTGCACTCAAGGTGTTATCTAGGTGTTATACAGGTGTTATCCTGGTGTTATCAAGGTTTTATCCAAGTGTTATCCTGGTGTTATCCTGGTGTAATCCAGGTGTAATCCTGGTGTTATGCAGGTGTTATCCTGGTGTTTTCCATGTGGTATCCGGGTGTTATCCAGGTGTTATCCAGATGTTTTCCAGGTGTTATCCAGGTGTTATCCAGTTGTTATCTGGATGTTATCTAGGTGTTATCAAGGTGTTATCCTGGTGCTATCCAGGTGGTATGAATGTTATCAAGTTGTTATCCTGGTGTGAGACATGAGGTTTTTTGCTTGGTATCTTGTTTTAATTTTTTTATATGTTATCCGGGTGTTATCCAGGCGTTATCCGGGTGTTTTCCATGTGGTATCCGGGTGTTATCAGGGTGTTATCCAGGTGTTTTCCAGGTGTTATCCAGGTTTCATCCAGGTGTTATCTAGGTGTTATCCAGGTGTAATCCTGTTGTTATCCTGGTGTAATCCAGGTGTTATCCAGGTGGTATCCAGGTGGTATCGAGGTATTATCCAGGTGTTATCCAGGTGTTATCAAGGTGGTATCCAGGTGTAATGAAGGTGTTATCCAGGTGTAATTCAGGTGTTATCAAGGTTTTATCCAGGTGTAATCAAGGTGTTATCCAGGTGTAATCCAGGTGTTATCCAGGTGGTATCCAGGTGTTATCCTGGTGTTATCTGGGTGTTATCCAGGTGTTATCCATGTGTTATCAGGGTGTTATCCAAGTGATATCCTGGTGCTATCCTGGTGTTATCCAGGTGTTATCCAGATGCACTCCAGGTGTTATCCAGTTGTTATTCAGGTGGTATTAAAGTTATCAAGTTGTTATCCTGGTGTTAGACATGAAGTTTTTTGCTTGGTATCTTGTTTTAATTTTTTTTTTAATGTTATGCGGGTGTTATCCAGGTTTATCCAGGTATTATCCAGGAGTTATCCATGTGTTATCAAGGTGTTATCCAGGTGTTATCCAGGTGTTATCCAGGTGTTATCCGGGTGTTATCCTGGTGTTATCCAGGTGTTATCCAAGTAATATCCTGGTGCTATCCTGGTGTTATCCAGGTGTTATCCAGGTGCACTCAAGGTGTTATCTAGGTGTTATGCAGGTGTTATCCTGGTGTTATCAAGGTTTTATCCAAGTGTTATCCTGGTGTTATCCTGGTGTAATCCAGGTGTTATCCATGTGTTATCAGGGTGTTATCCAAGTGATATCCTGGTGCTATCCTGGTGTTATCCAGGTGTTATCCAGATGCACTCCAGGTGTTATCCAGTTGTTATCCAGATGTTTTCCAGGTGTTATCAAGGTGTTATCCTGGTGTTATCCAGGTGGTATGAATGTTATCAAGTTGTTATCCTGGTGTGAGACATGAGGTTTTTTGCTTGGTATCTTGTTTTAATTTTTTTATATGTTATCCGGGTGTTATCCAGGCGTTATCCGGGTGTTATCCAGGCGTTATCCGGGTGTTTTCCATGTGGTATCCGGGTGTTATCAGGGTGTTATCCAGGTGTTTTCCAGGTGTTATCCAGGTTTCATCCAGGTGTTATCTAGGTGTTATCCAGGTGTAATCCTGTTGTTATCCTGGTGTAATCCAGGTGTTATCCAGGTGGTATCCAGGTGGTATCGAGGTATTATCCAGGTGTTATCCAGGTGTTATCAAGGTGGTATCCAGGTGTAATGAAGGTGTTATCCAGGTGTAATTCAGGTGTTATCAAGGTTTTATCCAGGTGTAATCAAGGTGTTATCCAGGTGTAATCCAGGTGTTATCCAGGTGGTATCCAGGTGTTATCCTGGTGTTATCTGGGTGTTATCCAGGTGTTATCCATGTGTTATCAGGGTGTTATCCAAGTGATATCCTGGTGCTATCCTGGTGTTATCCAGGTGTTATCCAGATGCACTCCAGGTGTTATCCAGTTGTTATTCAGGTGGTATTAAAGTTATCAAGTTGTTATCCTGGTGTGAGACATGAGGTTTTTTGCTTGGTATCTTGTTTTAATTTTTTTTTTAATGTTATGCGGGTGTTATCCAGGTTTATCCAGGTATTATCCAGGAGTTATCCATGTGTTATCAAGGTGTTATCCAGGTGTTATCCAGGTGTTATCCAGGTGTTATCCGGGTGTTATCCTGGTGTTATCCAGGTGTTATCCAAGTATTATCCTGGTGCTATCCTGGTGTTATCCAGGTGTTATCCAGGTGCACTCAAGGTGTTATCTAGGTGTTATGCAGGTGTTATCCTGGTGTTATCAAGGTTTTATCCAAGTGTTATCCTGGTGTTATCCTGGTGTAATCCAGGTGTTATCCATGTGTTATCAGGGTGTTATCCAAGTGATATCCTGGTGCTATCCTGGTGTTATCCAGGTGTTATCCAGATGCACTCCAGGTGTTATCCAGTTGTTATCCAGATGTTTTCCAGGTGTTATCAAGGTGTTATCCTGGTGCTATCCAGGTGGTATGAATGTTATCAAGTTGTTATCCTGGTGTGAGACATGAGGTTTTTTGCTTGGTATCTTGTTTTAATTTTTTTATATGTTATCCGGGTGTTATCCAGGCGTTATCCGGGTGTTATCCAGGCGTTATCCGGGTGTTTTCCATGTGGTATCCGGGTGTTATCAGGGTGTTATCCAGGTGTTTTCCAGGTGTTATCCAGGTTTCATCCAGGTGTTATCTAGGTGTTATCCAGGTGTAATCCTGTTGTTATCCTGGTGTAATCCAGGTGTTATCCAGGTGGTATCCAGGTGGTATCGAGGTATTATCCAGGTGTTATCCAGGTGTTATCAAGGTGGTATCCAGGTGTAATGAAGGTGTTATCCAGGTGTAATTCAGGTGTTATCAAGGTTTTATCCAGGTGTAATCAAGGTGTTATCCAGGTGTAATCCAGGTGTTATCCAGGTGGTATCCAGGTGTTATCCTGGTGTTATCTGGGTGTTATCCAGGTGTTATCCATGTGTTATCAGGGTGTTATCCAAGTGATATCCTGGTGCTATCCTGGTGTTATCCAGGTGTTATCCAGATGCACTCCAGGTGTTATCCAGTTGTTATCTGGATGTTATCCAGATGTTATCAAGGTGTTATCCTGGTGTTATTCAGGTGGTATTAAAGTTATCAAGTTGTTATCCTGGTGTGAGACATGAGGTTTTTTGCTTGGTATCTTGTTTTAATTTTTTTTTAATGTTATGCGGGTGTTATCCAGGTTTATCCAGGTATTATCCAGGAGTTATCCATGTGTTATCAAGGTGTTATCCAGGTGTTATCCAGGTGTTATCCAGGTGTTATCCGGGTGTTATCCTGGTGTTATCCAGGTGTTATCCAAGTGATATCCTGGTGCTATCCTGGTGTTATCCAGGTGTTATCCAGGTGCACTCAAGGTGTTATCTAGGTGTTATGCAGGTGTTATCCTGGTGTTATCAAGGTTTTATCCAAGTGTTATCCTGGTGTTATCCTGGTGTAATCCAGGTGTAATCCTGGTGTTATGCAGGTGTTATCCTGGTGTTTTCCATGTGGTATCCGGGTGTTATCCAGGTGTTATCCAGATGTTTTCCAGGTGTTATCCAGGTGTTATCCAGTTGTTATCTGGATGTTATCTAGGTGTTATCAAGGTGTTATCCTGGTGCTATCCAGGTGGTATGAATGTTATCAAGTTGTTATCCTGGTGTGAGACATGAGGTTTTTTGCTTGGTATCTTGTTTTAATTTTTTTATATGTTATCCGGGTGTTATCCAGGCGTTATCCGGGTGTTTTCCATGTGGTATCCGGGTGTTATCAGGGTGTTATCCAGGTGTTTACCAGGTGTTATCCAGGTTTCATCCAGGTTTTATCTAGGTGTTATCCAGGTGCACTCAAGGTGTTATCCAGGTTTTAGGCAGGTGTTATCCTGGTGTTATCAAGGTTTTATCCAAGTGTTATCCTGGTATTATCCTGGTGTAATCCAGGTGTAATCCTGGTGTTATGGAGGTGTTATCCTGGTGTTTTCCATGTGGTATCCGGGTGTTATCCAGGTGTTATCCAGATGTTTTCCAGGTGTTATCCAGGTGTTATCCAGTTGTTATCTGGATGTTATCCAGGTGTTATCAAGGTGTTATCCTGGTGTTATTCAGGTGGTATGAATGTTATCAAGTTGTTATCCTGGTGTGAGACATGAGGTTTTTTGCTTGGTATCTTGTTTTAATTTTTTTATATGTTATCCGGGTGTTATCCAGGTTTCATCCAGGTGTTATCCTGGTGTTATCCAGTTGGTATTAATGTTAACAAGTCGTTATCCTGGTGTTATCTAGGTGTTATCCAGGTGTTATCCAGGCGGTATCCAGGTGATATCCTGGTGATATCCAGGCAGGTGTTATGCAGGCGGTATCTGGGTGGTATCTAGGTGTTACCCAAGTGTTATCCAAGTGTTATCCGGGTGTTATCCAGGTGTTATCCAGGCGGTATCCAGGTGGTATCCAGGTGTTATCCAAGTTTTATCCAGTCGTAGCCAGGTGTTATCCAGGTGTTATCCAGGTGGTATCTAAGTGTTATCAAGGTTTTATCAAGGTGTTATCCTGGTGTTATCCAAGTGTTATCCGGGTGTTATCCCGGTTTTATTCTGGTGTTATCCAGGTGTTCTCCAGATGTTATCCAGGTGGTATCCAGGTGTTATCCAGGTTTTATCCAGTCGTAGCCAGGTGTTATCCAGGTGTTATGAAGGTGTTATCCTGGTGTTATCCTGGTGTTATCAAGTTGTTATCCAAGTGTTATCCAGGTGTTATCCAGGTGTTATCCAGGTGTTATCCAGGTGGTATCCAGGTATCAACCACGTGTTATCCAGGCGGTATCGAGGTGGTATCCAGGCGTTATCCAGGTTTTATCCAGTCGTAGCCAGGTGATATCCAGGTGTTATGAAGGTGTTATGAAGGTGTTATCCTGGTGTTATCCTGGTGTTATCAAGGTGTTATCCAAGTGTTATCCAGGTGTTATCCTGGTGTTTTCCATGTGGTATCCGGGTGTTATCCAGGTGTTATCCAGGTGATATCCTGGTGTTATCCTGGTGTTATCAAGGTGTTATCTAGGTGTTATCCAGGTGTTATCCAGGCGGTATTCAGGTGATATCCTGGTGATATCCAGGCAGGTGTTATCCAGGCGGTATCTGGGTGGTATCTAGGTGTTACCCAAGTGTTATCCAAGTGTTATCCGGGTGTTATCCAGGTTTTATTCTGGTGTTATCCAGGTGTTATCCAGGTGGTATCCAGGTGTTATCCAGGTTTTATCCAGTCGTAGCCAGGTGTTATCCAGGTGTTATGAAGGTGTTATGAAGGTGTTATCCAAGTGTTATCCAGGTGTTATCCAGGTGTTATCCGGGTGGTATCCAGGTATTAACCACGTGTTATCCAGGTTTTATCCGGGTGTTATCCAGGCGGTATCCAGGTGGTATCCAGGCATTATCCAGGTTTTATCCAGTCGTAGCCAGGTGTTATCCAGGTGTTATGAAGGTGTTATGAAGGTGTTATCCTGGTGTTATCCTGGTGTTATCAAGGTGTTATCCAAGTGTTATCCAGGTGTTATCCAAGTGTTATCCAAGTGTTATCCGGGTGTTATCCAGGTGTTATCCAGGCGGTATCCAGGTGGTATCCAGGTGTTATCCAAGTTTTATCCAGTTGTAGCCAGGTGTTATCCAGGTGTTATCCAGGTGGTATCTAAGTGTTATCAAGGTTTTATCAAGGTGTTATCCTGGTGTTTTCCAGGTGTTATCCTGGTGTTATCCAGTTGGTATTAATGTTAACAAGTCGTTATCCTGGTGTTATCTAGGTGTTATCCAGGTGTTATCCAGGCGGTATCCAGGTGATATCCTGGTGATATCCAGGCAGGTGTTATCCAGGCGGTATCTGGGTGGTATCTAGGTGTTACCCAAGTGTTATCCAAGTGTTATCCGGGTGTTATCCAGGTGTTATCCAGGCGGTATCCAGGTGGTATCCAGGTGTTATCCAAGTTTTATCCAGTCGTAGCCAGGTGTTATCCAGGTGGTATCCAGGTGGTATCTAAGTGTTATCAAGGTTTTATCAAGGTGTTATCCTGGTGTTTTCCAGGTGTTATCCTGGTGTTATCCAGTTGTTATCTGGGTGTTATCCAGGTGTTATCCAGGTGATATCCTGGTGTTATCCTGGTGTTATCAAGGTGTTATCTAGGTGTTATCCAGGTGTTATCCAGGCGGTATTCAGGTGATATCCTGGTGATATCCAGGCAGGTGTTATCCAGGCGGTATCTGGGTGGTATCTAGGTGTTACCCAAGTGTTATCCAAGTGTTATCCGGGTGTTATCCCGGTTTTATTCTGGTGTTATCCAGGTGTTATCCAGATGTTATCCAGGTGGTATCCAGGTGTTATCCAGGTTTTATCCAGTCGTAGCCAGGTGTTATCCAGGTGTTATGAAGGTGTTATCCTGGTGTTATCCTGGTGTTATCAAGTTGTTATCCAAGTGTTATCCAGGTGTTATCCAGGTGTTATCCAGGTGTTATCCAGGTGGTATCCAGGTATCAACCACGTGTTATCCAGGCGGTATCGAGGTGGTATCCAGGCGTTATCCAGGTTTTATCCAGTCGTAGCCAGGTGATATCCAGGTGTTATGAAGGTGTTATGAAGGTGTTATCCTGGTGTTATCCTGGTGTTATCAAGGTGTTATCCAAGTGTTATCCAGGTGTTATCCTGGTGTTTTCCATGTGGTCTCCGGGTGTTATCCAGGTGTTATCCAGGTGATATCCTGGTGTTATCCTGGTGTTATCAAGGTGTTATCTAGGTGTTATCCAGGTGTTATCCAGGCGGTATTCAGGTGATATCCTGGTGATATCCAGGCAGGTGTTATCCAGGCGGTATCTGGGTGGTATCTAGGTGTTACCCAAGTGTTATCCAAGTGTTATCCGGGTGTTATCCAGGTTTTATTCTGGTGTTATCCAGGTGTTATCCAGGTGGTATCCAGGTGTTATCCAGGTTTTATCCAGTCGTAGCCAGGTGTTATCCAGGTGTTATGAAGGTGTTATGAAGGTGTTATCCAAGTGTTATCCAGGTGTTATCCAGGTCTTATCCGGGTGGTATCCAGGTATTAACCATGTGTTATCCAGGTTTTATCCGGGTGTTATCCAGGCGGTATCCAGGTGGTATCCAGGCATTATCCAGGTTTTATCCAGTCGTAGCCAGGTGTTATCCAGGTGTTATGAAGGTGTTATGAAGGTGTTATCCAAGTGTTATCCAGGTGTTATCCAGGTCTTATCCGGGTGGTATCCAGGTATTAACCACGTGTTATCCAGGTTTTATCCAGTCGTAGCCAGGTGTTATCCAGGTGTTATGAAGGTGTTATGAAGGTGTTATCCTGGTGTTATCCTGGTGTTATCAAGGTGTTATCCAAGTGTTATCCAGGTGTTATCCAGGTGTTATCCAAGTGTTATCCGGGTGTTATCCAGGTGTTATCCAGGCGGTATCCAGGTGGTATCCAGGTGTTATCCAAGTTTTATCCAGTCGTAGCCAGGTGTTATCCAGGTGTTATCCAGGTGGTATCTAAGTGTTATCAAGGTTTTATCAAGGTGTTATCCTGGTGTTTTCCAGGTGTTATCCTGGTGTTATCCAGTTGGTATTAATGTTAACAAGTCGTTATCCTGGTGTTATCTAGGTGTTATCCAGGTGTTATCCAGGCGGTATCCAGGTGATATCCTGGTGATATCCAGGCAGGTGTTATCCAGGCGGTATCTGGGTGGTATCTAGGTGTTACCCAAGTGTTATCCAAGTGTTATCCGGGTGTTATCCAGGTGTTATCCAGGCGGTATCCAGGTGGTATCCAGGTGTTATCCAAGTTTTATCCAGTCGTAGCCAGGTGTTATCCAGGTGGTATCCAGGTGGTATCTAAGTGTTATCAAGGTTTTATCAAGGTGTTATCCTGGTGTTTTCCAGGTGTTATCCTGGTGTTATCCAGTTGTTATCTGGGTGTTATCCAGGTGTTATCCAGGTGATATCCTGGTGTTATCCTGGTGTTATCAAGGTGTTATCTAGGTGTTATCCAGGTGTTATCCAGGCGGTATTCAGGTGATATCCTGGTGATATCCAGGCAGGTGTTATCCAGGCGGTATCTGGGTGGTATCTAGGTGTTACCCAAGTGTTATCCAAGTGTTATCCGGGTGTTATCCAGGTTTTATTCTGGTGTTATCCAGGTGTTATCCAGATGTTATCCAGGTGGTATCCAGGTGTTATCCAGGTTTTATCCAGTCGTAGCCAGGTGTTATCCAGGTGTTATGAAGGTGTTATCCTGGTGTTATCCTGGTGTTATCAAGTTGTTATCCAAGTGTTATCCAGGTGTTATCCAGGTGTTATCCAGGTGTTATCCAGGTGGTATCCAGGTATCAACCACGTGTTATCCAGGCGGTATCGAGGTGGTATCCAGGCGTTATCCAGGTTTTATCCAGTCGTAGCCAGGTGATATCCAGGTGTTATGAAGGTGTTATGAAGGTGTTATCCTGGTGTTATCCTGGTGTTATCAAGGTGTTATCCAAGTGTTATCCAGGTGTTATCCTGGTGTTTTCCATGTGGTATCCGGGTGTTATCCAGGTGTTATCCAGGTGATATCCTGGTGTTATCCTGGTGTTATCAAGGTGTTATCTAGGTGTTATCCAGGTGTTATCCAGGTGGTATTCAGGTGATATCCTGGTGATATCCAGGCAGGTGTTATCCAGGCGGTATCTGGGTGGTATCTAGGTGTTACCCAAGTGTTATCCAAGTGTTATCCGGGTGTTATCCAGGTTTTATTCTGGTGTTATCCAGGTGTTATCCAGGTGGTATCCAGGTGTTATCCAGGTTTTATCCAGTCGTAGCCAGGTGTTATCCAGGTGTTATGAAGGTGTTATGAAGGTGTTATCCAAGTGTTATCCAGGTGTTATCCAGGCGGTATCCAGGTGGTATCCAGGTGTTATCCAAGTTTTATCCAGTCGTAGCCAGGTGTTATCCAGGTGGTATCCAGGTGGTATCTAAGTGTTATCAAGGTTTTATCAAGGTGTTATCCTGGTGTTTTCCAGGTGTTATCCTGGTGTTATCCAGTTGTTATCTGGGTGTTATCCAGGTGTTATCCAGGTGATATCCTGGTGTTATCCTGGTGTTATCAAGGTGTTATCTAGGTGTTATCCAGGTGTTATCCAGGCGGTATTCAGGTGATATCCTGGTGATATCCAGGAAGGTGTTATCCAGGCGGTATCTGGGTGGTATCTAGGTGTTACCCAAGTGTTATCCAAGTGTTATCCGGGTGTTATCCCGGTTTTATTCTGGTGTTATCCAGGTGTTCTCCAGATGTTATCCAGGTGGTATCCAGGTGTTATCCAGGTTTTATCCAGTCGTAGCCAGGTGTTATCCAGGTGTTATGAAGGTGTTATCCTGGTGTTATCCTGGTGTTATCAAGTTGTTATCCAAGTGTTATCCAGGTGTTATCCAGGTGTTATCCAGGTGTTATCCAGGTGGTATCCAGGTATCAACCACGTGTTATCCAGGCGGTATCGAGGTGGTATCCAGGCGTTATCCAGGTTTTATCCAGTCGTAGCCAGGTGATATCCAGGTGTTATGAAGGTGTTATGAAGGTGTTATCCTGGTGTTATCCTGGTGTTATCAAGGTGTTATCCAAGTGTTATCCAGGTGTTATCCTGGTGTTTTCCATGTGGTATCCGGGTGTTATCCAGGTGTTATCCAGGTGATATCCTGGTGTTATCCTGGTGTTATCAAGGTGTTATCTAGGTGTTATCCAGGTGTTATCCAGGCGGTATTCAGGTGATATCCTGGTGATATCCAGGCAGGTGTTATCCAGGCGGTATCTGGGTGGTATCTAGGTGTTACCCAAGTGTTATCCAAGTGTTATCCGGGTGTTATCCAGGTTTTATTCTGGTGTTATCCAGGTGTTATCCAGGTGGTATCCAGGTGTTATCCAGGTTTTATCCAGTCGTAGCCAGGTGTTATCCAGGTGTTATGAAGGTGTTATGAAGGTGTTATCCAAGTGTTATCCAGGTGTTATCCAGGTCTTATCCGGGTGGTATCCAGGTATTAACCACGTGTTATCCAGGTTTTATCCGGGTGTTATCCAGGCGGTATCCAGGTGGTATCCAGGCATTATCCAGGTTTTATCCAGTCGTAGCCAGGTGTTATCCAGGTGTTATGAAGGTGTTATGAAGGTGTTATCCTGGTGTTATCCTGGTGTTATCAAGGTGTTATCCAAGTGTTATCCAGGTGTTATCCAGGTGTTATCCTGGTGTTTTCCATGTGGTATCCGGTGTTATCCAGGTGATATCCTGGTGTTATCCTGGTGTTATCAAGGTGTTATCTAGGTGTTATCCAGGTGTTATCCAGGCGGTATTCAGGTGATATCCTGGTGATATCCAGGCAGGTGTTATCCAGGCGGTATCTGGGTGGTATCTAGGTGTTACCCAAGTGTTATCCAAGTGTTATCCGGGTGTTATCCAGGTTTTATTCTGGTGTTATCCAGGTGGTATCCAGGTGGTATAGAGGTGGTATCCAGGTGTTATCCAGGTTTTATCCAGTCGTAGCCAGGTGGTATCCAGGTTTTATCAAGGTTTTATCAAGGTGTTATCCAAGTGTTATGCTGGTGTTATCAAGGTGTTATTCAGGTGTTATCAAGGTGTTATCCAGGTGCTATCAAGGTGCTATCAAGGTGTTATCAAGGTGTTATCCACTTGCTATCCGGGTGTTATCCAGGTGTCATCCAGGTGGTATCCAGGTGTTATCCAGGTGTTATCTGGGTGTTATCCAGGTGTTATCTTGTTTATAAAATTTACGAGTGAGCGAAGCGTATGGACTTAGTGCATCATCTTCATCTCTGTTGGGCGGGGGAGGGGGGGGGGGGGGTTAGTGTAATCATTGTGAAGCAGTGCTAGACAAGAATATGAATAAATTTTATGGTGATTTTTACATCGTATCTCTACCTCATATTTGGAGGTGTCATTGTGGGCAAAGAGGAGTGCCTGGGTTTTGTGGCGAAAGGGAGGGTCATGGGACACTGAACTAAGGGGGGGGGGGGGATTCCTGCAGTCCCAGGGTGCTCATGGTAATGTCACTGGTTCTTGGGGCATAATCTCTATGATCATTATCTTTAGGCGTCCTGGCTTGGCAGTTATTTCTCCCGAGGTGCATATGAGAAGTCTTGCATCATGTTTCAGCCATATATTGAACTCTTTGCCAAACATCTGACTTGTATAAATTTTCAAACTTGTGCAGCCTGACTGGCCCATCGATTTAGGATGAATTTCTGCGTTTGGGTCGTCATAAGTTGTAGGCTACTTATAATTTGCCTGCATAGGAATTGACAGGATGTCGTTTACAACCTCGTGGTATTTTCTCGCCATGTGACTGCGAGCCATTGGGAATGGGAAGCTTCTCGACCATTACTATCAACACTTATGATACGTAATACATCTGGGGCCCGTTGCACAAAACTTGCGTTTAAACGCAACTCAGAAAAATCAAACGCAACTTTATTTTCAGCCAATCAGAAGTGCGCATTAAGGTCTTGCGTTTGATTTTTAGGAGTTGCGATTAAACGCAAGTTTTGTGCAACGGGCCCCAGTACGGTCTAGGACGTGGGCCGAATTTAGGAATGCCTGTTTTGATCAAACGAATTCTTGACCCCTAGCTAAATCTCATACCCCCGGAAAGGAGATATTTTCCCCATCTTTCATAACGAAATTGCTTTTATGAAATAATGAGTAAGAATGATAAGCAATGTCGATGGAAAGTGTTAGTGGGTCGTCCTTTACGATTGTCGATCAGCAAATAAGCTTTAGTGAGCGTTTGCCTGAATTAACTTCATTAGATTGAAGGTTTGGGACAGTAACGCACACGTTCTGAACTATATACATGTTTAACTCATTTCAACTATTCAATTGGGAATTTTTAGAGATTTTCTTAGCTTTGGAAAGTCAAAATACAAAAAACAACGATTGCGCCCTCATTTGCCTTATTAAAGTAGAATCGACAAACAGAGCTATCCATACAGAGAGTCCTGACACTGGAGGTCGCTTCTGATTGGTCAGTCATTTCATGGAGCTTCAAAAAGTTCCCTCTCATATAGAATGTACGTGAAAGGGAAATATTGGGAGATCCATGATCCGCCTTGTTTAAAAAAAGAAAAGACCGCGTAGGCGCAGGCGTATTATGCGCGTGTCACAACTCTCTCTATTAACGCGCTCTGTCGGCAAATAATTAGCGGCCTCTCGTGCCCAAGCCATACAATCTGCAAAGATGTCCGCGCCCTCGGAGCGCTTACTGGTCATGCATGTAGTTAACGAACATACGTGGGCTTCATGCACCCATTTGTTTGCCTTGTGATGTATGCTAGTGATGAGTCAGTGTAGTGATTGCATATAAGTGGCGTATATTTAGTTGGGCTGAGGAGGGAGAGCGAAAAAGCGGGGGGAAGTAAAGAGAAAAAAGCTTTATAAAAAAGGTGCGCAGAGCCCTTATCTTTCTCTCAAAAGTTGCTAAAACGTCAAAGATTTCGCGCTTCGCGCGGGAAGGGAGAACTCCCCCATCTCTGCGCCCACCCCTGTTACATGTACAGTGCAGTACTGCGTCCAAATAATTTAACAAGCAAATACTGATAACCATTTGTAATTTAGAGGCCTCTGAGGCGGATTGTCAACAAAAGAAAAAAAAAAGTGAGAAAAAAAAACAGGGGGGGGGGTGTTTGAATATTTTAAAAGCTCTGAATCGTTTTGATTGAGAATAGCAAGGATATCGACTGACTTGAAAGAAAGGCCCCAGCCAAATTTGTCACTATCTAGATCCGCTTTTGGGGCCTACATGAATTATACGCCTACTAACTTGAAATATTACTAATGTCATGCACAAACAATTCAGTAATGAAGAAGAATAATTATGAAGAAGTTTGCGGTCCCCAAAATGACTAAAAACTTGTCCTGAATTTCATATTCCACCGGGTGTCACCTCTTCTTCTTCTTATACTGATTTCCTCCGCTTGGCAAAGAACTGTGCTTGCATGAGCACAGATGATCACAAATCCATAGCACTGTCAGAGTTGGTCATTAGATGAGAGACACGAGAAGAATGAAAGACAGAGATAAAGTGTTAAGAGAACTTGTGATATAAGTGCAGACTGTCTCGGCCAAAGTCAATATCAGGGATAATATTCGTGACAATGACAATGAAATAATTTTATTGGACCCATGTCACCCTCATTTAGGTATTGGGGACACTAATCATAGAACGTAACATATACAGTCTCATTTCACAATAAATTAAGTGTATTTACAAGGTATTTATAATTAGGTATTTACAGAATAATGAGATAAGACATACAAATATTACATAAAGTGTGCATAGGGCCTATTGATGATTCCATGACATTTGCTCCGGCGACAACTGCCCCCATGGAACATCCGCATTTTAAGCCAAACATGAAACCCAACCACAAACCCAACCCCAACCCCATTCCCCATCCTCACACCATTCCAAACCCAAACCCCCACCACAACCCTAACTCCAACCCTACGTCCTCGGAGAAATTAAGACCGTAGCAACCGTCGAAGGAGCAAATGCCGTGCCACTAAATCGACTGATGAGAGGGGGAAAAAAAAAAGAAAAAAAAAAAAGAAAAAGAAAAAGAAAGGAAATAAATAAATAAATAAATAAATGACTACATGAATTACTTAAATAAATGAAAACATTAATATAATTGTAAACAAATGAATGCTTAAATGTGCAAAGAAATATATGAATAGGCGGATAGATGCATTGACTAGGACTGAATAGCTGGAATTGCAATGGCAATGACAAAGGCACCGATTAAAGGGAAAATATCAAACAATGATAACAAGTGAAAGTGAAAATTCATACTAAATTTTGACACAGGAAATTAATTTCCAAAAGTAATTAACCCCCCCGCCCCCCCAAAAAACAAAACCAAACAACAAAACAAAACAAAAACATAACATTGATGCTCATTGTGTTATTTTCCCTTTACTTTATATAGCTAGTTATTTATACATAAATTCATCTTCCCAAATGTTATTAAAATTATACGTTGTTCATTATTGGTTGAACTTATGATGCTACCAAAAGTTTATTAATGTTGCAATTTTGGGAGAATTGAGTAGTTTGTACATTTTTATTGCATGCGGACGGCTTTTATAGCAATCATCAATATACTCGTTTCTTGCTTTAATGGGACCAAAAAGTCGCAAAGCGTGGTGTTTTGGAGCTTGGCACCTGCACCGCACTCAAACTTGATCCTAGACGTGCTAGAAGAGCGCGCGCATTACACATAAACGCGCCAATAAAGCGCGCTAAAACATACTCCAAAGCTCCAAGACGACTAGATCCATGATATAATACCTGAGCTGTGAGGAATGGAGAAGAATCTTTTCTCCATTGAGATTCTGTTCGTTTCAAGGTTTGTGTTTGAATTCTTGACATAAGATCGAAGAAGAAGACGAAATTATTAGACAATCTTGTAAGTATGAATATTCTACTATAAGGAAACTTGCTCTTGGTGATAGAAAAGAAACGCACGTTGCGCTCACCATCAGTTCCAGGTACCGTATCTTTTTGATGGAAGTGATGATGATCACGGCACGGGGAGATGATGGTGGTGATGGGGTGATCACTGGCGTATGAAGGGGGGGGGGTGGAGGGGGTTGTGTGTCCGGACACCTAACAAAAAAATAACCCATCAATTTTGTCATCGGATTTCACGAAAAATATAAGCATCAAGTAACATTTAACTCCGAGAATATTTGCACTTCACATAATTTTCAACCTATGCTGTGAATTTTTTGTGAAAATTTGCATGAAAATTTGTTCGATTTAATGTTTATAAATGACCTGTCTGGATAACCAACCCGTCCGGACACACAACACCTGGGTACTGGAGGGGGGCTACCCCCCCCCCCCCCAAAAAAAAGGAAGAAAAAAATTGAAATTAGCTAGGCCTGCCGGATATAAGTCCAGGGGCCCGTTGCACAAAACTTGCGTTTGAACGCAACTCAGGAAAATCAAACGCAACTTTATTTTCAGCCAATCAGAAGTGCGCATTTAGGACATGCGTTTGATTTTTAGGAGTTGCGATTAAACGCAAGTTTTGTGCAACGGGCCCCTGATCTATGACAAAATTACATTTTCATTAAAAAAAAGGGCCGATTTTTTTTTGTTCGCTCGCTTCGCTCCCTCGCATGTATTCAGAATAACTGTGCCCCGTATGCCGAACTTAAGCCCTCTCAATTTTTGGGGCTCATTACGCTTCTGGGGGCAATGGTGGGATCTTGGAGTGAAATGATGGGGGGGGGGGGGGTGAAAAGGTGATTGTATCTGTGTATATGGGAAATTTAATATTGTAAAGGGGCTATGGTGATGCTAATGACGTTATTGATATATGCATGGTGGAGCGTTTATAAAAAAGTGATTTGATGATGTGATTTGATTATGAAGGGGATGATGATCGGGAGGTTATATTATGAGGGGAGTTACGTGTCTGGACACTAAACAAAAGTGAAGCTGTCACATTTGCCGTTGGATTTTATGAAAAGTGGGCGTAAAGTAGCACTTGACTACCATGAATATTTGCCGTTTATATGATACTGCCAATTTGAGGTCATTATGAAAATTAGATCAAAAATAAAATTGAACTTAAATGCCAAATCGGGATCATGGTCGGGTCAGTTGCGTGACTGGTCTGACGTCACTACGATGCACAGCCGATCGGGCCTTTCCTCCGACTGGAATGTTAGGAACCTGGATCACAAAGATACTACATTTCTAAATTTTAATTTCTAGAGATTGTATTACAAAATCGGGTCGCAAAAGCGGGTCGCAGTCGGATCGTATACAGTTTACGGTGGGCTTTAAAAGCGTTGCTTCAGCTAAATAAAACTAAGTTAAATAAAACTAATTGACACGACTGCACGAGCGCTCCTTCTCAATTTTGACAATGTTGTCAAAGGCCATTAAAAAAAAAATGAACAAAGAGAGCTAATTTCTCTGTTTTGTTTCTCTGTTGACCTCAAATATACCGTTAACGTTTCCAACCCCGAAGAACCCACTCTCACAATTAATTGTTATGGAAGTAGCGAATAAACACCCCGCCCTAAAATCTAAAACGCAAACAAAGTCACCACTTGGAGATGAATATAATTGGTCATTAGCACAATTTGACGTTCTTACAATGGTGGTCAATTGGCGAAGGTGTACTTCATCCTAGGTCGTTGCGTCCACTTGTAGTCCGTAGATAATTCTAAATGAATATTACTGGGTCATCGGCCTGTACCATCTTATGGTTATTGCATTTTTCCTGAAGCAAACATAGGTCATCACTTCAAAAGTGGTCAATTTGGGGAGGTGTACTTGATCCTAGTCGGTGAGTCCAATAAAATTGTTGACTGTTAGTCCATTTTGAATGAATAATATTGTTAGTGGGTAATTTGCCAGTATATGATTATTGCACTTTTCTGAGACAATGTTCAGTGATTTTCATTATCGAGTAGATAAGATTAAGGAGTGGTTATTCAGGTGATCGACGGTGTATATGAGTTGTAAGGCCGTAAGTTTTGGTAAATTATCAATCATTGCATATTATCCCTTAATATACAGTACCATTTGTAATTTCATGAATTATAAATGTATTTGACCATCCCTATAGAAAACGGAGGACCGCCGAAAGGTTTTGAACAATGATTTATCGTAAAATTGGCGAAAATGCTTGAGTGATAAAAAAACAAACAAACAAAACAACAACAACAACAAAACACTTACGTGAAAGGGTGCAAAATTCAGGATTGACAAGAATTGGTATTTGTTCTGGCTTGTATCAACGACATTGAGAACCGTTTAAAATTGACAGTTTAAAACGTCTCCCCAAATAAATATTTCAAAATGTTTTCAGGAAATTTTCATATCTGTGGAAAGCTTAGGGTCTCTTCTATGAAATGACATAAAAATATCTCACAATATTTTACGTTTTTTAAAGCAAAAATCCATTTTGTAAATGGGTGCAAAATCCATACTTGACAAATGTTTGTTTATGTTCTTGCTGGTATCAGCAAAATTGAGAGTCATGAAAAGGCTTAGAAATTTTATATTCTGATCATTTATGAAAGAACAGACTTTGTTCACTGTATGTCCTGATATATCCCATCAAAAAATTATGGTTGAATGACCAAGCAAGATGAAATTAAAAGACTCACAAAAAATAACATTTTGAAACACTCAACAAAGTAGTTAATTGCTCCCTTAAGCATAAGATGTCAATAATATAGCAATTTATATAGCGCCTTTTCCAATTGATACAAAGTGCTTTGAGATGTCTTCCCTGGGTCGGCGATGGAGCTAAAATGTAAACAAGTTACCAGGCAGTGACAGTGAGTTCTATGAGTGTAGGATGTGTAAGGATATACAGAGAACACAGCCTGTAATTTCATAAATCACTCTTTATTGAACAGAATATGGAATTTCCAAGCCTTTACATGACTCTCAGCTTGGCTGATACCAGCCAGAGCCAATATCAATTCTTGTCAAGTCTGGATTTTGCACCCTTTCACAAAATTGGCTTTTGCTCACTTAAGCGTAGAATATTGGTTGATATTTTGGTGTCATTTGATAGAAGAGACCCTAAACTATCCACAGGTATGAAAATTTCCTAAAAATATTTTGAAACATTTATTTGTGTAGACATTTTTCAACTGTTAACTTTTTTCTGGGACGCACTGTATATGATGTGCGATCCGATTTCCGAAGAAATCGTAGTTGCTCGAATGCTCGAAATTGAAAATCTAGGGCATCACAAGCCTTCTAGTCGTAGAAAAGACCAAATCAGCTTCAAAGACAGTCGCACGAATGGTAGTATCGGGGCCGATTTTGGCTTTTACTCCTACAATGAGGCTTGCACTATCTCGAAATTATATACCATCTTATTCTTCATAATGAATATTCAGAACCTCGATCACTTATAAGATTTTTCATGTTTGGAACTTTCATTTCAAATGTTATTGTAAGTTCTTCCCGAATTGGATCGTAGTCAGATTGTAATCATCGTTTAGTGTGCGGCCCGTTTTACACAATTAAGAGGAGCCCCTGTACACCCCGTCTAGTATACATGTATATTGTTTGCAATTCGTGGCATAAACCCGTATGTCCATATATTTTCTTTAACCCTTTCAAGACAATTGACCACATTTTGTGGTTTGGCCCAATAACTTTTGATTTAGAGCCTTAAAAAATATACCAGATGCAGGAGTAGAAAGAGTAAAAAATTCTGCACATACTGTGTCCATTTTTGTTGCATGATCATATTGCGTTTGATGTCAGGAATTTAAAAAAGGAGAATAAGATTGAACATCCTTAAATTGGCAACACATTAAGAGATTCAAAATCATTGTTTTTTGTCCAAATTGGCAACTTTTTCAACTTTTCGACAAAATTCCTAACCATGTATATTATTTTCAAGACATTACATCTTATTAGAACCACGTAGCACTAAAAGAAAAATATTATTGTTGCCAATTTGCAGAACAAAATGTGATCAATTGAGCTCTTAAATAATTCCTGTCCTGAAAGGGTTAAAAGTATTAAATAGTTTTGGGAAGCCCTCAAAAACTTTTCGTGAGATTTTTTTGATTTTACTTAATAAATAGCAGGGTATTAACATAACTAAGATGCTGTGAAGTTTTTTTCTCCTCAAGTGAAATATTTATCGAATTAGAGGTGAAAAGAATAAAAATCCCTGGCCCAAAAAAGAGGGGATGTAAATTCGAACAACGGCCACACACATTACTCACATGAGGATTGCTGTGTGATATAATACGCTACACATAGTGCGAAGCGCTGGGTTATTGTGTGGGGAACCTTCGGGTGGATATGGTCTCAGCGTGAAGCAGTGAAAAGCCGTTACCAAGCGTTTCTTACAGACATTTACACTAAAATTTGTTCGAAATCGTGAATGGAATGTTAAATAATCTCGTACATGTGTCTTATGATAAAAGGAGAGTAGTATGTGACTATGTTAGATAAGTTTCTTGCCAGTATGATTTTTGCTACTGAGACTAGAGACTACATATGGGAAAAAATAATCAAATATAATTATACACAAGGAAAGTCTACGGCGGAGTATATACAACACTCTTGGGTAAAATTATGTCTGTTTTCTATGACGATGCTTTCATGTATATGTCATTCTAGAGATTATGTAATCAGAAATTAATCAACGAACATGATCCACTTGATCTCGTCAGACGAGTAAGATAATAAGTAAACCTTCAATCTGCACGATAATATTGATTTTCGTTCTTTATCAAAAGCGCGCGGTTTGTTGATACTTGTCGTATTCGGTCGTATTGACCTCAAATATCGATTTCGATCTTGACTGCGGTCATGCAAATTATCGATTATCGGTCAAACAGTAAGCCGTCTGACTCATTAAATGATTCGTTCAATTAAACGCATGTGTTTAACCGTGTTATGGTTGACTTGAGTGCATGTATAGGATAATATTATTTTCATGTTACATATGTTAGGCATGTTCGGTGTTATTTCAACAAGGAAACGCACCTTTTTAGTGACACTGTAATCATATCTCGTTTGACTTCGTACTTTTGATATGTTCTTATCATCGCTGAGAGCTCATGAATATTAATCTACCCTTGTTAAGAAATAAGCTATTGTTTTGTGTGTCTCACTTGGTAAAACGTCGGTCGTAAGTTGTTGGAAACTTATTGGTAGGCCTGTGAAGTCGTGTGTATTTGGTAAGTTTCTTTGGTCTCGATTCGAACTCATTTTTTCTTCTACAAAGATCAAGAAATATAAAGATACATTATAAATTAGTTTCATATCATATCTTGTTTGACTTCGGACTTTTGATATGTTCTTATCATTGCTGAGAGCTTGTAAATATTAATTTGACCTTGTTACAAATGACTAACCAGTTTGTGTGTCTCTTACTGGATGAAACATCAGCCTCAAGTTGTCAGTAATAAATGTATAGGTGAGCCTGTGCGTCCGCGGTTAGTTGGTACGTTTCTTTGGTCTCAATTCGGACTCATTTTTTTCTTCTTCAGTGATCAAGAGACATAAAGTGATATAGTAACCGTGTTTCATATCATATCTCATTTTGACTTCATACTTTTGATAATACATGTACTATATTCTTAACATCGTTGAATGCTCATGGATATTAATTTTCACCTAAAGAAATAAGCTATTGTTCTGTGTGTCTCGCTTGCATTGGTGAAATATCAGTCGCAGGTTGTTTGAAATTTACAAGTGTTTGTGTGAGTGTGTGGAACCTAGCGCATTTGGTAAGTTTCTTCGGTCTCGATATGAAACTTTGCAGGGTTATTCTTTATAAGATACTCTATCTGTGTGCCAAGTTGCAGTAATTTTCATCACTCCATGGCCGAGATCCTATAGGGGAGGGGGGGGGGGTGGAATCCATCCGGCTGAGAGAGAGCGCCAGAATAACCCTTTTAGGGTTAAAGGATGGCTCAGTGAGCCAGTTGTGCAAGAAATAGACAGTTTTAAAAAATGTAATGTTCTGGAATAATTAGTGTGATTTCACAATCTCTTAGCATTTACGAGATGCAAATTTATTTTAGGAGGCTATATTTTATATACACATAGCCGATCTAGCTTCAATCTGGCAAAGCGGACTTGATATGTGTTTCTCAATTCGATCCTTATCGTTTTTGTCTTTTTATCGGCCTGTTTTTATAGTTTATTTTGATGGTATGTTGTATCAAACTTTAGGCCTGCAATTCTTATCGACATTTTGGTATTTACGACGAAAGACTTTACTTGGTCCAAAATATTAAATCAAAATCTTTGCAATTTAAACCGCCCATACGGCATCGAATTGAAAGGGTAAAAGATGTTGATAAATTTGAAGTGTTGTTTTGGTTTTAAAATGACTAATTAATGATACTCATTGTTTCCTTTTTTTTTTCTTATTCCTGATCAGATTCTGCCCCAGTGGAACTTCATTATGACACATGAGACGAAACGGAGAAGGAGGACTTGAGTTTGGCTGATAAAATGCAAGGCCGATACGGGTATGTGCTGGCCGACCCCGCTGTCGTCTTGGGGAAGGGCCGGCACTGCGTCGTCAAACTTGCTACGTCGACGCGTTATGCGACACCGCGCAAAGTTGCCATCAAAATTAATTCACCGTCATCGTCGTCTGCTCGGGAGGCCGAGATCCTCTTCAAGCTCAACCACGAGAACGTCGTGGAGATCTTCGACTATTTCGTCTTCCGAGATCACTCTTATATTGTCCTCGCGCTTGCTGAAAACGGAGATCTGCGGAACTTCGTCAGGCAGCGGGGTCGCCTGGGCGAGGCGTTAGCGCTGAAGATGTGCGAGCAGATCTATGACGTTGTGGCCTACCTGCATGACACCGCTTACGTTGCACACTGCGATTTGAAGTGCGAAAACGTGCTGGTCAATGAAAGGGAAGATGTGAAGATTGCAGATTTTGGACTCGCTGTAGAGATCGTGGTAACGAAGGATGGAACATCCAAACCTCGCAAAACTGCAGCTTCATGTACCCATGGTAACAATCTCAACAGGATGCCTGATGCCTGTTGCAGGGCTGATAGCATCTCGCCAATACTAGATGGAATCTCGTCTCTAGGCGGGTCTCCCGCTTACGCCGCTCCCGAGGTATTAGACTCCCGCGTCAAGGACCTTCGCGCAGCAGATGTCTGGTCGGCCGGGGTCATCACATTCTTTGTCCTCACCGCCTACCTGCCATTCGGTTGTTATGGAAACAAGAACATCAGGGAAGCAATGAACATGCCTCTCCGCTGGCCGCGACCTCTGAAACAAGTCAAGAAATCGGGAAGGACATTTGTGCAATCCGCGCTTGTTTTGGAGCCAGCAGACCGTCCCACCGCGCGGGTCCTGCTTGAAGGACTTCGAACAATACAGTCCACAGCATCCTAACAACTCACATCATTTTCTGACAAGAACGAAGGTGCCGCCAATGTTGAGGTCATGAGATATTTTGAGGGTTGTCATCGTGGCAGCTTTATAGATCAAGGGAATAATTATTAAAGATTAAGTTGACTACTGGTAATGGGATTACATTGTGAAAGAAACTGCAGGGAGCTATTGGAAAGTGTTGGTTAATGGTTATACAGTATTATAAGAATGGATGTTCTGTAGGTGAAGTTTTGGAATGATCAAAATGGAAAGAAATTGACAGTCTTGCAGAAAATCACATGCACTGCAAGCCGAAATATGCATATGGGGCTTAAATATGCATATGGGGCTTAAACACACAATGTGGCATGAAAGTTTGGTCCAGTCTTTTCAGCCATTTTTCCTAACATTTATAATTTTCTGCCATGATATTGCTCTAAATTGATAAGTCTGACAAAAAAAGAAAACCTCGCCAATAATTTTTAATCTTTAAAAAAAATCAACCTTCTTTTAAAATATTTTTTTTAATCATAGTTCTTTTAAAAAAATCATTAGCAAATGGCTAGGTTTATTAGCCAATCCCTATTTACATGTGCTTGAAACATGGATGTCACATTTTAATTTCAATTTTAATTCATCAACTCAAATTGATTATAACAACATGCACTGTATCTTTTACTATCTGTTTAATTATTTAATTATTTGTTTCTGTAATGTTATTTTCTAGTAAGATATGCAGCCTATTTTGTAATGTAAGATACAAAGATTAAAGATTGGGCACACGTTTACTAACACCCACATTATATGAATGGATGTTGCTTTATTCATTTGAACATGGATTGCCAAGTTTATTAAAAAAAATGATACCAAGTTTCTCTTGTCAATCCTACAACACAGTGTAGAATCAGACTGCAATCGATTTAAGAAGGCTGGTGGCTGTACGAGTAGATATGAAAATTTCGAAATGTCAAATCTTCCTGATTGAAATTCCGAATAGTCAAATGATTAATAAAATTCTCATGGCAAGATAGTGTGGGTCTTCTAGTTGCAGGGCTAGCCAATCACAGTTAGAACAGAATTGGTCATTTCTTTTCTGACTGAAAGGTCAAACGTTATGGTACTCCTAATATGAATTTAAAAAAAACACAGGAACCTGAATCAAGAAGACGTTAATTTTCTAATTTTCATATCCGTTTCTTCTAAAATTGGACGGATTCTTAATGTATATGTAGCATGACCTTACAGTATACATTATCTAATGTTTTTGCTACTGGTTTTCTGAAATTGAAGTGCAGTCAGATCGTGGGACCGACCGTACAGCTGAGCTAGTGCATATGTGCTGTGGGTTTAAAAGGAAATACATTTTTAAATGCTTACAAACTGATTTCTTTGCAAAGTGAATTTCAAACAGACAATCCAATCAAATTTAATGAGTCAAGAAAACTTCAAAGGCAGCTGCACATTACAGTTGATAGAATTTAATTGATAGGTAAATACTTTACAAGAGAAAATTACAAATGCCTGGATTCAGTCAGTCTATCCCCTTTACGTCAAAAAGATACCACTGCACAATACATCACTGAAACTGAACAAGTAATTTGCACAATGCAATATACACGTGATGACCTCACTGCAATTACCAGTAAGTTATGGATCAACCAAGTTATTGCCAAACTTGAAGAAACAAATTGTACAACAAGCCAACCCAGATATTCCTTTTTCTGATACCGCACAGGTTTCTCTCTCCATTTTGATATCCAACACTGCTTATCATAAGCTGTTCATTGTACATCTTCAAAGCTAATGTTTTAAATCATTCTTCATACCTCGTTCAAAAGACTTCCTCATCATAGGTAGTCTTTAAGTTCAGGGCCCTGTTCATGAAACTTGTTATCAGAAACAACTGCTCCATTTCTATGACAAATCTGCTCTAAGCTAATCAGATTCAAGGATTTCAGTAGCTTATAAAATTATTGTAACTTGTTTATTGATAACAAGGTTTATGAAACAGGGCCCTGGTTATGACAAACAAAATACTCCCAGAATCCAAAGAAATTCACAATGAAGGCAAACAATTAATGACATTTGTCACATGAATTTCAACATAAAATGCAGGATAGGGGAGTGATAAGCAAACATGATGAAGACAATGGGCCAATATGTAGTCCCATGTGTGCATATCTGTGTCTCTGCTCTTCGGTGAATAAAATTTACATCACTTTGTGTACACTGTGCTGGTCAGAACAATTTATTTAAAAAGCGAAAAAATGTCATAATTATTTTAGACTTTACTATCTCTCAGTTTACCATTTCATAACATAATTTTTTCCTAATTTTAAACCGCATACATGTTTTATCATCCAATACTTCTTTAATGCGCAGTACACCAATCTTTTGTTGTTATGGCTCTCACAAAATTTTCTATATCCCATACAATTACACTGAATTTTCAAAGGTTTTTAGACCTGGCATTCAAGAGGGCGCTTTCAAAATGCATGCGCTGGCAGACATTGCAAGTTGCCCAATTGACACCACCATTATTTGATGCTTACGCAGATGCCATTTCTTGAATGCCCAAATAATGTTGATTCTCATGGTACGTGTGCCGAAATAATGTTTACAGTACCAGTACGGTACGGTACATATACACAGCAAGCGCTCACACTATACTGCACCGTGGGTGGATCTACCACTTTGACTGACAGCTGCATGCGACTTACGTCATCAATCTTTGCAATGAAGATGGCGGCGAGTATCACACCATCCAACAGCACCCTCTTGAGTGCCGGGTCTAAATCCCTTTAAATAATAAACATACAAAACAAACAAAACTAAGGAAAAAAGAATCTAACAAAAAAAGTATTACAAATGAGGATTGTTGAAATGCTTTTTCAGCCATTGAACAAATGCTAACTTATGTGTGTGTGTGAATATGAAATAACATTGTAATTTGTAACTAAAAGATGGACATTATGTTGACCACTCAAATATCTTGAAAACTATGTCAGATAAAGCATACAAAAAATGACAAAATACTATATTAAAGATCACTTGTGTATTCAAAGATTTCTCAAAGATATATATAACAATGAGGTCTAACAATCACCAAAATAGCTTCCTTCAAGAAAGGATTAAGATTACAGAATACAAGCATACATACGACACAGCTTCTCTTTAGTATATGCACTTACAACTTGGCAAAAAGTGCCCCATGGAGACAACTGGTTACTGTCTAGCAAAAAAAAAAAATTCAAGTTGTATGAAAAAAAACCCCCCAATAACCGATCAGAGACATATATCAGCCAAGTCTTGAAATGTTTAAATTGCCAGCAACATCAATGGTACAGGTTTTCAATCATACCTATGAGTGTCAGACGACTTGTTTCTCATCAAATTAACATTTCTTCCAAAATATACAGACAATATGGTAGCTTCGCCAAACCTAGTGGCACAAAAAAACTACATTAAAAAAGTATGAGGGTTAAAGTAGTAGACATACTTCGTAGTCATGTTCATCTAATACATGTATCAACTATTACTGTAAAGCCTTGTTAAACATGACATTGTAATCCATCTCGATTAAAACCGAAAAATTAAATGACACAAGCCAAGTGTCTGCAAGCGGTTTTTTGTGCCACTAGATTTTTGTCAGCTACCGAAAACTCTCAACAAAAAATACACTGAGCTTAGAATCTGAAGCTAAAAGGATACCGGTAAGCCAAGAGGAATTCCTTCGACTTCTCTTACGCTAGCAATAATCGTGTCAATGTTAGTTTTACAAGTATCTACAAAGAATTAAAATATACAATGCATTATGAAAATATACTTTGGCATCTTGGAATGATTTATCGTCGCAGGATGCCAAATTATTCAATCTACTGTAGGATTACTAGCTTATCTTTATATCAGTTATTTTAACAAATTCTAATAATTGCAGCAAACATTAAAAAAGAAAAAAGAATTGCTTGCAAGGTAAAACAAAGATGATACTCAATTTAATATGAAAGAGCGTTAGCATTAGTTCCAAATGAAATAACTCCACATGGTCTACATCTAAAGTCATTTTTCATTTTTCAAAATGTAACCTTATTTGAATATTCTTATCTGAAACATACAGCTGTCCACAGAAATTAAGCTATGTACATGTACAGTATATTATCTATCCTCCCTCAAAAGATATCAAAATAGAATAAATAAACAATTTGATTTGATTTCATGCAATGAAATAAATCATCTTTTATCACATACATGTATATAATAAACAAGTTTAACACACAATGGAAATTGTATACATTCGGAAGGGCTGACAAGCCCTTTACATTAAGAATCCACTCATTATTCAGACAATAACTATGTTTGAAATAATATGGAACTTATACAAGCTACATGTACACAAACTGCCTATTTCACTATCAGCAAAAGAAAATTGGCAGACTAAATGAATTTCCTTTAAAATGAGCAAATGAAATAATGGCAATAACTGCAATACATGCAAAATGTAGAAGAATATATCAAGGCCCTTAATAATATTTACATCACTTTTTTGAATGGAGGACTGGGTTGTATCTCTTATTAAGGAAATTGCTTGTAAGCTTTTTAGTAAAATAAACAACAAATGTACACAAGGCCAAATGTGTAAATACATGTAGCTTCAAAGAAGCACATTCTCTTGCAACAACAAAAATTAAGATTTGCTCTCTAGTACGAGAGCATCTTAGTGTATTCTAGGCAAAGGAGTTTAGAGGGTCTCGGTCTTGTGGCTTAAATTTAACAATTTAGGTTAATTGATCATGATTTCTGCAGAAGAGACAGATGAGCAGAAGTCAGAATGCATTGTTAATAAGTCAAATTTCAGTCATAACTTCTCATACTAAGGTAGCTTACTGAAACGTCATGGCGCATAAAAACGCGGGAAAGATGAATATGACAAAATTTTATTCTATAGCGGTAGAACCAAAATATTAGGATGTAGAAGTAGTATTTACCACTTTGAACACCCTAAAGCAAAATAATATGAAAACTTTTATTCAGATATATGTCTGATTCTAATTTTAGAAGCACTGACAAAACTAGCAACTTTCCTCTCTGCCTTTCGCTAAGCTACCTAAAGCAGTATTGCAACTAGCAACTTTCCTCTCTGCGTTTCGCTAAGCTACCTAAAGCAGCATTGCTTTCTTTCATTTCAGATGCATTTGACCGCCAACAGCATTAAAGACTGCTGCTTTACACAAGAACAATACAAACGTATCTAAACAAGGTACTAAACATACAGGATAAGGTACAGGAAGGTCGTAGGTTCAAACCCCCAGCACAGCACACTAATGTCCTTTGACAAGACATTAATCTACATTTGCCTCTCTCCACCCAGGTGTTAAATGGGTATCGGCAGGAAGGAATTCCTTGATTGCTGTGAGCAGCAAAATCGGTAGCCTAGTCAGAGCCTAGTTAGACCTTGAGCACCATGTGTGGTGGACAAAAGTGCTACATGTATATAATTATCCAATATTATTAATATTATTATTATTATATTTATTATCATGATAGTATCAGGGAAGAGAAAAGCTTAGTATAAAGAGCCTGAGAAAATTAAATGGATGATGGCAGAGGAGCAATTTGTAACATGCTATAAATTATTTATAATTTTTAAATTGCTGATAATCAATAAGCAAATCACAAGGCACTACAAAAACATTGAACACTTAAAGGGGAAGTTCGACCCGAAGATTACTTGAGTTTAAAAAATGCAGAAAAAATAAAGAAAAATATTGGCGAAAGTTTGGACAAAATCCGTTAAAGAATAACGGAGTTATGGACTTTTGAAGTTTTCATTTTGTGACGTCACATGCGAGCAGCTCCTCCATTATGTAATGTGATAAATATTCCATAAAATACAGTTTTCTCAGAAAATTTAGAATATTTTCGTCTGTGCATTTGATATATTGTCAGAAATGTTATTCAATACTAGATTCTGAAAAGAAACAATATTAAATTATCATGGAACGTAAAAAAAAATGCGAATATATGGAATATTTATTACATGACCAATGGGCAGCTGCTCGCATGTGACGTCACGAATCCAAAACTTTAAATACTCATAACTCTTTTATTATTTGACCGATTTTCATCAAACCTTCGCCAATATTTTTTAAAATTTTTTCTGCATTTTTTAAACTCAAGTAATCTTCAGGGTGAACTTTCCCTTTAAATTCTTGACACAAGCTCCAAGCACCAATGTAATAAAGTGAACACTACTTGGTTTGAACAGTATTGGCCTTATTGTCATCTCGTCTGACGAGTTATAGAATAGCTCTCTTCTCAATCCAGGCCAAGAAAACTGACTTTTACCATCGGATATTTCAAAACGCGAAATCAATATTGAGGAGATGTTAACATTTCACTGAAATTTTAGGTGGATCAAAATGCATGATTGTCCATCTTGCCGTACATTGGTCATGCTCTGCCTGGTATATCAGACTCATAAAAACTTTAAACGTATTGAAAAACTTCTAGCTTATTTACATATTGAAACAATCAGTTCAAATAATACGAAACAAATATTTAAAAGTAGTTAAATCCTGTGCATTCATAAGCCAATATATTTCCTCCATACTGTTGAAGACTGTCTACAGAAAGTCTCTCTCTTAGGGGAAGTGACAGTCACAATTTATTACCTCATCAATCAACCTTGACTGAACCATAGATCTTGGTGACGAACCAAAAGCAGGCAAAGAATCCCATGGTACCTGCAAAGTGAAAACAAGACAGAAAAGAATAATAATGATTCTAAGAAAAGGCAGAACAATGTTTTCATACCCCCCACCCCCTTCTGTGCAAAATCCATGACTGCTTCGCCACGCAACTCTTCTAGCATTTTGAATATTTCCCGTTACATTTCAAAAGTGTGCGTCAATCGGACATTTATTACAGATCTTTTCGCCCCAAGTAAATGCTTTTGTAGAAAAAAATCAGCCTTCAAAGGATTAGGCAACTCAGTTTGCTTTTAATAGTCCAGGCCTTCTTGCTAGTACTTTAAACCCTTGGTGCTGATACCAAGGAGGAGCAATTTAAGAATCTCCAAAGTTGTTTTGGTCCTCCCAAACCACCTCCCCGGGATGTTGCAAGGCCACATTTCTCTCAGTATGGACCAATGAATGTGTTAGTGAATACTTTCAACCTGCAAAATTGAATTAGTCCTCTCAGATCACCCCAATGGATTTTGGTAAAACCACACTTCTGTCAATTTGAATTGTGCATAAAACTATTTTCTGCAGAGAAGCCCTTATGGTTCTAATGTACAACACATACTTCAGCGACAGTTATTCCTAGGTCAAATTTGTACAGTAGTCACATTCCAAACTTGGACCCCAAGTCCAAACACTACTTTAAAACCAGCAATGTTTGCGACATGGAAAATTTAGTGTTACGTCAATTACGATTCAATGATTTTGCGGCATGAAACTTTCGCAAATCTTAACCACTAGTGAAATTCGCGAACATTAAATGCTCGCAAAGTTTCTGGTGGTTTACCTAACCCTAGCCGTAAATCTCATCTAAAACCCGATGACAAAATTAAGCCTACAGCAAATGTCAAATCACCTTCTCTTTCAAAGTTAATACACATGTATGAGTTGTAGAACCACCCTAGAAAGGTAACCTGTCCACAGTGGTCACTTTCACTGTTTCCCCTTTGGGTGGCCTTTATAGACAGGTTACACTGTCCGGCTATGGTTCCTTGTACTCACCACAGAAGAGGAAGAAGAGGATGACCATGATGACTGTGTAGCCAAAGTAGAGGACAGTGCTTGCCCAGCCGTGAAGGGTCAGTTTGGAGGCAAAGTAGTGAATGCAGTAGATGAAGAAATAGATGGCGGTGAAACCACTTGTCATGAAGGATCGCCACCACCAGTGATAGTCCTGCAAAAAAAAAAAAATATACCAGTCATTTGAATTGAAAACTCTTTTCGTACAGCTTTCCGTATATGCCCTTCATTACGGCTATGTCCATTTTTTATACTCACCATGGCCCCGTTTCATAAAACTTGTTGTCGATAACAATTGCAACAGATCTATGACAAATTTGCTCTCAGCCAATCAGAAGCATGTATTTCAATAGCTTATGACTGTTACTTTGCTTGTTATTGATAACAAGTTTTATGAAACAGGGCCCTTAATTAGACTTACTAATTGAAACAATCTAGCACAACAGGTGTCTGTTTGACAATCTTAATAATGTATTCCTTTAAAAAGCTTCATAGTAAGCTGGTGACAGAAAGAGGAGAAAATGAGAGGGTGATAAAGAGAGACAGACCGGGTTGAGGGCAAGAGAAAAAAGAGAGGAACTCATTTCAGCAGAACTGCTGCTTAAGAGCAAAAGCAGAAAAATATTGAAAGATGTATGGAAAGAGGAGAGAGGTACACTGTACGATGGGAGAGATAGTAAGAGAACGAGAGAAGGGATTGATAGAGCAAAGCATGAGGAAGAGAGGAAAAAGGACATAATAGAATCAAAAGAAGAAGCAGAGAAAGGAAAGAGATCAAGAGAGAGAGAGAGAGAGAGAGAGATCTAGATCAAGAAAGAGAGAGAGGGTGACTTACCTCAGCACATAAATGGAAATAGCAGAGGAGAATGGTTGCTTCGGAGCAAGTGATGACCAAGATGATAGCTACCAGGAACAGGAAACCAAACATGTAATAGAACTGATGGGACCTGTCAAGAGAAAATAATAAAACAAAAATATCACAGTCAGACCTAGAACAGGTGCTAATACATTAAAAAAAAAATATAAATGAACCAAAAGTAACAAATAACATTCCAATCAGCTGCCTGATTTTCAGAAAACCCTTAGAAACCTTTCTCTGAAAATTTCTGCTTTTATTGATAGCAATATATTCTGAGGCCGGAGTTCTGTCTAAATGATATCTACAGGTGAATATCGGAATTACTATTTATTATATCAACTTTCTCGATGTACCTACCATATTCTGCACTAGTATTGCAAAAATGATGCCAGTATATATATATATATATATATATATATATATATATATATCATTAAAGTAGAATTTCATTGATTTTGAATATTGATTTAATTTTTATTATTGCATAGGTGAAGCTTAGATTGAACAAGGTTATCAAAATTCAACGCTTGGAAACATTTGAAGTAATGATTATTATCAATTATAAAATGATATAACACAGCCCCGCTACAGCACCTATAGAGCTCTTTGAACGCTGCTGAGATATGTGATGTCATACCGGGGAGCAATCCTCCCTAAGCAGACGATGCCCCATAACATCTTATACATTTTCAGTGCCTGTTTTGTCATCTCATCTTCACTTATTTCTCTTACTTCACTAGCGTCAGTATAAATGCTTATTTGTTGCCTCACTCTAAATTTCCTGCATGGTATTATTTTGATGAAAAATGCAGCGTTAAAAAAAATAAAGGAATCAATCGCTTGTAAACCAAAAAAGATACTATTGTATTTTCAGCTGCATGCACCGCGGCATGTCGGCGTTTCAAGAGGAAACGAATACCATCCATGCTATAATTCAGCGGGCTTTACAATTCGAAAGTGTGATTTCTTTGATTGATCATTGACCTTTATCATGACTTTTTACAAACAAAAGATTTTAGTTACTAGAAACGGTTTCACTTCCCTTTTAGAATGATGTGAAATACGGTCATGGTGAAACAAACCAAACTCTTTATAATTTAAAAATAATTGCATTACAGTTACGTTCACTTGATATAGGACGTCGTCTGCTTAGGCAGGATTGGCACCTGATGTGACGTCACGAAAACATCGGTATATTTCTGGCGAATCGCTCGGATATCCCAGATGCTGAGAAGTGTTTTTATTTGTGTTATTTTTTAATCATCAAACACGCAGTTAACGTAAAACTTATACGATTACCATCTGCAAGCTTTCTAGTTTCTAGAGATACATTATTGAGCATATTTGTGATTTGCTTTGAATATCTACATTAAACCTATAAAATACACATCATCTTTATCTTCTATGTAGAGAAAATCAATCCATGTTGCTATGGTGATAGATGACTTACCAGATACTATTCAAGATGAAGAAGAGCTGGATGAAGATACATCCAAAGGGGAGGATACCTCCCATGACGATGCCTGGGAAGGGACGGGTGTAGAAAGATTGCTCTGGGATCTGACGGGGAATTTGATTGGTGCGCACAGGGAACTCGATGGGCTGTCGACAAATAGAAACAAGGTTCATGTTATCACTTAGAATGTTTATCTACATGCCAAGGATGGGCAGATGAAAAGCAATACTTTTATTCAAATTATTATCAAGAAAAGTTAGTTTACATATGCACTTGAAACAAATAAGCAACTTTACAATACCTTTTTTAAAGCAGTGCCCCCCCCCCCCCCAAGTTGTATCAGTGAGTTTGTTACAGTCATCTTTTAAAACAACCACATGGCAGCACTTTTAAAAACATGAAGTCTGAAAGAAGGATAATGCTCTATGTTGTAAAACTTATATCCATAAATGAGGTAATATGTTTACTTAAGTGGAGGTAAGAAAAACAATAGAAAATGCAACAAATTACAACAACAACAAAAGAGAGAGAAAGAGACAGAAAGAGAGAGAGAGAGAGAGAGAGAACGATGAACAACACATGGAAGGGGTGAGAATGTTTTAAGGTTTCCAGCACTTACCCGCTTCTTGAAGCCAAAGTAGGCACCGATGAAGACCAGCGGGGTGGAGACGAAGAACCACAGGGCCAAGACGGCTACCAGGGTGCTAAAGGGGATGGCTGCAGAGCTGTGCTCATACCACAGGAGGAGATTGAGGATGAAGAAGATGGAAAAGATGATGCCCGGGATGAGGAAACTGGTGGAGAGGACGTTGGACTTCCAGCGCTCGCCACCGAATGCTGTAAAAGAAGAAGTGAGTTCACATTTAGAGGCACAAAAAGTAACTGACATTTGCTCCACAACTATTGCTTGGGGATTTATTTTGTTGAAGATATAGGGAAAGGGTTAGGGATGCAATTGGGTTTTAGGGTCAGGTTCCATGCTAGGGTTAGGTTTAGGGTGGAACACAGTTGGACACAGAAAAGTCTCCGGACTCATATGTATATATATATATATATATATATATATATATATATATATATATATATATATATATATATATATGAGGTCCCATGTTTGATCCTTGCTAATTGTTTACACCTTTGGACAAGGTATTTTTACCCACGTCTGTTCCCCTTGAAACATATGTATTAAATGGGTACCTGGCAAATGATAGGCTTATAATAATTAAAGGTTCCTCAGTAAGTGCAGTGTCAATACTTTTGAGGCTACTACCCAAGGTATATATGACCAAATCTTTATTACTATCAAATACCAGAACTGAAGATTCCCTGAATAAAAAGTACAGATTTTTTGTTTTTGTTTTGTTTCTTATCTGTGATGGGCACAACGAGCACTTACATATAAGGCAGATGGCACTTACTCTTGTATATCCTGGAGGAGACATATCCAGCAACAAATCCCAGCAAGACATACAGAACCATGACACAGGTCATCAGAGAACCACGGTTTGCAGGAGAAAGGAATCCAAGACAGGCGAAACCTGGAGGTAAAACAAGCAAAAATGATCAAGAATCATGAAATGTGAAATGTGTGTTTCATTGTGTGCCACAAAGAAAAGTCCATAAATACGAATTTTGAATTTCAGTCAAGTTTTTCATTTTGTTTCAAGATTACTTTATCATAATTGTGAACAAAGGAAGAAATATGAAGGTTACAAGGGAGACGCCCAGGCCATGACTTATTAGCTACAACTATCATCTTACATCGTACTGCAATATATTAAGGTACAAACTGAAACAAACAAGTTGCAAGTTACTTTTGCTAAGAAATGATAAAGATATAGTATAAAGATGTTATACATTTTCAATGTTACATGTTGGAAAGTGTATGGTCTGGAATGTGTTGGGTAGATTTAATCTAAGAAATATCAAAACTTTCATGTGCATTTCATCGAGGAGAGTGGCGAATGTGGATTACTAACTTGCCAAAAGATGTTGGTGCTCTTGAAGGGATATGATGTATAGCCTGTGAAATTATCCACTAGACAATGACACATTTATCTCTGCACCACCATTGACTACTTACCCAGTGTGATGAAGGTCATGATGACAATCTGGGCCCCGGTGCCTAGGAAGATGGACAGGAGCATTCCGCTTCGGGGTGGCCTGAAGACATCACCGTGGACCAGTTTCCAACCAAACTCTTCCTGGGCCTCTTCCTGCACGGAGAGAACACAGAGTGATACAATAGTTGGATTCATAAAGGCCCGGAAATGTAGCCCATATATGCTTTAAAGTATGAGGCCTGATAAGGGGAGGTATTCAATTTAACATGTAAGTATGAAATATGAGTATTTTACTTAGTTCTGGGCTGAGATGAATTACTATGGTATTCAATTGAATCTTTTGGCTAAGTATTTTACCCTAAGACAGCTCCCTAGCAGACTTAAGCCAAATGCATGTAGTTTGACTTTCCGACATATGCGGAGCACTATAAGCTGGGCACAAGCAAATTACATAAACATGCATTTGATATGGCATGTTTATTGCACACTTCTATTAGACAGGGTATGTGACGTCAGAATGGATATCTTGCCTTTAAGTATTTTGCCTTTAAGTGCTTAAATTTGATCTGAATATGAGTTTAACTATTTTACTTCGCCAAGCCAAATGCTAAGTAAGATGCTTACATAATGTGTGTTTTAAATTGAATACCACCTCTGGGCTGCTATCAGGCAAAAGCCTGAAAAATGGGATCATGGTCTGTTACATATAGTACATAACTGATATTCATCTTGGACTTCAACCAAACTTACCAAATCCTGTTGATTGTAACGAGAGATGTCTTTGTGCAGTGTCCTCAGCATGATCATGGCCACCATACCAGACAGGAATAGGACAATCACCAGGGAATTCATGATACTGTAAGGATGGAAGAAACAGAATGGTTTAAACAAGTGATACTCAGGAGGGAAAGCATTAGGATCTTTTGTTCTTAGTGGAATTCAACTACGCTCCTTTTCCCCCCAATATGTTAACATCAGGGACACATACATGTATTAAGAGATTCCAACTCAAGTGTTAAATCACTAAGTCAAGTATGACAGGACTAAACAATGTAAATTTTTGGCTAATACTGTAATTGTAGGAAAAAAAATCTGGCACAATGATCTGTAAATGTTGCCCAGAAAGATTTTAACTGAAATATCAAAGTATGATGCCTAGTGCCTCCTTTTCCATAACTGTAGGACATACTGTATAGTATATCTGGTGTACCAGTTAGTGAAGTCCTACAATTGCTTCCAATAACATGTAGGAGCCATGCATTCTTATCTTACCTGAACCATTGGATGTTGGTGTGTGGCATGGACTCCAAGATGTAATCCCAACGGGATGCCCAACGCACTTGGGTGTTTGGCTGCATGAAAATGGAAGAGAAGTTTTGTGATGAAGAGTGAACTGCTTCATAAAGTCACAGTCAAACGAGCTTTAGTAACCACCTGTCTATAAAGACCACAATTTTTGTTTCCCTTGAACAGCATTTCTCATTGAAACAAGTATTGAAGGAACCTGTCCATGAAGACCACCTGCTCATAAAGACCACTTTTCTTGTCTCCCTTGAGTGGTCTTTACAGACATGTTTCACTGTATCTACTTTTATTTGCACCCTATGACCCTAGTCATATTTGAAAGAGCTTTTTTTTTTTTTACATGTATCCTTGTCTAATGCTCATGGATGCTTTGCTAGGGCACACACGAGTAATTCATCCGCTGCCGAAAAATTTGGGACTAGCGTAAGTAAGATGACGTAATGGCAGCTGATCAAAAATATTCATATAAAATTGAATACTTGTCGGCTGTAAATCTTTTCAAGAGAAATGGTGTTTGGAAGTCACATTCTTTCATATTTCACCCCTATCTGGAAGCTTGGACGCCTCTGGGTATTTTAGAGGAAATATTTGATCTGCAGTGCATTTCCACTGTTCACAGCAGTGAAAAGTCTTAGTTCGTGATAAGCCTTGTTTCAGCCTTCACAGTATATGATGTAGCCGATTAAGTGCCCAAATAAAGTACCTAATTTTGTAGTACCATCAGTGTAGTTGCTACTCTGTCAGTTAAAACAATTTTTGTAGAGAGATTATTTAAATATGAATTTTTGATGTGCTTCAATTTAACATGTTACTATGGGGGCCCGAATTACTCGTGTGTGCCCTGCTACATGAAAATATAAAAAAAGTTTTCTAATAAGAGTGAACTGCTTTATAAAGATATCTACATTCAATTAGACCCTATGACTTTAGTCATATTTGAAATTGAGCATTTCAAGAGCAATCCTTTACATGTTTACCTTGCAGCTTAATGTTCTTCCACAAGGGAATATAAAAAGTAAAAAAGACAATACCCATAAATTATCTACCACCTTTACAAGTACTTAACATTTCCTTCACATACGGCCGTCTTGATTTATTGAATCACTTAATCCATTAAAATCTTGGTCCTTTGCAGTTGTCTTCCAGATTAGGTCCTAGTATGTGCTACCAAGTTTCTGGACAAGTGCCATAAATGAACTTTCAGCAGGTGATTTTTTACTTGCAATGCGATGTTTCATTGTATAATTGGGCATGAAACACCTTCCATCCATTGTGGGGACAAACTTCACAGTGATGGTACCTGTTTCAATTTCAGGATGAAAAATATAGCCAATTGGAGTCCAAACACACTGTTCAACACTCAAATTTTGTGGCGAGATGTGCGAAACATGGCATGAAAGGGGTTAAAGTTGTCCGTTTAAGACCTTGTATATGTTCAAAGTTGACGGATTACAGTAGGTACTGATATTTGTCTAAAAATGCCCAATACTTGCCCCAAACCCAACAGGATACTTACCACAAACCCGACTGAGTAGGAGTATGTGATGTCAAGATCTTCCTTTATATCTGCTTTCAGGAAAGACATGGGCTCGTAATTCACACTGTTGGGGAAGATGCACTCATCTGGCTTCTTGTGCTTCATACTGGTAAGAAAAACCATGCAAAAATAAGTATGACTTGTACATGTATAACTAATCGCTTATTATATTTAAGTGTTATTGAACGCATGTAAAGTCAAACCTGCTTTAGCCTCCACCTTTCTGTAAGTATTTCTTTCACGTCCCTTCAGGAGATTAAACCTGGATCAAAGTAATCTGCACGTAAAGATTAAAACTCTTCCTTCGAGCAATGTTTCCTGATTGAAACCTGCATGAAAGAGGAAGTCCACCCTGGTATTTTTGTGGATTTTAATAGAAGCAGAAAAATAAGAGAAACAGATTAGTGAAAGTTTCAGCAAAATCTGATAAGAAAGTTATGAATTTTTGAAGTTGTAATCAATCAAACACAAATTGGCAACTCCGTGACGAATCTTGCGAGGTCCTTCATAACTTTTCATTTTCATAATTTTTAATGAAGGAACAGATTTGTTTCATACAGGTTATGTGTAAAACATTATGTGCAATGATTATACTGTAAATAGGCTGTGTGTATGATTAAATAATTTTTTTAGAGAAAATGGAAATTTATGATTTCTTAAGTGCAGGGCAAATGGGAGAGGACCTCCAAAGATATGTCACGGAGTTGCCAATTTGTATTTGATTGATTACAACTTCAAAAATTCATAGCTTTCTTATTTCTCATTGGATTTTGCTCAAACTTTCATTGATCTGTTTCTTTAACTTTTCTGCTTCTTTTCAAACCAACTTGATATCAGGGTGGCCTTCCCTTAATAAAGCAACCTGTACATAAAGACCTCTTATCTTTAACAAATTTTTTCTTGTCCCGCTTATGTGGTCAGTCTCTACACGTTCGACTGTACATACAATTGCAAGTATACTTCAAAGAGACCTGCTCACATTGATTTAACCAATGAAACCACATGTGTGGGATGTTAGACAAAATGGGATTAGGCTCCCTCTTGTTGCAACATTCAATATTTATAAGCACTTTGTGTTTGTGTGTACCCATTTTTACTGCATCCTCATGAACATGGATTCATAGCCATTTGGTCTACAACTGCATTTCCTTTCTTTATTACCCAGCTTACTTTATCGCATTTTGTCTACTACTTCAATAAGTTTCATACAAGCTTACCTACATGTACATTGAATTTTTCTATTATCAATCTGGTCACATCATCAATTAGACTACTTTCCATATTGTCTAATAATACCATTTGATCTCATGATCATTTTTTTATTTATACAGAAAACCCTTGTCCTAAAAATTATATTATGGTATGTTTGGCAAATAAAAGAAATATTGAACTTGACATGCAAAACGATACACTTGACTCATTCAATATTTTGGCATAGCTTGTCCAAGATTTCCCAAGCCTAAAAGCCATGAACTATTTAATTGGCAGTTTCTCTATGGGCAGCAAGGCAGATCGTACTTACCTGAGAGGTTCCAGCTTGGCAGAAACAAGACGGTTGATGTTATCTTCAAGGGGATGGTAGGCAATGGTGATGTTGATGTGGTTGAAGACATAATAGTGCGACGCTTCCTCGTAATGGGCCTAGACGAGGAAATGCGAGAGGAACGTAGTATAGGAATGATCTCAGCATAACAACAACTACAACAACAATAATAAGGGTAATAGTAATACCAATTTACAATAAAAACTTTCTTAAGGCTCGTTCACGTATGCTGTGGTGAACCGTGGCGGTTCTTTGCGTACTATATGAAATAATCAATGGCAAGTAGGGTTGAAAAGGTAGCTGCGCGCAACACAGGTCCTAGAGTGTACTCGCTTACATGTACATGCACCTCTGAGTTATAAGATATACTAAATGTGAATCACAGTATGCTTAAACAAGATGAATGCGACTGCGTCTCCTATATGCCTCTGCCTAAATTCAGTTGACGGCTCAAACTATTCTTGAAATATTGTGATAACCAGAATAAAAAGCCTCTAATTACATGTTAATTGACCTCTCTGACATTTGACCTTACACCTTATAACCCAAAAGTCTGATCACTTTATCTCCTCCTAGTCATGAATACAAAATAGTGGAGATATAGTGATAACAAAAGTAAAAAAACATTAATTTAACATACACCTGTATAATGACCTCTATGACCTGTCACCTTTGACCTACGTGAACAAAAATCTAATCCGTTCGTCTCATTATGGTAATGCATACTACTTCCAAGTTTGAAGTTGATGGATCAAATGGTTCTTGAGATAGCACGTTAAACAAGGCTAAAACCTGCAATTTCAGAATTGACCTCTATGACCTTTGACCTTTGACCTACGTATCCCAAAATCTAATCAGATCGTCTTTCTATGGTGATACATACTAGTACCAAGTTTGAAGTTCATACCTCAAATGGTTCTTGAGATATCGCATTAACAAGGAAGCGGGACGGACGGACGTACAATTAGTGGCATGTACATGTATTTGAACGAGCCGTTAGTAGGCACCTCTCAATAAAGGCCACCTTCAGAGTGGTCTCCAGAGCTGCCAACCTCTGGCCAAGCTTTTCTGTACACGACAAGCTGAAAAATCGTATTTTGGTGATGAAATCCGTAATTTTTTGCAAGTCGCCAAATACCAAATTTTTAAACTGCAACTGCCACCAAAATTGTTAAAGTTGGATCTAAAAATGTCCTAGAATTACTCTTCCTTACACCCCAATAAATTTTTAAGTTAACGGAGTACAGCTATCCTGCATATATGCTGACTCAACCAAGACAAGACGTGATCTAGAGAGAAACATTAAAAAATCAGCTAAAAACTCACATTCCCTATTCATCCTTTCGATTCCACTTTGGCGCGGCTCCACATACTGCATACCGCCTTGCACCAAGTTTTTATGGTTTTTTTTATTGGCTCAACTGGTCTCTTCTTGAAGTTTTTATCATTGTTCAAGTGGTGATTTTACAGCTTTGTGGAGAAAATTGTGAAGCGCTTTGTAACTGCAAGGAAAAGGTGCTATACCAAATACTCTATGGATTGGATTGGATTGGATAACGGTCACTTTTGGTGTTTCCCTTTATAGGTGGCCTTTACATTCAGGTTTGTCTCTACTGATAATAATTATGAAAGGCATAGCAATTTTATACATAGTGCTCTGTGCACTTCATATTCTAAAATAAAAACCTGTAACATTGTACAGAGAAACAAAGAAAGAGAAGACTTACATCAATGACACAAGCGTCCTTGCGGTTACCATCTTTGTCAACGTAGCATCCAATTGGGAAACCTGGGGAGCAGTATTTTGAGCCACCCTGTACCTCATAGCACCATGTCACTGGCATGTTGTCAATAATCCTATGAAGTGGCAGAGAAAGAAGGAAAGTGTAACAAATATAATGAAACTATCAGTATTTTACCTGTAGTTTAACCCTTTTAGGACAATAATTACTTAAGGGTTAAATTGATCACATTTTGTTCTTCAAATTAGCAACAATTATATTTTTCTTTTAGAGCTACCCAGTTCTAATAAGGTGTAATGTCTTGGAAAACAATATACATGGTTATGAACTTTGTCAAAAAGATGAAAAATTGCCAATTTTGATAAAAAATGATTTTGAAGTACCTCCCAATGTGTTGCCAATTTAAGGGTTTTAGAGCTTATTCTCCTTTTTAAAATTCCTGGCATCAAACGCAATATGGTCATGTAACAAAAAGGGACAATGTGTGCAGAAATGTTTGCTACATGTACGTATTTCTACTCGTGCATCTGGCATATTTTTTTAGAGCTCTGAATCAAAAGTTATTGAGCCAAACCACAAAATGTGGTCAATTGTCCCAAAAGGGTTAATTGTTGTTGTACATGTACATGTACTGTAATGTACATGGGCAAGTCCAAGCTATACTGTCCCATACATTATCAACCACACCTAACATTTTATAGATCTGATCATTGTGTTAAGTTAGACCTTTCGAGACAATAGACCACATTTTGTGGTTTGGCTCAATAACTTTTGATTCAGAGCCTTGAAAAATATACCAGATTCATGAGTAGAAAGAGAAAAAATTCTGCACATACTACTGTACATGTAGGTCCATTTTTGTTGTATGACCATACTGCGTTTGATGCCAGTAATTTTAAAAACGAGAATAATCTTTAAAATCCTTAAATTGGCAACAAGTTCAGAGGTTCAAAATCATTGTTTTTTAAAAATAAATATTGCCAATTTTTTCAACTTTTGACAAACTTAACCATGTAAATTGTTTTCAAAGACATTACACCTTATTAGAACCATGTAGCACTTTAAGAAAAATACTATTGTTGCCAATTTGAAGAACAAAATGTGATCAATTAAGCCCTGAAATAATTCCTGTCCTGAAAGGGTTAATAGCCAGACTACAGCTTTGATCTGACCAAATATGAAGTGAAGTACATTGTGATGTCAGTTTAGATTCATAAATCCAGAAAACTGGGAATGTACATGTACATGTATGGGACACCAAATGACTAAAAACCTTGGACTTGCCCACATACATGTATAGAAATTAGAAAGCGTAACATTTGGCTTGTACTGGCAAGGACTGAAAAACAATCTGTTTAAAAATAAACTTTGCAGTTTGTTAGGATGAACTGAGCTTTGCATGAACCTCATATGCCTAGCTTTACAAACAATAGTATTTTGCAAAGACTTGCTGACATATTCCAAATTGTTGGCATGGTTGCCAAATTTTGAGGGTCAAAAACTAGTTTGCAGGCACAAACCCCAGTCAGTCGTAAAAGAGTGTCTGCACTGCAAGACTACCACAGGCCATAGAAGCTCCTGACACAGGCTATATACATGTATTGACATGACCAGTAGGTAGCTGGGTTAGGCTTCTCTCAAGACAATGATTTTCTGATAGAGTGTCAAATTAGAGTCTGTGCTTGCAGACTAGTCAGAAACAGGGAAAAGACTGGACTTACTAACACACAGACCTTTGCCCCCGTATTAATCAATACCAAAATTGAGTCAGTAAATCACAATGGCAAAACTCAATAATGAATAATGAATATTCATTTTTTATTTCAATATCATAATATTTCTATATAATAGAGATACATGTACAGTACCGCCCTGATGAAAAGCTCAACATTTTACCTTCAAAACATGCAAACACGTAAATTTGAGCTAAGAGAGTGAAAAATTGAGTGTTGCCCTACCGTTTACAGAGTCAAAACTTCCTGTCACAGACTGGAAAAGTGTTGTGTCTACATATTACACTTTGCTACTGTCTTCCAATTAGTGGCATCCTGAAGGACCCTTTTCCCTTCACTAATCCTATGTCCAGATTAGTCTACTGTTCTTCAAGGAGTATATGTATGTTGTCTATGAGAGTGTGTATATGAAGGTGTGTGTATGCCTGATAAGGTCAAAGGATTATTTTACTGTTCCTTAACATGTTACCTACAACTGCTCTACACTCTACCTTACAAAAGTGTCCGTCTACCTTTTACACTATCTGAATTTCAAGGTAAAGCTTGGAATTTGGAGTGTTGAAGGTAAGACTTTCTTTCGGGCTTAAAGGGAAATCCAACCTTAATAGCAAGTTGCTTTGAAAGAAAGAGGAAAAATCAGAGAAGCAGATTGGTGAAAGTTTGAACGAAATCGGACAAGCAATAAGAAAGTTATGAATTTTTGAAAGTTGTAATCACTATGCATATGGGAATTTCAAATTGGCCGAATAGGTAATGTCACTGTGATGTAGATGTGGACAACTCCCCCATTCGCTCTAACACACAAAATGACTAAAATGTCACTTTTTTTTCTAAATGCATTACTCAGTAGGATCTTTTCGCTCATGAAGACCTATAACAATATGCTATATCCAATATATTTTGAGTACTGCCCCGAGGGTAAATGCGCCTCGAAGAAAACCGCAAATTAATGATATTTTTGTGTACAACAAATGGGAGAGTTGTCCACAAAAATGTCACAATTGACTCACCAAATTGCCAATTTGAGATTCGCATAGATGTAGTGATCTCATTTTTCAAACATGCATAACTTTCTTAATCCTTGTCCGATTTCTTTCAAACTTTCACCATCTTGTTTTTCTTATTTTTCTGCTTTCACACAAATCAACTATTACGAAGGTTGGATTGCCCTTTAACTGTACTGTGCAGACCTAACAAATTTTCTACACTAACACATAAAAAGGGATATTTTGGATAACTTTGTATACAAAAGAACTTGTTTTGCATTTTTGCAGTCAGACTTCTTCTCTTCAAGGATCCCACATGTAATTTCTGACAGAAAAAAATACAATACAACAAAACAAAAACTCACCAATGGTGTTGGTAGTTCAGCTGAATCCCTCGAAGCAGGAAATTGAGCTTCTTCTTCATCTCATCTTTTTCTTTCCCCTCGCCACCAGCCTTGTAGCTCTTTGTGCACACCTTCTTACATGTGTTGTTATGACCGAAGGTGAAGTTGTATGGTGAGGAGTGAATACGCTCCCCAAAGACAACCTGACCAAGGTTCTCGGACGGAGAGTACTCTTGCTTGGTCTGGCAGAAGTCGTATCTGTATTGTTGCATTGTGAAAAATAATTTGTGAGCTACATGTACATGTATTTCATTCCTTTTGTATGAGTTTGGAAGAACATCATAGTTAAAATGTCTCCTGAAAAGGACTGCTCTCCAAATGCCCTCATACTTGTATTCAAAATACAACGATAAATAGCTGAATTATTCAGGCCGAACATTCATGCCACGCATACATGTATGTGCAGTCCCATATATATCAATTTCTGTGTGCAGTGCATGTGCTTTTCAGCGAGATTGGGCCAATTTCTTATCATTTTGATGATTCCAAAACCTCAGAGTATACATGTCCATGTACAGTGGTGGATTTAGGGCTGGAATGACCACCCCCACCCCCCCCCCCCCCTCTGAAAGAAAAGTTACATTGTGCCTCCTCTTTTCTAAATAGTGTCCCCCCTTGAAATTGATAACCTTTTTTTTGCTCGTCAGAGAATTTTGAATGACAAAGAGAGCCTAAAACATATGATTACCTTTATTTCCCTGCTTGTCATACAATTTCGGAGGGAAACCGGACCCAACAATTCTGATAACCTTTTCTTTCTTTTTTTTTGCCGTGAGAAAATTTTCAAAGATTTGTGTGCTCCCCCTTTTACAAAATCCTGGATCCGCTCCTGCATGTCCACCCATAACATGATCAACCTTTCCCAATTGCTTAGAGACAGTTTCTTTCACAATGTAATGGCATGACCAGAACTCAACTTTATCTTTAAGTATTCTTTGTTTTTTATTTATATCGCCGTTATAAAAGAAATTAAGGCGACTTTAATAAATCACAATTTATATCGCCATTTAAATCAACTCGATGCAACCCTGGAGAGCAGGATCTCACTTTCCAGCAGGTAGTGGGTTTTAAGTCCTATGCACCCCCTCCCCCTTTTGTGTGTGTGTGTGTGTGTGTGTGTGTGTGTGTGGAACTCTCCCCAATCCATCCAAGCCCCTCTTTTGTACGACACAGCTCTTCAGGGACACAGAATCCATTGTTTTCATGCATACATACATACTGTATACTGTACAACAACAACAGCAATAGAGCATGTCTGTAGTCCACTGAAACTTGGGGGAGATTGCAGACACATTCTATCAGGGTTTTCCACAACTGAAAATTTAAACATTGTAAACATGTGCGCAAAGTGCACAACACGAGCGCGAAGTCCTTGCTTAAGGGCCCTGGAAGCTCTGGGGTTTCTACATGTAGATGCTCTCTGGTGCAATCTAGCCCTATTTTTGAACATTTCATGTTAGATTAAGAATCAAGATTTGTGATAACAATTTTTCCAATTCATTAAATTTAGTTTTCTTTTGCCTCTCATTGGAATGTGATGCAATAAATTGATTTGTTTTTGGCAACTCAAAGTGAGCAACTGAGTAATTTTCTTTTATTGCAATAAAACAACATGAAAAAGAATGGTCACATACACACACACACACACATGTAGATGTATAATTCTTTTTTATTCTTATTTTACAACACAAGCTTTGGGGGGACCTGAATAGAAATTAAAAAAAAAACTTTTGCTGGGCCGGCTGTATGAATGAGCAGGTCTAATGCACACATTAACATTTTGTGGGATCAGCGAAATGATGGAGAGTATTGTATACGTACATACACGCAAGCTCCGTATGTGCATATGGGCCGTTATGTTCTCCCGGCCAGCACCGCGCTGGATCGGGGTAGCAAGCCAGTGGCGTTCCGCTGTGCATTTGGCGGACATATTTTGAATCAATATTACATGTTAAAAGCCGTCGTGGAAAACCCTGCATTCTATCATCCAATATTATACATGTACATGTACATACCTGTCATATTCATAAGGGATGACATTCTCCACAGAGTCCAACCGGTTCACATAGAGAATAATGTCACTCTAGAAAGAAAAAAAATGGAATAAAATGTTATAAAAAGAATTTACATGTAGTATAGATGTATGGTGGTGGATCCAGTGTCCGAACACTTTTCAGAAAATCAACAATAGCAAATAAAATATCAAACAAATATCTGTCAAACTTACATAATGAATGCTCAAAGTCCTACAGAAAAAGAAGTTGATGGAATTTTAAAAAGACAACGTAGATTTAATACGATATTCCCTTCTGAGTGAACCCCTTCCCAACGACACAGCGTTTTGGTCCCTTGAAAAAGGTACTGTATTTCCGAACGTGTGAAACCTATGGGAAAAAGACACAACCTTTGTTTCACTAGTGTGGTTTTCATACGCGTAGTCCCACGTGTATGAAAACCCATTTTAGGCGCTTAACTGTACATGTACACGTTCGGTAATACAATCTGTTCGGAAAAGACGGAAATACATGTACATGTACAATCCTTGACTATGTACATGTATTTAGTAAAAATTACTAGATCTACATACAAAGTGTACATAGTACATGTACATGCAGGCTAATTGCTTAAACAAGTATGTATACATGTACAAAGTATATTCTCTTTGCAATTTTTCTGCTCTCTCAAATCAGGGAGGGTGGGGTCATTAAGATGGATGCGGGCTAACTCGGCACTAGGGCGAACTCGGCCTTGGCGGAAAATCGCCGCGGAGTGAGCCCAGAGAGTTAAAGTGATCGCAAACACTTGTGTTGAATTTCGCATATAATTACACATTTCAAAACACTTAAATTCAAATCATTTGATATCAATGTGTAAAATGATTAGCAAAGAAGTCATGTTGACAATTTCAAGAAGTAAAATTATGCAAAACATGAAATTTAGGGCTAAAAAAGGGTACGGTGCGTAGCGTGGACTTCAACTCTTGAAACATTGTCACCGCGCAGTGCCGAGTTCGCCCTAGTGCCGAGTTAGCCCGACCCCATTAAGATGACTCCATTAAGATGACTACATGTATGTAGATCTACATGTATTTTTTTTTCAGCTGCCATGGCAAAAATGATGATCAATGGTAATCTAAAATTAGGAACTTCAGGACAGTACAGAGATTAACAATGTTTCGATATAAAGAGGGAAGAATTCCTTACACAAGGCAAATGTACGTACATGTATTACCATCAGTAGGCCGACAGTGATTCTTCGGACATAGAAAATAAACTTACAGATACATGTAAGGGTACCTCTAGCCTTTGGCGGTCATTATTTATTTTTGTTTAGCAACTAGCCAAAATTGACAGACTATTTTTCCTTGGTCCTTCATTGGATTTTATCATTTCAAGGGAAACCTACAATGTACAATGTACAAGTACATGTACTGTAGAAAGTTAACTGTTTTATTCTGTCAGTGCAACTGTAAGAAAGTCCAAAAGTACTGTGTTTCCTGTCATGACTATATATATACATGTACATTTAACCATAATTTATCACTTTAATGGCAATTCATTGTAAAATGAGTAAATCTAGTTCATACAGAACTTTCAAGAGGAAAAACAAAAATACAAAAAAAAGAAAAAATATGCGCAATGCGTCACGTTCAAATTTCTGCTGTGACTATTTAAGTGATTTGGTAACTTCTAGGCTTGATAAAATGTGAGCTGCCTGGCCTTACAAGCTATCAGTGTATGTAATATGGTGTACATGTACAAATGAAGCCCAGGAAAAAAAAAAAGCACTTCAAAATCATCATGTGCTTCACAAATGTAAACATGTACATATACAGTACAAGTGACCGGGAATGCCAGACTCATTTTCCCCCATAGACTGCAGTGTTAGACTAAAGTGTATGGCCATGTATGCTTTCGTAAATGGCAATATTCAGTCATAGATATCTTAATAATAGCAATGTATACTTGGAAACCTTTCTACTGTATGCCTGGCTATTTACATGTATTTATCCTTCTGAACATCATTATACAAGACGATATCAAAATTCAACAATTTATTAAATCAAGCCTCCACAAAGTTACCCATTCCCCAATCTCCAATAACCTCGCATAAGTGTGAGTGCCCATTCCCTTTAGTTTAAAGCAACAAGAAAGAATGTCATTTATGTTTGCCCTAAAAGAATGAGTAATTTCCCTTCATTTTTTGTGATATTATCGCTATTTGGAAATCGGGGAGAAATTCACATCACATCACCATCACCATCACTCAGTCAGCTTCAAAATCAAGATTTGCAATCATTTAATATTACGTGTGCGTACTTCTTTTTCTTTACACTCACACTTATGCAAGGTTATTGGAGATAACCTCGCACTCTGTACCTAATATTAACGAATCCGGGCTAACTCGGCACTAGGGCGAAGTCGGCCCTAGCGGAAAAGCGAGGCCGAGTTAGCCCGGAGAGGTTGAATCGATCATGAAATACGAATCCTTAAGGTTTTGTTTTGATTACTATGTAGCTAAAAAGCTGCTAAAAATACGTTTTTAAACCAATCTTTTGATAGAATTGTATGAAATACTTACTTTGAAGATAGTCTTGCAATTTTCTTGAGCTAATGTCATATCAAAGTGACATTTTGGGCTGTTTAATCACAGTTCACATCTCGCATGTGCAATCGCCGTGCTTTGCATTCACTGACTCAGTGACTGTGTTTGGTACTCAGACTCGTATCTGGAATATTGATGAAGGGATTACTGCAAAATTCGGATATTAATCATGTCTGAAACATATACTGAAACTATATATTAATATTAGATCCATATAAATTCATGATGGATATAAATATTTCACCGACTGTGAGTTTTGCAGTTTTGCAAAATGTGTGTCCGACTCATCGCTCCGAATACCATGCCAAAAACAGTGCATGCTGCGCACGGCGATTACTAGCTGCGTCGTGTGATTAAACTGTCTAAAATGTCACTTTTCAATCATGTTAGCTCTAGAAAATTGCAAGATTATCTTCAAAGTGAGTATTTCATACAATTCTATCAAAAATAATGGTTAATAAACATATTCTTAGCTAGTAATCACAACAACACCTGACACATTGGTATTTCATGATCGATTTAAGCCCTCCGGGCTAACTCGGCCTCATTTTTCCGCTAGTGCCGAGTTCGCCCTAAAGTTAGCCCGACCCCATATTAACCATACCATTGCATGTGTGTGCAGGAGAGGAGCAAGATCACCAACCAAAAACAGCCTGAAAATTTCACTTGATCAAGATGATAAAGATCCTATCGAAGGATTTGGCATGAAATTAGATATTCTATCATTCTAAAATGTAGAACTTAGAAGGAAGTATTTTCTCAAAATTTTGCTGTTCTATGTTGGTGTTTCTACATGTACCTCTTCAACTTAGAGGTCGTGACAGGCCAAAATTGACACAGCCCCATATAGTGATGGTCCTGTGTTTTCTTTAGGACCCTTTCATTTTGTCAAACAAATTTGATATGGGCATCGATATCGACTTGAAAATGAATGTTATTATAAATATTAACATTCTCACTTCTGTCGTAATTTTTTTCAGTGAGTTAACTTCAGAATATGTATTGCAGAACCAAGATAATTAAAGAAATTCGCATAAACCCCTGAATAAAATGACTTTTTATTTAAATTTTAGGGGCTGGAAATTAATTGCGTAGCTTTAGTTTCACCTCAGGCTTAGCATGCTTGCAGCTTAGCCCCCCCCCCCCCCCCCCCCCCATCATGTTTCTCACTTTTCTCATTACATGTAGTCTATGTCATGTATTTGTTGAGGCAAATAAAACATTAAATAAATATTCAAACTTCGAAATCAATTAAAAAAACGTAAGTTTACATACATTATTTTGTACATCATTCATTTTCAAGTCATCCTATAATTTACATACCTTGCAAAATGAAGGGTCTTCTGCGTGGGTTTTTTGAACGTCCGGAGTGCAAAAGCTAACTGGCGCAAGTCCTGGCAAATAAAATGCTTCAACATGGGGAGCCAACAAAACGAAGCAGCAGACTAATAAAATTGAGAATATTTTTCTCGTCATGGTGATATACTTAGGAATTCGAAATTCCGAAACAGAAGCTGAAAATTTCCTTCACGGCGTCAGTATCCAGTACGGAAGCCACGTTGGCAATAAATACAAGACAGTACAGGCTGTGTTGATCATTCACACGTAAAATTTGTGCAAACAGCGTTCATTCAGCTATAGCGCGGCCGGCCGGCCGTACGTATACCGTATACAGTATGCAAATTGAGCAGAGCCCTAGACACATCGTCCTTGTGAGATTACGTACATGTATATATCGTCACCGAATCGAGTAGTCCGACCTGCATTTTGTGTAACGCCAAATAGTTGAGTTGACCACATGCAAAATGTGTAAATCGAAACTGAAATTCGCATTCAAATTTATTTATTGATTAAATCTTAACAAGAATCATCATATTAATTTTTAGTACAGGATAGGCCTTCAACAGAACAACATTAAAGAATATATCTATATATCATTGCCCAATGGGAACATAATCCTGAGATTTTTTCAAGTTCAATATTTTCATAGTAGATCTAATACCTTTTATATTATATATTATTTCAAGAGCTGCCCTACTATAATTATATACTCGCATGTAGGGCCTACGTACACATTAGAATGGTGAAATATGAAATAAACTGAAAACTGAAACTGAAACTTATATATCCAGTGGCGTAATGAGCCAAAAATTTTGAGGGGGCTGAGCTAGTAAGCTAGAACTGAAACAGGGACGGCGGAGCGTCTTTCAAAGTGGAGGGGGGGGGGGCAACAAAAAAGGGGCACCTATACCTACAAAGGGTGAAAACAAGGCGGAAAATACCACTTTGAGACATTAGTATAAAAATAATCTTAACATGGTTCCAGATAAAAACTACTTTTGCATTTTGTGTGATGGTCTGATTATTCATTTGCGAGAGAGCGAAGCGAGAGAGCAAAAAATTTAAGGTTGTTTTCTAACGCTGAAGGCTATGGTATTTAATTATACACAGCGATTTCCCTAATATGATAAGATTATATAGTAAATGTGAGCGAGCGTAGCGAGCGAGCTTTGGATTTTTTTTTAGAAATTCTTTTTTTTTCCTCATTCCTTTTATGATTTAGGGGGCAATGATTAATATTGTATAATCTAGGGCATAGTGCCCCTCTTGCCACCTTCTCCACTGCCTCACTTTGTGCTGATATCAGTTGGGGAATCTATTACATGTATTAAAGACCCCAACTGAAGCAAATACAACCATAGATCGATGGAAAGCTAAGTAGACGTAGAATACAAATACATTTGGGTAAACATCATTTTTCCTTTCAATAATCCACAAAAAGCAGAAAGAACACCTCACTGTCCGCCCCCTCCCGGTTACGTAATAACAAGGGTCGCTTGGCCGATACACTTATGTCGTCATCTCGTGTAGACAACTCTGTGGCTGGCGCACGTAGCGGCGCGTAAACAATGGACAGTGAATAGCTTTCGTACAATAGCCAGTTAGTTTTGTGGGCGGAGTTTGTCAAGTTTTGTGAAAGTTTTGATAGCTGTATAGCACCCAAAAATACAAATCGAAAAAATGTCAACAACATATCTAGAGTCTACATTAAAGTTAAAACTTAGGTCTTAACAAGAGAAATGCAAACAGAAAAGAATTATAGAAATCTAACAATTTGTTATCCAGTTATGCCATCATTGCCATATTGTGACAGGTTTGATTTACATGTCCCATTCCTGCCGCAAAAGCAAATTAAGTCCTCTATCAAGACCCCTTCACACAGATTTTGAACAGAAAATTGAAGAAAAATTGTGACTTTCTTAATCTGACCGACACTGCCTTGGGTTTTTTGAGAGGGAATGAGACATGAGAGAGGTTTCCCCCGGGGGGGGGGGGGGCACTCAGGTATATTGGTGTACACATGCGTGTCCATGGATTTAAAAAATGCCCCCTAAACAAGTTTCATACTTTGGTGAAAAGACATCCCTTAACAAGGATTTCGCGTGCTTTTTTTCGTAAAAATTACCCCTTAACGAGGATTTTGCGTGTTTTTTCATAAAAATTACCCCCCTAAACAGGTTTGATTGAAATATTACCCCCTAAACAAGTTTGTCTTAAATATTACTCCCTAAACAAGATTAACTTAACCAACATAAAAAATAAACCACTTGAATTCAAGATTACCTTTTGCAAACTGACATATTCTTCACCTTTGGTGGATAAATTCTTCACACAAGGCAAACAAAATAAACTGCACATAATTTATAGGAACTGCTGTTGGTTAAATTACAAATGTTATTATTTACTTCACTTATGTAGGACAGGTTTCAAACTGTGCACTCCGTTAGGTTTAATACACGATCATCATTTGCTTACTTTTGAAAAACCGTTCATAGGGCGTTCAAGTTCCTGAAAATCGGACTAAAAATGTTTTGTTCGTACCATTGCCGCCGGAATGAAAATGACCCCCTAAACGCGTTTGGCAGCATTCCGTTCAGCACCCCCTTTTTGTTGAAAATCGGCGTTTTCGGACCCCTTAACACGTAACGCGCGTTACGCGTCCTGGATGAAAAAAAGACCCCCTTTTTTTTTGGACGCGCATGTGTACACCACTATACCTGAGTGGCCCCCCCCCCCCGGAGGTTTTCATGCCCAGAACTCAGAAGAAAATTTTTCATGGAGTCAGAGTTCATCCCGAAATCAGTTTATCATCTATAGCACTGCAGTTCGATTAATTTTATAACATTTCAGACTTCAGAGACTCTCCTCCTACAAATTTCAGGGATTCTGTGAAGCTAGAAGCAGTCTCAGCGGGAAATATCTCTGAAACCATACAGTGTAGAGTATACTTATTTTTCGTTCTAGTCTGACTAAATTAACCTAAAAAAACATGGCAGAATTCCATTATTATGAGTTTCCAAATCATTAATCAATAGTCAGTTAGTGCCTTTAAAGAAAACTAGGAATGTGTTGTTACCAAATTTTACCAGGGTAAACCGCTGCCTTAGAACTAGAAATTAGAGCTCGAGTGATCGAGAAAAATAAATGGAACTCGTCCGCAGCGCAGTCAAGAGGCACAGCTCCATACGCAGTAACGCCAGACCCTGGCCGAGCGAGACGCGGAGCAAGCCGTCCTATCGAGACATTCGTGCAGCTCAGCTCAGCTGAGCCTGCGCTGGGCCAAACACTCAGACGCCTATAATGTGTGTTTTGGTTACAAAATAATAGCTGTAACTTCGGTTTTCATTTCTGTAACAATGTAAGATACAGTTGAATACTTTGAAACACCATATATTCCATTGTAATGCATTTACAAACAATAATCATGACTTCCAAATCAAGAAAAAAAAATAGCACCACGTACATTTCGTATGCAGACTTGGATCATAATTTATGTTCGTGATGTCTACACGAAATGACGTCATAAATTTCGACCCCCCCGCAGGCCTGTGATTATACTCGACGGCTGCCCATTTCCAAGCCCTCCAATCCAAAGATTTGAGATGCTCTTACTCCTCCCGCAGGCAATGAAAGCTCATGAAACTTGCATTGTTATATTCAGAGAATAAACAGCTTTCTGTAGATATATAATTTGTCTATTCCATTTTTGGCTTCGGTTGGGGTCTTTAATATGAAGCTTCTCTGATTATTTGGAGCTAGATATATGGCTCTTTTGTGATCTTAAGGGCACAGTTTGTAAGCGACATCGGGATATATAGGCATATATATAGGGGCACTCGGTGTCAAAAGACAAAAGGGGCACTTATCAAAGGGGAAAATTATACAATTAGAAAGAAAAAGGGGCACTGATCAGAAGTAAAAGGGGGCACTTAAAAAGGTGAACTTATTACGGGTGAAAAAGGGCATTTATCAGAAGGGAAATTGCACTGTTAGAACAGAAAATGGGCACTTATCAGACGAAAACAGGGGCACTTATCGGATTTCAAAAGGGGCACTCATGTATGAGGTTAAAAGGGCCACTTATGAGAAGGTGAAAAGGGCACTTATTCGGAAGAAAAAAAAGGGGCACTATACGAAGAAAAAGGGGCACTTGTCAGCTATGAAAAGGGGCACTTTTCATAGATAAAAAGGGGTACTTTTGGGGTAAATGAAAAAGTGGGGGGGGGGGGCACTGTGCCCCCTGCCCCCGGGTGCGCCGCCTCTAAAACTGAAACCTTGTAAGAATACAATGAAAATTAATGTCGCTCTTATAAACGTATTTGGTATAAATTTTCGAGGTCGCTTAGCGACCGAGCCGGAAAAAAAAATACCTTCAAGTTGTAGTTTTTGCATCTAACACCACTTTTTATTCACACAGGTATAGGCCTACCGGTAAATAAAAGTCTGAGCTTAACGGAGAATGAAACCCTGAGGGGAAATCAATTTTAATGAAAAGAGAGGATAGAGAGAAGCAATTTAAAAAAAAGTTCCATCAAAACCGGTTAAGAAATGAGAAAGTTATGAAAGTTTGAGTGTGTGTGTGTGTGTAATTGGATTTTTTACAGACGTGTATCAATCAGATATGATTATTTACGTCTGGGACCGACCTTTAACGTCACCATCCGAAAGACGTGACTCAGTTTCGAACCTGGGTCCGCTGAATCAGTTTATAACTTCCACTGTTAGCTGGATTACAGGCGCACGGCACAACGCCCAGTTGTGAAGTCTCACTTTACCTTCTATCAAGGGCGTAAACAGGTAGGGGACAGGGGGGACATGTCCCCCCACTTTTAAAAGTGGGGGGGGGGGGACATCATATCATTTGTCCCCTCCCCCCCACTTTTTGGGTTCAAACCCATTACTAAAAACCTGAAAAGCACTTCCATCTTGTTCTTTTGAATGCCTTGAGTTTGAGAATTACTCAAATATAAATGTTCAACCGCCCTTGTTGACATTTGTTGCCTTGTTGAAATCATCCCAATCTTCTTCCCTCGCCATGCAGCACTGCCTTGGCGCGGCGCGGCGCGCCGTTCGATCGAGTTGCAAATTTTATTCTAGATCTCGCCTATCGCCGGCCGCCGCGCTAGGCCTGAGGGGGGCCTAGGCCCGGGGGGGGGCACTCGAATTATATATTGACGGGGGTGTGCCTCACGAATCCCCGAAAAGGGGGTCTAAGGAACTGACTTCAAGGTGTAAAATACGGGGTCTTGGGAACTATGATCTATTGGGCAGAGTGAAAAACAGGGTCTAGGGAACTACAAAACTAACCTCGCTTTATCGGCGGTACACCTTCGCTATCGCAGGATCTCGGGACGGGCCGCGCCGGGGGCCGCGCCCGCGCCGTGTAGCGCTAGTAGCTAGCTAGCTGGAGCAGTTTTCAAGGCTCGCGCGACGAAAGGGCCTAGGGCGCGAGACCAGGTCGAGCGACCACTGCCTCCGCCACGCTCCCGGCCGCATGCGAACGGATATGTTTCATAACGGGGGTCTTCAGAGCGGGGCTGAGCGGCTCCTGAGCGGAACTGAGTATCTAGAGAACGGAAATCGGGGTCTGAAAAAGGGGGTCATCAAAGCGGCACGTCCCCGTACCACCAATATACGTGAGTGCCCCCCCCCCCCCGGGGGCCTAGGCCTAATTATAGGCCCTGCGCAGCGCTATCGGGTGCAGTCCTGCGTTAGCGCAAGCTTAGCCTTACGGTAAGCTTGCGCTAAGCTATGCTGCGTGTGCTGCTTACGTACGTTACGTCGATGGCAAAACTTCAAAAAGTCCCTACCGTGGGAGGGAGGGCATCCCCCTTCCACACCTCCCTCGCTCAGTGTCTCCCCCCCCCCACTTTTCAGAAGCTGTTGACGCCCTTGCCTTCTATGGTGATCCTCTATTAACTGGCAATGTTGCTTCAAAGTGACAGGTTAAGTAGTACAACTCTCCATATATATATGTTTTGTACACAAAATTTCATATTTTCCCCCATTATCTCTCAAATTGCAGCTTGTCTCCTTCTTAGCTCAAGATATATCATGGGAAAATGTATTTGACACAACATAATATGCTGAGTTCACAAAAAGACAAGCAGCATCTGTAGAGATAATGGAGAAAATATGAAATTTTGTGTACAATGAACATATCAGCATATGGAGAGTTGTACTGCTAAACCTGTCACTTTGAAGCAACATTGCCAATTTGAGGATCGCCACAGAAAGTAAATTGAGAATTTTCAAACTTTCATAACTTTCCCATTTCATAACCGATTTTGATGGAACTTTTTAAAAATTGCTTCTGTCTATCCTCTCTTTTCATTAAAATTGATTTTCCCCCCTGGATTTCATTCTCCTTTAATATCCGCGACCACTGATTTTTTTCTTTTCTTTTTTTTCGTAGAGATCAGTGATCCCGACCCTTTTCTCGGCTTAACTATAGAAAACCTTACCGAAACGCTATATTTACGCAGATGGGAGTTTAACTCCCATCTCCCTCATGTACGACCAACAGACCAACGATGGTGATAGGCAACAACAAATCGCCACTAAGACCATTTTATGCAACTTTCAATTTGAGGGAACGATTTCCATTTATGAATAGTGAATATTTGCATTCTGGAGCACTTCACAGTCTAAAGAATGTGTAGCCTTATTTACCCCAGTCGCCCAGTCCATCCCCCGAACAGGCCCTCTGCTCAATCAAATACACATCCATCTTCACTCAGTTTTAAGTCTATACTGGGCATACTGGGCATACATAAGTTGTGATAAAAAAAAAATTGTGCATGCAAAATAGGCACGTAATGTATAATTATGAAAGGGGAGATAATAAGAAAATTCAGCCATTAATTAGGTTCTAAAATACGTACTACTGTACTGTAATGTACTTCGTTTTATCTTAATTCTTTTTCCCCCTTCTTTCTTCCCCCTTCCTTTTCTTTCTTGTTCTTTCTCCCCTTTCTTTCCTTTCCTTTTCCTTTTATTTTTGGTCGTGAAATTTTTTTTGAGGGGGGGGGCTGCAGCCCCCAAGCGCCCCCCCCCCCCCCACTAGTACGCTAGTTGTTATATCGTAATCATTATCGGACAAATTTGACCCACGCTTTTTACACTGGTCCTCTAATATAAGTGACGTCACAAGTAACGTACAGCCAAGCTCACGGTCATAATTATAACAGTGTATGCCTATGACACACAGCTGCATTTACACTGCACTGGAGCAGGATAAACTGTCAGTCGGAAGGCGAGGCTGGATCGATGGAGCACTGTGTATGCATCTCTGATGTGAATTAGGCTTAGTAGCAACAATATCATGCTATGTTTTACACCACCAAACCGACTCCACACCGACTCCAAACCAACCAATTCTTAGCCATTCGGGGCAATAGGCCTATAGTTTTTTTTTCTTTGGTCTGTTGTCGGTCTTGTTGGTGTCAGTGTGACGGGGTAACCTCGCTATTCATAAGGACCACTTATTCATAAGGACCGCTATCCATAACGCGTGACTCAATGAATAGCGGTTTTGTACGAATAGCGGTCCTTCTGAATAGCGAGCAAACCATAGACAAATTTCCTCGCTGTTCATAAGGACATCCATTCATAAGGACCACTATTCATAACTACTCATAAGGACCGCTATTCATAGCGCGTGTTAAATGAATAGCGGTTTTCTATGAATAGCGGTCCTTATGAATAGCGAGCGGACCCGAGTGTGACTGGGGTAAAAACATAACTTTTGTATAAATCATGACGTCGTATGTCATATCACAAGTCTAGTGAGCTACAAGATTTTTTAGAGTCGACCCAGCTGCAATAACACCCTCAAAATCTTAGGTACCTTTGACTTACACGGTCATGATACAGATTTTCCGATCGGGGGAGGTGCTCAAAAAGTGCTGACACGCCTCCCCATTTTGAGGAAAGAAAAGAAGAAGAAGAAGAAGAAAAAAAAAAGTCACCTTTCTCCAAGTAGGGGAGGGGGGGGGGGGGTCGGGCTAACTCGGCACTAGGGCGAACTCGGCACTGCGCGGTGACTATGTTTCAAGAGTTGAAGTCCACGCTACGTAACGTCCGGGCGCACCATACCTTTTTTAGCCTTAAATTTCAAGTTTTGTATAATTTTACTTCTTGAAATTTTCAACATTACTTCTTTGCTAATCATTTTACACATTGATATCAAATAATTTGAATTTAAGTGTTTTAAAATGTGTAATTAATGCGAAATACAACACAAGTGTTTGCTATCAATTCAACTCTCTGGGCTCACTCAGCCGCGATTTTCCGCCAAGGCCGAATTCGACCTAGTGCCGAGTTAGCCCGAATCCGGGGAGGGGAGGGGAGGGGGCACATGTAAAACATTTTTGTTTTCTTTTGTTTACATAACGGTATGCCAGATTGCGTTTTTACGGGGAGGCAGGGGGGGGGGGGTGCTGTGGCACTCTCTTAATGCAGCTCAGAGGAGTGGAAATCCTGTAGTTTTAGGAGTCGTATAAGGAGTGCTTCCTATGGAGTGAATCCACTCCAAATCATAGTGGAACCCCCTCCAAAGTAGTGGCGGAATTTCTCTTCTGAGAGTGGATTTCACCATTTTCAGCTTATTCCACTCCAAACGGAGTGATCCTTTCCGCGACTCCCCAAAAAGTGGATTTCAACTCCTGTACATTTTAGAAAGTACTAAGGCATTTAAAAAACTGGATATCTACGTGAGCACTTGGACCAAAGATCACTCAGCGCATTTTGTTACATACACGTATTTGATTACTGTGATAGCTTGCTGATAAACCAACTCTGTGGTTACCTGTCAATTTTCCGAAATAGTTCCGAAGGTTCGTATTTCCGAAGGCTTAATTATGAACCTTCAGAATATGGGCTTGTTCCGAAAGTGTAGGTAGTGTCGCGTTCACTGGAACACCACCATTCGTCCAAAGCCCCCCCCCCCCCCGGTTTTGCCAAAAGGGTGCGTTGAATTTTTCTAAATATTGTTATTATTGTTATCATTATCAGGGTTGGATCCAGGATTTTGTAAAATATAGGGTACAGAGCCGGAAAATTACACAATTAAGGAGTCATTTTTTTATATTGTGTACTTAAGGTATGCCAGTTAGGTTTCAAAGGGGGGGGGGGCGATTCGCCCCCTGCCTGGATCCTCCCCTGATTATCATCATTAATCAGGGACGGATCCTGGATTTTGTAAAAGGAGGGGGGGGGGGGGGGGACAGAAATGCAGGGCTGTCAACTTTGGAGGGAGATCCGTATTTTAAATCGCTCGGGGGGGGGGGGAATTTTTTTCCCGCCAGCCCTCCAAAAGTCGATCATTGGAGGGGGGGGGGGGGGGAGGGTTACCAGATTTTATGGGATCCATTTTTCCTCCCATAATTCTCTGACAACTGATAAGCAACAGAAAACAAAGAAAAAAAGAAGGGTAATCAGTTCTAAAAAAAGGGGGGGGGGCACAATGCATACTTTCTTTCAAAAGGGGGGGGGGGAGGATCCGTAAATCCGCCACTGTCATTAAAATTATATTAGAAAAAAGTCCAAATGCATCCTTTCGGCAAAACTGGGGGGGGGGGGAGGGGTTGGACGAATGGTGGCGTTCGCGCCAACGCGACGAGACGCAACGCTACCCACCCTTTCGGAACAAGCCCAGAATATTAACCTTTGTTGTTGTTTTTTTCATTCTCGGAATTATGAACCCTTTCTCATTGTCGGAAACTCAAACCCTAATTCATTTTCGGAAACACAAACCCGAATTCATTTTCGAATCACGGAATAACGAACCTCTGGAAAAAAAAAAAAAACTAAAAAACTATCGGAATAAACGAGTACTCCCGATATTGTACACATCTGACGAAACTTCAAAACAGTTATCCATCAGAACACCGCAGCCCATCTAATCATAACGCACAAGAAAGCACAAAAACACAACTTGAAACTGAAATTGAAATTCACATTAATTTCCTTCCGACTAATAACAGTGGCAAATAAGTATCAATACAGTAAATAGGCAGGCGAACCACCGAAAGGCGGAGCTTGTGTTGGGAATGCCATAAACAAAACTAAACAAAACAAAACAAAACAAAACAAAAAAGTTATGTAAGAGCATCATCAGCAACAACCATGAAACAATCCTTCGTTCTCTTTGCTGGCTTCCCATTCCACAAGGTATCCATTTCAAGACATTACTAATATTAAAGTCAAATTTATTCAAATTCCTGATATAAAAAAGAAACAAGCAAGATCGTAGAAAAGGTAGAAACTAAGCTAGAAACGGTACTCGTACAGCTATGCAAATCGACACATCGAAAAAGCATTGTCTATATAGTTTAAAATACAATAATGTAATGATAATGCTTTGATCTTATTTACCCAGGGTATAGCCACATCAGTACTGCTCTTCCTGCGGTTTGTTTAATTAATATTACCCCAGCATTGCTAGGTACCCATTTAATATACCTGGGTCGAGAGGGGCAAATGTGGGCAAAACACCTTGTCCAAGGATGTAAGCACTGAGCAAGGATCGAACCCAGGACCTCTCGTATGAGAGTCAAGAGACTTACCAATTTACCATGGTGCATATATTATGCCCTTTATTGCGTGTTATTAGATGTGGGCAATAGTGATATCAAGTGGCAACTAACAACTGAACAAGGTAAGAAAGAAGCATAATCATTATTACCGTTAATGTAATGACGTTATTAAGAATCTTAATGCAACCGCCAAACATCAGTTCAGTGGAAAATTTGAACTAAAATTCAGATTCAGATTCAGATTCAGATTTCAGATTCAGATTTAGATTTTATAGGTTTCATTTCGTCTTTAGATTTTGCTACACAGGTAAACAACAGTCGTCATCAGGATCACTGAGGGATCAATGTTCATAAAAAGCAATTAGTGATTTTTTCAATTTACGTTTGAGCGTACTTAAACTTATACTGTCTCGTATATTTAAAGGGAGGGAATTCCAAAATTTGGGAGCAGTAAATGAAAAAGTATTCTGGGTTAATGCTGTACGAGTTCTTGGCAAGTGATACAGATTTATTTGTCTAGTGGGATAATGATGGATTTCGTTATTTACTGTAAATATATTATTGAAGACAGTGGGCAATTCGTGGTTATGATACTGAAACATAAGTACAGCAAGGTTGAGGCGATAAATATCATAAATTTTTAGTACATTATTAGAGTGAAACAGACCATCTGTGTGGTGGCGATAATTAACATTACTTATAATTCGCATAGCCTTTTTCTGTAATAAAAAAACTCTGTCTAACAGGCATGCCGCACTGTTTCCCCATGCTAATATTCCATAATTAAGATATGGTAAAACCAGTGTGGAGTATAGTGATAAAAGAATATTTGGCGGAAAAGACCATTTGAGTTTATTAATCATACCAATGTTTCTGGATATCAATTTACATACATTATCAATATGATGCTTCCATGAAAGTTTATTATCTATTATTGTGCCTAGAAATTTTGTTTCAATCACCTTCTGTATTTGTGTATTATCTATTAAAATCGGATGAGGTAGTTCGTTAAAAGTATTACTAAATAACATGTAATTTGTTTTTTCTAGATTTAGTGATAACTTATTAGCCTTAATCCATATTGCAACTGAATCCAGTTCCGAATTAATCACATTACATAAAGTTTCTAGGCTTTTATGCGAAAAAAATAGATTAGTGTCATCTGCATACATAATAAAAGTCAATGAATTTGATGATCTATGAAAGTCATTTATATACAAAATAAAAAGTAAAGGGCCTAGAATAGAACCCTGTGGAACACCACAATTAATATTTCTTAAATGCGACATGCAATTTTAAATACAGACATATTGCTGTCGTTCGTATAAATAATTTCGAAACCAGTCTGAAACAATGCCCCTTATGCCATAATGTGAAAGTTTGCTTAAGAGAATTTCATGATCTATAGTGTCGAATGCCTTAGAGAAGTCTAAGAACATTCCTATTGTGTGGGTACCATTATCAATAGAACTTGTAATATTATTAATTAGAGACAGGAGAGCATGTGTTGTATTATGGTGTTTTCTAAACCCGAACTGAGATTCATGTAAAATATCATTATTATTCAAAAAAGCCATTGTACGAGTAAAAACTATTTTTTCAAGTATTTTGGAAAAGGTGGTTAACAAAGATATTGGCCTGTAGTTTGACAACGATAAGGGGTTACCCTTTTTAAAAATAGGGATTATTTTGGCTAATTTCATTTTGTTTGGAAAAACACCTGTGCTCAGAGATAGATTACATATATAAGTGAATGGTTCAACAATACTTGCTATAATTTTTTTAATTATAAAATTATCCAGACCATCATGTCCACAACTGCGTTTACTCATAAAATTGTTAACAATATCAAGAACTTCACCTTCATTTACAGGAGTAAAAAACATAGAATTAGGGTTAGGGTTTTGTAAGTAATCATAAAATTTTCTATCACAGTTTGGTATCTTACTTGCTAAATTTGGACCTATTTCAACAAAATAATCATTGAAGTGATCAACAATATCTTGTAACTCCTTAATAGTTCTTTCATCAATTTGTATCTTAGAAATAGTACTTTTCTTTTTCTGTTTATTCAGAACTTCATTGATTAATTTCCATGTGTTTTTAGCATCTTTGTTACAATTCATAAATTGTCGTGAAAAATATATCTTTTTTTCTTTACGTAGTAACCCTGTCAATGTATTTTTATAATTCAAATATTTCGACTTAGAACTTTCAGTGGGATTCGCTTTATATTTCAAATAAAGATTATTTTTCCTATTTATTGATCTTAATAAGCCTGGTGTTATCCATGGGGATTTTGGAATTCTTTTCCTATTTTGAAGATTAACTTTTCTCATAGGACAACATTCATTAAACAAACTAGTTAATTTAGTCATAAATTCCTCAAAACTACTATTTACATCAGTCATATCATAAATATCATTCCAATCTACTATGTTAAGTCTGTCTTTAAATGTGTTAATATTTCCTTCAGACAAATTCCGTTTGTATATTATAGAAGGGTATTGTGTTTGCAGCAAGATGGGGAAATGTGCAAATATGGGAAAGTGATCCGTCAGGTCTGATATTACAACGCCAGCTTGGGGAAAGGGATGCATGTTACTAAATATATTGTCAATTAAGGTGGAAGATTGTTCCGCGATGCGAGTTGGTTTAGAAATAAGTGGTATAAATGAGGAAGTTAGAAGCGTTCCATAGAATTCATGAACGAAAGCATCAGAATCGTAGTTTAATAAATTAACATTGAAGTCACCCATTAAAAAACAATCCTTGCCCCGCAGTATTGGGTTTGAGAGAATATTTTGAAGGCTAATTAAAAAATCATTGTGGCCAGATTTGGGAGGCCTATATATGACTCCAATAAGACAGCGTTCATTAACATAACAAAGTATTAAAAAAAAGCATTTAACAAATTAAGTATCACAAGACAGGTTAATTTTTTAAAAGTTCTAAATCTACAGTGAGATCTACAATCTAAAATTTACAAATTCTTAGCAATCACCAAGCGACCTCATCTAGACTAATTATATATACAGTATACTTGTTAATTCCATAAAAGATAACGCTTGAAACGACATCACAACTTCATGCGGTATACAAAATCAAATATACAGAACTTAGAATGGTATAATTACAGAATGTCTCTTACGACTAAATAAGGATTTACACTGTATTCCAGTACAGCAATTTCTACGATGACCCCCACCCCCTCTACCGCCCCGAAAAAAAAAACAACAAAACTACTGAAACTAAAATTCACATTAATTTCGTGATAACTAATAACAATGACAAATAGATATCAATATACTGTAAATATCAAAAATAGGGAGGCGAACACCCCAAAAGCGGAGCTTGTGTTGGGAACGCTATGAGCAAAAAACACACAACAAAATCAACAACAAAAACAAAAACAAAACAAAAAGTTGTGTATAAGAGCATCATCAACAATAACCATGACAACAATCCTTCGTTCTCTTTGCTGGCTTCCTATTCAACAACGTTTCCATTTCAAAACAATACTAACATGACTGATATCATATTCAAATTTATTCAAATTCCTGGTATTAAAATCAATAATATAAACAAGCGATATCGTAGAAATGGTAGAAACTAAGCTAGAAGCGGTAATCGTACAGCTATGCAAATCGACACATCGAAAAAGCATTGTCTAGTTTTAAATACAATAAAGTAATGATAATGATTTGATCTTATTTACCCAGGGTAGCCACATAAGTACTGCTCTTCCTGCGATTCCTTTAATGATTATTACCCCAGCATTGCTAGGTACCCATTTAATATACCTGGGTCGAGAGGGGAAATGTGGGCAAAACACCTTGTTCAAGGATGTAATCACTGAGCAAGGATCGAACCCGGGACCTCTCGTATGAGAGTCAAGAGCCTTTCCAATTTACCATGGTGCATATATTATGCCCTTTATTGCGTGTTATTAGATGTTGGCAATAGTGATATCAAGTAGCAATTAAAGGTAAGAAAGAAGCAGTTGATGTAATGACGTGATGAAGAATCTTGCAACCGCTAAACATCAGTTCAGTGGAAAATTTGAACTAAAATTCAGACATGACACCTTAAGATATCGTTCATTAACATAACAAAGTATAAAAAAAAGCATTTAACAAATTAAGTATCACAAGACAGGTTCATCTTTTTAAAAGTGAGGACAATTTACAAATTCTTAGCAATCACCAAGCCACCTTATCCAGACTAATTATATATACAGTATACTTGTAAAATCATTAAAAGAAAACGCGTGAAATGACATCACAACTTCATACGGTATACAAAATCAAATATACAGAACTCAGAATGGTAGAATTACACAATGTCTCTTACGAATGATAGTAACTTTATATTCAAGATAGTACAGCAATTTCTACGATGACCCCCCCCCCCCTGCCTCCCTGAAAAATGAACGATTACCTTTACTGTATTCATCTTATTTAAAAAAATATTTCAAATGTTGACTGAGTTGCTTACATGATGAACGTGGGTTGCTCTGGCGACAGGGATTATTGAAACTCTAAAACCACAACGGTATAGTTACTTTCTTCGACTGTGAATGTTATGCATTATTTAAAGAAAAAAAAAAGACAAAATAAAACCACAGACACATCCTACCTAAATTAGAATGTGCAGTGCCAGACATATGAAATCACATTACATCAAAGGGAAGGTTGAGTTCTGGTATTAAAAGGTGAACAATAATTTATGAGCTTTTTGAGTTTTGTTATTGTTTTGCTTTGTTATTTTGTTATTTGTTATTGTTGTTTGTCGTTGTTGTTGTTTAATTGGAAGAATATCGTAGAAGAAGAATCCTCTGAAAATGACTTCAAATGCCCTCATATTTGAAATATGACGAGAAACAGTTGAGATGTTTGGACCAAATTTTCATGTCACATGTGTGTGTAGTCCATATCCATTTCTGAGTGTAGTGCATGTGACTTTTGTACAGCAAAAAAATTTAGTCAGTATCTTCTCATTTTGATGATTCAAAATCCTAACATCATACGCCATGCATGTACAACATAATTTATCTTTAACACGTCACGAATATAATATATACATTGTGCCTTACGATGGTATATTCGCAATTACTGTTTCTTATTGTTGGACCGAGGTATGGGATGATCACGATGGTGACCCCCTCCCTTTCCACCGCCTCCTTGAAAAAAAAAGAAGGGAAAAAAGGCTACCAGCGACGTCTCAGCTCAAGGAATGACGATGCATTCTCACATTGCTTCCTCGCTACTGCCATACTTCGGGAAGAAGTAAAACCGTTTTCGCATCCCTTGACTCTCATAGGCAGGAGTTTGACGAACCCCATTCCTCGTCTTGAAGTGTTCCGTCACCAGGCAGGTTACCTATTTTGTAATAAAAAGAGCGATTTGATGATAATCATAAGAATTTATATATACAGCCCTGGAAAAAATTATTAGACCAGCTGCATTTGGAGGTATAATAGGTAGTGTTAGGTCCATTGTCTATGAAACTAGGAAAATGATTATTAATAGATAATTCATTATCAATGAATACTACTCCCCATTGCAATTACCTTTGTGACAGATACCGCTGGACAATTACTACCAGGACGACTACAGCAAGGACAAACTGCCCCTTAACAAATTTCCCCAGGAAACCCCCCACCCCATTTTATATGAAAAAGTTTTTGACTACATAATAGACTATAAATGTCCGAGAGGAAGAATTTCAAGTGTTCCTTGTCTTGGTTTGAGCACTATGGCCTGCTCATTATTCTCTTGAGAACATTCGGAGTGTGACATAAAAATTAAATACAATAGAAAATTGAAGTTATCAAAAAAGAAAAGATTATTATAATAGCTACATGAATGAGGTGCTGTTAAGAGAAAAAGAATGCAGGAGTTTATGGACAGCATGCCACAAGGCATGGCTGCTATCATCAAATGTAGCAAGTTTCCACCAAGAACTGAACATACTGCCTCTAGAGAAGTGAATATAGTTTAATCAGACAATCAGGCATACCTCCTGGACGATTAACCCCTAGACCATTACTGCCAGAACATTTGTTCCAAAACCCCTACCCCTGGCCTGGAGAATATCCCCAAGACAATTACCCTTAGGATATTTTTATTCTGTTAGTATCCATCCGTTGGGGGTGCATTCCTTTAAATCTAATTTTCCTTTAGGGATAATTGTCCGGGGGGGGGGGAGTAATTGTCCTAGGAGTAATTGTCCGAGGGGTTAGTTATTGTAGGGGTAATTGTTTTAGGGAGTAGTCATCCACTCATTACGAGTTAGCTAGTAAAAATCAATTTGAAAGTTCAATTACTGATGTAGCCAACACTTCCCACATATACGCATTTAAAAGGAAGTGGTCTAATATTTTTTTGCAGGGCTGTATATATATATATATATATATATATATATATATATATATATATATATATATATACATATACATCACTTAAATAAGGAGACCCAGTCACCAATACGTATTTTGCACTGAACGTTTTGGGTTCCATGACGGTATATTATATTAAAAAATATATCCTTTAAATATCACTTCTGTAGACTGTTGGCCTTCATTAGACTAATCGCAAATTGAAAGTAATACTCTCTCAATGATGGTAAAAAACGACTTGTGAGTAGACCATGGAGTAGACCCATATAGACCAGGTGACGCATTGCACATGGTACCCAAGTCAGACAATCCAACCTTGGTGATAAGATGATTTTTGTGAAAGCAGAACGATTTAAAAAACCCAGGATGGTGAAAGTTTGAAGGAAATCCAACAAGGAATAAGAAAGTTATGGATGTTTGGAAAATTACTCGGAGATCAATTTGGTGAGTCGATTGTGACATACTTGCGGACAACTCTCCCGTTTGTCGTACACAAATATATCATTAATTTGCGTTTTTCCGAAACGCCAACACCGTAGAGGCAGAACTTAAAATATATTGGAAATAACATATATTTTACAGGTCCTCATGAATGAAAAGGATCCTGCTAAGTAATACATTTGGGGAAAATGACATTTTAGTCATTTTGTGTGTTAGAGCAAATAGGGGATCTGTCCGCAACTACACCACAGTGACATTCCCTATTCGGCCAATTTGAAATTCCATTATTTATAGTGATTGCAACTTTCAAAAATTCACATCTTTCTTATTGCTTATCGAATTTCGTACAAACTTTCACCTATCTCCTTCTCTGATTTTTCCTCTTTCTTTCGAAGCAACTTGCCATTAAGGTAGGATTTCTCTTTAAAGTGGCATTAGATTGGTAGAACTTGAACGGAGCCATCTGACAGTGATTGCTGAATTAAGATTTTAATTTGAAAATTAATTGCATTTTCCTTTGAATTTTGACAAACAGCTTGTTTGGATAATAGGAAAATTTGATATTTCAAACTATTATTTTTGACTTGGCATTGTGGAAAATTGTGTGCAGGTACATTCTAAGCTTTCACAACCTAGAATGGGGCATGATGGGAAAATTAGAGGCACAGACACTTATCAAATCCTGTTGAAAGTTGGCGCTATTTAGGAACTTCAGTTTACTGTCACTTTAATGCCGGGTAGAGTTTTGGTGTTGATTATTAGTAGCTGCACACAAACTATTTTTTAGAGATGATTTGTCTCCTTTAATACCATTGTCTTGAAGAGCTTCATATACATGTTTAACATATACAGTGTGTTTCTTTAAAAAGGAAACCCAAATTGTCCCAGCAACATCTTGTAAAATAAACGTAACTAAATTTATTGTAGTACATCATGAAAAGGAAAATCTTATCTCCTTTAACTGTTTAATACGATACCACATTTGTAATGATAGAGCCTGGGATCATCAAACTAAAACAATTTTAATCCAGCAATGTAAAAATTGATTTGCGCACGAGAGTGAGATCTATTCATCCACATGAACCTCGCTCACTCTGTTTTAATTTCTTTTCTGTCTTAACATATTTGGTATCAAATGAAAGAAGATGAATTGAACTGTGACATGTATAATAAGAATTAATGAAGACATAATCATTTTTCTAGTAATTCATGTGAAATTGGGTTTAAAAAAAAAAAAGAAATACCCTGTATATACGCTGAGGAGTTGGAATCCTCCACATAAGACATTTGCCCTGTAAATGCGGTTTCGTTTTCTCTATGTTCGTTACTATTTTAAAAGAAAGAAAGAAGAAGAAGTAATCAAACAATAAACCTTGGACAGAGCCTTTCCTAAAATGGCATGTTTTGAGGCCTATATGCAGAATTTCACCTTCCTCATGAGTTCATTAATATCATCGACGTGTGCGTAGCGGAGAAAAACTTCAGAAAGAGCCTGTATGAACCATGATCCTTCTTTTTTATCTCTTATCGAATAGAACCCTGGATAAAGGTCAAAATAAAAACACAAAGGGTGATTACACAAGCCTTGAAATTAATCAAATAATCCACCAAAATGTTAACTGTAAGTTAACAACTTTGGATTCTAAATATTGGATTGAAAGGAAGAAAAGAAGAAAAAAAAAAAAACAACAACACAAAACAACATTTAAAAAAGATGGCCTGAATCGTCTCTCCTGTGCCTCGCGATTGGATGAAGATCACCTCTCAAAGTGTTTTTCCAAGATCACAACAGTTCGAAAAGACCCCAAACCGAATATGAAGAATGATGGTGATGGTGATGTTGATGGTGATAGTGATATTGATGATGGTGATGATGATAATAATAATAATGATGATGATAATAATAATAATAATAATAGTAATACTACTACTAATATAATCATATCAATAACATCAACATTATTACTGGTGAAATGATGATAACAACAACAACAATAATAATAATAATAATAAAAATGAAAATAATAGTAATAATAAGCAATGACCATACACTTGATCATGTGGTACTGACGGGGGCGATTTCCCTTGGAAGCAGCTTTCATTCGTCTTGTTCAAGAGATTTCGCTAATTTCAAATTTTCTCCGCAGACATCATACCTGTGCTTTATGTATTTTTTCCTTTATCGAAATAAAGGCTGAGGGAAGTCCTCATCACCCCCACTGAAGAGTACCGAGGAATATTTTTTTTCCTTTTATTTTATTTTTTTAAATCTTTTGCTTGTTAGAGAATTTCATATTGAAAAGGCACCCCCAGAATGCATAACCTTCTTTTTGCTTGTTAGAGAATTTTCGAATCCGCTTTTGGGGCGGTGCATAGCTTTCTACCTTTAACCAAGGGGATGGATATTTTTGATAATTCTCAAAATAAAGCAAATAGAGAGGTGCTGGAAAGGGTAGAGTTGCCAAATTTTCATTGATCGATTTCGCATTTAAGATATACAATGTCAATTTTCATCTCACCCTCAGAGGTCCCGTTGGCCACAAATATGTCGGCATTGTCTGGCAGGTGCTCTTCACCATCAACGTCAACATCACTGACGTCATTGTAGTTGATGGAGATATCGTCAAATTCCATATCAGAGGAAGCTCCTTGTCCTTGTGACTTGCACTCAGAGCTCTCCGAGTCCAAGTCACTTGCAAGAGTAGCCTCTTCTGTAATAATAATGATAATGTTAATAATCATCATCATGATCATCAGCATAACAGTAATGATAATGATAATAATAATAATAATAAATATAATAATATCATAATAATAAGATAATGACTTGTTGAAACCAAAACAAAAAGAGTAACCCTAGATTTCTGGATGAAATCCGGTTACTTCTTAATTTTATCAACTGAACATTAGGTTGTGGACAAATCTATACTACTACTACTACTAATCATCGTCATCATAGTATAGTGTGTGCACCTATGCAGTTTGCCATAATGCAGTAGGTCTTCCAAGTGATAGTGTTATTTTGATGTTTATCGCTAGTATTTGGTTATAATAATAGTATCAAGTGTTTTGGAATAATTATACTCAGGATACTGCTGGACTGCTTTCCTCCTTTCTCTGGACATAGCTTTGGAGAACTCTTCACATCAAATATTCTGGATTTCTTGTGATGACTGACTATGAGCTTCAGCCATTGAGTTACCTACATGCTAGTAGTGATTTTGACTGGATAACATCCAGAGATGAATAGGAACCACTCCATTCATGTTCTATTGAAAGCAATTTGATTCTGGACCCAACAATGGCCTTCAAGTGGGTTGCATCTTTTGTTCTCTTCACCCTTGTATTGTGTATGGTGGACTGTGAATAGAACCATTGTCCAGTTCGCCAGTGGACTGTTTCTTCATGCAAGTGGACTTTTTTTTTCTGTATGCAGGTATGCAAGCATACTACACTTCCCCTGATACACCCACAACACACACAAGTTAGACCTGCAAGAATCTTCAAGATTAAAGGAGGCAGGAGAACCCAGAAGAAGAAGATATGGGGACTTGTATATCATATTACGACAACGCATCAGCTACCTTTCAACTCTCTCTGGTCATGCTGGTAATAATCATGTGGGGACATTAGCCCTAACCCAGGACCTATCCCTGTCGGTGAGAGCAATGATTATCTTATACAGTGCGTCCCAGAAAAAAAAGAAACCCTAAAACAAAGGGTTATTGTGACCACACTATGCGCTCTATGACAATACCGATCTATTTCCCATAAACTAGGAGTATTATGCTTGTAAATGATACCTTGATGGCATCCATCCGTACATGCTTTACCGAGCAGCAGCATTTTGAAAATGCCATGTAAAAACTCAATTGTGCCGGATTTGGGTAAAACCGTGAAAACGTTAGGAACACATGCGAACGTGACCCAAATGCAACATGATATATTTTTTTTAAAGTAAAGAAAGTAACACTTTCTATTGTCATCAAATGGAAGTACAAGGTAGAAAAAGCACATAAGGCAGAAAAAATATGAAGATTATGTTAATTTCTCACATCAGGAGGGGCACCTTTTCCATCACAGGAAGGGCACTCTTTCATCTTTTAACGGATATTTATTGATATTGGGAATTCTGGGGGCGTATGCCCCTGCCGCCACTGAAAATTGGTTATTGACCCGTGTTTTATGAATTTCTGGTTGAATGTATGCCATCACAAAAGGGAATTTCACGTATCAGACATGTATCTCTTAAAGCTGGTATTTCAATTTAGTCATTTTGCAAGTGATCCTAACGTTTTCACAGTTTTACCCAAATCCGGCACAACTGAGATTTTACATGTCATTTTCAAAATGCTGGTGCTCGGTAAAGCATGTACGGATGGATGCCATCAGTGTATCATTTTAAAGCATAATACTTCTATTTTATGGAAAATAGATAATTATTGCCATAGCGCAGAAAGTGTGGTCACAATAACCCTTCGTTTTAGGGTTTCGTTTTTTCTGGGACGCACTGTATATAGTCGGAATGACAGTTCTGACATTTATTAAATTTTATTTAAATGATCAAGTTTCTGGAAGATACCAAACATTTGGTCTTAGAATGCATCAAGAAGTGTGGAATAGAATTCATGATTTGAGCATGGCACGTAAGAGAAAAACACACCGTGGACCTAGTCGTGTATCACCTATTTAAGCAGTTGCCATTATTCTCAAAGGCAGCATTATGTTTTGCCCATATCACGGGCCGCATCTACACTTCAGAATCAGACAATGAAGTTTGCTCTCTGGAATGCCCGATCTCCAAAGGCGAGAGGTAAATTTATGCGACTTCATTATCTCTGAGAAAGCGACCATTGCTGCCATCACAGAAATATGGTTGACGGACTCAAGGGAAGATGATCATGCACTTGCAAATATCCGGTCTATACCCTTCCGATATATTGACTTTCACCATACGCCACGCATCGTGGGAACTGGAGGTGTGATCGGCTTGCTGCTTCACAAAGGCTTCAACTTGGCATCCAACAAGTCTTTTTCAATCAATTCCTTTGAATATATGGACCTTACATTATCTGGAATATCAGTTCATGTAATGCGTTTGATTGTTATCTACAGGTCACCATCAATTAGGGAGAACAGAACATCGCCAGTAGATTTTATTCAAGACTTTTCCACAATTCTTGAATCTCTCTGTGTATGTCAACATAAATTATTTATGGCTGGCGATTTTGATCTACATGTTGATCTTCCAGGCAATTGCTAAGCTGAATCCTTCATAGAGTTACTCCAATCCAATAGCCTTAACATTCACCAAACTGGTCCAACACATTCATCGGGTCACACGCTTGATCTCATATCATCAACAGATCTGATACCAGTTTGGTGTCTGATGTTTCTACGCATGATTACCTTCCATCCGATCATTCAGCTGTTGTGTGTAACTTACTTTTTGAACATCCAAATAAAATCAAAAAGCTTGTAATGACAATAAATATGAAGAAAATCAACATGGACAAAATTAAGGATGATATATCTTTGTACTTTCATCTGAGCTGAGAGATATGGAAAATGTTGACATCTTGGCCACGCAGGTGTGCGACGGACTCAGAGGAGTCTTAGACAACCATGCCCCTCTTATCAGTTTGTTGAAAGAGAAGTTATTCTTCGCCTACAGCATGTACAGAGTCAATGGTACCGAGCACAGTGCCAAAGATATAACAATTAAACTCATGACGGAGCTAAGATAGATTTCTACCGTGAAAAGTTTCAATCAAGCGACCCACAAAGCTTGTTTAGGCGGGTGAGTAATAATAATAATAATAATAGCTGTTTCTTATATAGCGCCTTCCCATGCACTTACAATGTAACCGACCAAAGCGCTTACAGCATTATTAAGCTGTCATCACCAACTGGAGGCACAGTCCTTCCCACCTTTGATCCTCCAGTACAACTAGCTAATCGTTTCGCACAGTTTTTCAAGCAAAAGAGAACAACGTTGAAAGACAAACTGGAGCTAGCAAGCTGTCAGCCCCTATCTGTTGATTTACATGAACAATGCCAATCAAGCCTGCATATATTTCAGGAGGTCACTGAGGATGAGGTGATCGGTATAATTAATCATCCTCAGCTGCATCGTGTAAGCTTGATCCTATACCAACGGCACTTACAAAGAGAGGTCAATGCAAGTCTCACCTCTGGAATTATGCCCCGTGTCTTTGGGAAAGCCATTGTTACCCCTCTTCTGAAGAAGAGGTGCTCCACGAGAAGATCTCCCAAACTATCGACCTGTGTCGAATTTGAATGATACTTCAGCAAAGTAATAGAGAAAGCAGTAAGTGTTCAAGTGTTGGAGTATTTAACGGAGAACAATTTGCATATTCCCACGCAATCGGCGTACAAAAGATACCACAGCGTAGAAACTGCACTAACGCGAGTCCAGAACGACATCCGTATCTCTCTTAACTAATGACAGGAAGCTCTCTTAGTGTTACTAGACTATAGTTCAGCCTTCGATACCACTGACCATGACATCTTACTCAACCGGCTCACAAAGCAATCTGGATTTGAAAGCTAGGTTTTCACATGGTTCTCTTCATATCTCTCGGAATGTTCTCATGTTGTGAAAGTTAGAGATCACCATTCCTATTCGGTCGAAGATGACCTCTTCATATTGTATACTGCATCTATGTATGAAAAGGCTCATGGACTTTATTCCATGATATACGCAGATGACTTTCAAGTGTATTTTACGTTCGGAGCAAGTAACAGAGAGATTGCTATAAGTATAAATAGGTGCATCTAGGACATCATTTCTTGGTCAACCAGAAACAAGTACCTTGTCAATGCGTCAAAAACTGAAGTTATACACTTTACATCCAAGTTTGCTCCTTCTCCTTCTAAACTTGTTATCACTGTTGATGGAATCGGCATCCCTGCAGTCGGTAAGGCATGCAACTTGGGTGTGATCATGGATAGGCACCTTTCGATGACTGATCACATCATCAAAACCTGTCAGTTGGCATTCATGGCCATTCGGAAAATTGGGCAGATCCGGAAATATCTTAATAGAAGATCTATTAGCATTCTTGTTCATGCCTTGATAATGTCCCATGTAAATAATTGTAATTCACTTTTGTATGGACTTCCGAAAAAGGAATTAAACAGACTTCAGAGAATTCTAAACACAGCAGCAAGCTAGGTTGATAGAGGGTGCTCGTTCAAGAGATTCTATTACTCCAATTCTGAATAAACTTTACTGGTTGCCCTTAGATAAATATGTTGTATTCAATATTCATAATCATGTTCCATCCTATATTTCAGATCTTATTCGTAAATACAATCCGGTACGCACACTTCGATCATAATCACAACACCTTCTGGCAGTGCACCCTATTAACATGCATACCTATGGTAACCGATTCTTCCTATAATCAGCTCCTGCTCAGTAGAATTCTCTACCATTAACCATTAGGAACACATCTTCTCTTAATGATTTTTTTTTTAAAGCCTTAAAAAGCTGCCTTTTCTTACAGTAGTGTTCCATTCTTCTTTAGATAAGTTAATATAAGATTATCATGTAAAGCGCATAGAGAATTAAGTATTAATTATTATGCGCTAAATAAATCGGGCGTTAATATTATTATTATTTATATCGTCATCATCATCATCATCATCACCATCATCACCATCACCATCATCACCATCATTATCATATCATCATCATCAAAATAATAGCAATAATAATAACAATAACAATGATAATAAATAATAATAATAACAATAGTAATAATGGTCATTTACAAAACGAAATTTGAAAAAAAAAAATGAATGAAAAGGTAAAATTGCCTACATCTGTATGGCTTTTGAGTCTTATTTGGTTATGTTGCCATTTATATACTTAAGTTTATAAAAGTTTATTTGTTTTTGAAGAAGATGAGAACCACTGCTCAAAATAAAGATGGAAAGCGAACCTTGGCTTATGGACACAATGACCAAAACATTTGGAGTATGTTGAACTAAAGGAAATATTATAGGCCTTTGGTAGACACACGCTAGAGAAAATTCAGAGCAAAATCATAATGAAAGCAACATAGCCTTAAGATGCCATTTTGATATTTCTAATGATCTCAACAAATATATAAAATACTTATGACCTGTTGCATTAGTTCCGAAAAAGCTTTCACTTATAAAATCGACATTATTTTACTTCATCATCCTTACTTCCTCTGCATGCTTGAATGAATATCAGCTTCGGTCTCCCAATAAGAGCTTTGCAGTTTTGACCAGAAAGCTTCTTCTTGATTTCATCAATAGTAACAAGACGCGGGTCGCCTTTCCGTGTGTCTGTACCGCAGATCCCTTTCCGGTCACCATGGCTCATTATGACCAAGCACAATGAACTATGTTTGTCAGGTTCTGCGTTGATCTCAGAGACTATCTCATCAAGAGCGTCGAGAATCTCCTGCAAAGCAATACAGCGTAATTATGCTTGAATATACTTTTTCAACAACAACAACAACAAAGGGGGGAAAAGGGTGGATCGACGACTTTCGACGTGGACGTGATTTAGCATAGTCTTCGAGAAATCATTTTAACAAATAAAAAAATAAAAATAATAATCATTGAAGGCATCTCCTGATATACATGTAGTGACGCTTTAAGTGAAAAAAAAAAGCTCAAGGACGAAACCAAAAGTCGACCACTAATCTAATCACATACCAGGATCTTGCATGTGGATCTTCATATTAATTATGTTAATACTGTGTCAGAAAACCAAGTTTCATGGGCCCCATATTATACAAGAGTTGCGATTGAGTACAAATAATTTTCAATTGATATCAATTCCATCTCCTATCTTTTAGTACAGAGTTGCTTGCGATTAATATCATTATTGCAAATTATTAATTTTTGTGTGTGTGTGTGTGTGTGTGTAATTTGGTTTCTATTGACGTGTATTTTGAACGAAATCTCTAATAAATACATTATGAAAAAAAAAGAAGAAAAAAAGTATAAATCATTACCGGTATTTATATTACGTCTGGGAACCGACCTATAATTTAATTAAGGTCACCATCCGAAAGACGTGACTGAGATTCGAACCTGGGTCCCATCAGTGTCAGTTTGTAGGCGAATACAGAGAGCTGTCCGCAGACGTTACCGTTAGACCAACTGCTCATCCCTAGATCAACGCAACTCTTTTATAATACGGAGCCCTGGTCTCTCTCTCTTTGTCTATACGGGGCGGCCCAGAAAGAATGCAACACCAGAGATATGCTATTTCAGCGACATCATATCATACGTTTTTATTCAAATAGGTAGAAAATCTTTTTCCGAGTAAAATGACACCAAGATGATCAATTTGGGTGAAGGTGTTTTGATTCTACGGCTATTTTTGTGAGGTTAATATCATTTTCAAATTTGCTACTTTTGCAACCGTAGTCATGCTTGAAGCAGCGAGAATTAAAGGGGGTACCCAATGCTGAAACAATGTTAGTTCATTTAAAAGATCATGATTTTATTAGCAGAAAATCATCTGCCTTAAGTTTTTTAGAAATTCGTGTTGCCAGAAAAATCCCCGAAATATGGTAAGACTTCAGGATATTTTGGCCCCTCAGCTGTGTCCCAATTTCAGCTAGGTAACCACAATGACGTCAAAGTGGTTACCCAGGTTCGCGTATTGCAGATGTGTTGCGCGCTAGACTGTACAAAATGCATTACACCTTGCGCGCATTTTGCTATAATTGCGCGACAAGGTAACCACTTTGACGTCATTGTGGTTACCTAGCTGAAATTGGGACACAGCTGAGGGGCCAAAATATCCTGAAATCTTACCATATTTCGGGGATTTTCTGGCAACACGAATTAAAAAAAAAATTTAAGGCAGATGATTTTCTTCTAATAAAATCATGATCTTTTAAATGAACTAACATTGTTTCAGCATTAAAGTGTATGACGGCTTCTCATACAGTCAGCTTTGTTGACAAAGGCATGACTATTCTCGCTTTGAAAGCGAAGTCAACATGAATGAAAACGAGATTGTACGGAAAGCCGCCATGCATACATTTCTCGCTGCTTCAAGCATGACTAGACTACGGTTGTAAAAGTAGCAAATTTTGAAAATGACAATGCCTCACAAAAAAGCCGCAGAAACAAAACACCTTATACCAAAATTGATGATCTTGGTGTCATTTTACTCGGAGAAGAATTTTATACCAAATAAAACAAAAACTTATGATATTGTGTCAAAGATATCGTTGTAATTGCAGATCTCAGGTGTTGCATTCTTTCTGGGCCACTTTGTACAGCGGCACTTTAGTAATAGACTACATTCTTAGAAGTTAAAAATTAATATTAGATTCATACTTACATCAGCGGGAAGATCTTCCTTAACCACTGGTTTGTAACCCAGCTCTTTGAAGACATGTCGGACGTTCCGTACATCGATCTCCGACCCGGGTCTCTTCCTTGATTTCTTTGGAAGGTTTGGGAAATTGTTGTTATTGATTATAAGGACAGACCCCTTATTTGCCGATTTCCACGTGTCGTATGTCTAATCAAATAACAAAAGGTAAAATAAAGAAAATATCAACAAGTTACGGTGCCAGTTCTACTGAAAAACAGTATTCACGAAAGATACTTCAATTTTCTTCTAAGATGCCCATTCTCTATTTTCTTGTACACCAAACCATAATTACCTCATTCAAGTAAGAACTTGAACCAACTGAATAGTTCATAAAAATGTAGGGCCTATACACCTATCAAAGAAGGCGTACAGAACGAATATAAGAAATCCCAACTGATGAGTCATTTATATTGAGGTTTACTTGACTGAAACGTACACAAAATCTTGGTCCAAACACATCGCAGGCTATCTATCATGACTAAAATTTGGTTTCAATAATTGCTTGATTCAAATGAAAATCTGAATTGAATAAACATCACTGATGTATCTTATCTTGAAATTGTTTCTGCAAAGTGCAATACGTAGTTAGCTTACGGATTCAGACTCGTGTTTAGCCGGATTATGATTGGCGGGAAAGATCGTGTACGAAGTGTACAACCCATCCACATCGGGTTCAACACCTGGCTGAAGTAAGCTTGTTTCTCCGAGGCCTTATGAAAACAAGCGAAAAGTTAGACAGATGATAAAGCTACCATTATTTTACATATTCAAAAGCTGAATTGTGTATTCTGTGAAAATAAAGCATTTCATGCTCGAAGCACATTTTTTTTTTCGTTTTACTTCAATGAGCTTCCATATAGTTGATGCAAATGTACTTTTTTCATTTGACATATTTGCTGATATAGTATTACAAAAATCCTCATAATTCCATTTAGATCATAAGTATAAAAAAGGGTGATCATGATACAACAAAATATACAATAATTTTGCAAACCACTGGTTTGCTTTTCACTATTATGATTATTCACTAGTCATAATGAGCCACTTAGAAAGTCTAAAATAAGAGAAGGAACTACAACATAAGAATTAATTTGATCACCTGGTTTGTTATCCGAAGGATGTACCGTGCAAGAATGGGATGGGGCGTCACCCTTCAACTTCTTCAATTCTGGATATAAAAAGAAAAAAACTCCATTAAAACAGTCTCCCCCGCTACCAACAAACATCCCCATTTTATTTCTCTCTCTGTACATAAAACAAACATACGTTTGCGCGTCCGGAATATCATCACGGGGTCCACCCAACAGAAATCTACCTCTAGAATAATCACCCAGGTTAACTACTCTCGGAAAACCTTGCACAACCAATGTTACGACAATCACCCCAGACAATCTGATCAGACACAGCCAGAGACTGGCAAAGTGTTTGAAGACTAACACACTGCGGGCAGCTACCCCCCGGACAACGTACTCCTCTAGGACAACTAGCCATGAGACAATACCCCACTCCCCCCCCCCCAAAAAAAATAGAAATAAAAAACAAACAAACAAACAAAATGGATAAAATACAACTGATCCTTTGTCGTCGTAAGAGGTAAATGAAATAATTTTACAGTGGGTGGTTGTCCGGGGACGCGGTTAATTCGTGAAGGAGGGGTATGTAGACTACTACTTTATCATGTCGTACCTTTATTGAAACCTCCCTCAGTAGGTCTCTTACGCCCCGTCGAAGTTTCGTCACCTGATAAAAGTAGAATTAGGGTAAGTTATAGGGAAATAAATATGTTGATCAAACTGGTCATATAATCTTGTATCTGAAAACCTGGTGCTGTGAAAGGAGTTGCATCTGCTGTGTTAAATTTAGCACCTAAAATGCCATTTCTGACAAAAGCTTTTGAGGTGAAAAAGAAATGAGTGCTAAAAACAAGTGCTGAGCCAAGTGAACCAATGAGGCCAATGCATCAGCAACTCAGGAGCTAAGACAATTTTGTATATATCATCTGAATATTTTTTGAAGAAAATACACAATTTTGAGTTTTTTGTCTATGCGAAATAAATTTAATGATCTATTGTCTCGGTCACCGTCTCAAATATATCAACAAAAGGAGAAATGATTCAGAAATTGGTTAGCGAGTTTATAATTACTGTTAATTTACTACCTCTTATGATTTACTAACCAATTTCATTCATGATAAATAAGAATTGTACATTATAATGAAATGAGAGAATAATGGTTGCGTTCCTCAGAGCTGTCCTCCCTTTTTGAAATTTTTGCAAGGGTTGAAAAAATGTCTTAGAACGCCAATGTCTTAACCACTAGACCATGGAGACGGGTTAATTTCTCATTATTCTGTCATTTCATTTCTCACAATTGTAATTATTTCCACGAGAGTTGCATATATACATGAAGAGAGAGAGAGAAAGAGAGAGAGACACACACACACACACACATAGTATGTGCTAATTCAGGGGTTGGCGATTAAAAAAAAATCAGATTTTAAAAATTTAAATCAGTTTTTTTTTTCAATTTAATTTTTTTTTTAAAATTTCATCAGAAATATTGTAATATTACAAATAAATCTTACCCTAATAATAACATCAATCTTAATCTTATCATAAATTTTACTTGATTTTAATTGTTCTTAACAGTATATTTTGTAATTAAGCCCAATTAAAAATATGAAGTAACCGACAAATCAAAATCCATTTGAGAAATAATTAATCTCAATGAATTAATTTTCCAACATACATGTACATGTACATACATATAGGAAACTTCCCTAGGGAATTCCCATAAAGTAGATAAAATGCCCCCACTGGGGATTCCCATTAAGTAGAGAATTTCTCCCACTTTTTTAGTGTGCACTTAATCAAGCACGCAATTGCTATTCTATTTTCGTCCCCCGGTTACATTGCCAAAAAAGAGGCCCCCCTCCCATCTTCTGTACATGCATGCTGCCAATAACATCATCATGCAGAAGCACGCGCCAGTGCACACTTTTTATCCAATTAATGCTCTTAATTCATTTTGAACATTTATTTCTTTGCCCCCAGTTACATTGCACAAAGGACGGCCCTGGGGCCGTTTTCTTACATTTGCCATTCGATTTTTTGAATATCAAATGGAAAAGTTTTTTTTTTTTGGTCACCTGGTTACATTGAAAAAGACAGAGAAGGTGTCTTTTTTGGCTGAAAAAGCCGTCTTTTTGGGCAATGTAACTACCTATTTGTAACATTTAAGTGGTAATGTTTAGTTTATTTTGAGTTTTACAATTGTTACTGAAGCTCTTCCATTGCTAGGGATGCGAAACTTCTGTTATTATTCAAAGCACTGAACATAAAATGAGCTGTAAGTGTTGGAGAGGAATATAAGAGTCAGCTTTACAGCAGTCAAAGAGTGACTATACTATACATGTACATAATGTTATTGTGATTTTTACAAAATGTTCTCTAAAACAAATGTTACATTGTGTGATAAATGTAATAAGAAAGAAATATGAAACGTGTTTCACTGATAGCCTACAAGAATTCAAATTTCAAAAGAAAAACTTTACATGCATGTACACACTTAAACCAAAAGTGAGTCACTGCTGACCACGTACTTATAATTTATACTTTTCTTTTTTTCAATTCAATTCATTCAAGTCCATTAAAAAAGTACATTAAAAAAACAGCACATAAAATAATGGACATGAAATGGGAAACTGCAAAAGAACCAAGTGAAGGTTCTGTCGAGGCAGTCCCTAGTAAAATACCTAAGTCTGTACTGATAAAAATTATAAAAAACATGATAAAAGTCGTGGGATGAATTAATTATGTAGCAGAGTAAGTGAATAAGAATTCCTTAAGTTTTGATTTAAAAGAATTTAAAAATGAAACTTTTTTATATAATGAGGAAGAGAGTTCCAAATAAAAGGTCCTTTGTATTTAAAAGAAAAAGAAGATGCTGTGTTTTTACATTCTTCAGTATAATAATTTTCAGGATTTCTAATGTTATGATCACACATTACTGTTTTACATTTAATCATCGTGGACAGATGGCAATTTGTTGTGTTTATGTTTAAAAACCATTAATGAAATACAGTACTGATTCAATTGACAGATATAGTGATGAATTTAAGTTTTTTTTTTTATAAAAGTGGTTGTGAAGGAGCAGTATAGCCAGGCATTGAACATATTCTTACAACTTTTTTGTTGTTGCAATTTCAACAATCGAAGGGGCCTAGAAGGATATGTGTTGGCCCAAACAACATTGCAATACATTAAATAAGGTAAAATCATTTAGTTGTACAGTAAAATGAAAATATGTTCTGGCAAGAAGTGGTGTAGTTTGCTAATGACACCAATATTCCTTGATATTTTGTTTGATATGGCTAATATATGTTCATTCCATGATAAATGTTGATCTACAATAACTCCTAAAAAAAATTGTGGATTGCACACGTTTTATCATTACATTATTCATTCTTACAGACCTACTTAGATTGCTTAATAAGTTATCTGTAATTGAACTTTGCTTATAATTATAATGAAAGTAGATCTATATAAAACTAGACTAGAAGTGATAAGGGACAACTTATAAGTTTCTGATGGAAGTAGTTGATTTGAAGGATTAAAACTGCAAACAACAAATCTTTTGTAAATTATTTTTAGGGTTATAGAAGAGATTTAAATCAACGATTAAAAAAAAATCATGTTAATTTAAATCACGATTTAAATCGAAATTTAAATCAACATGATTTAAATCCGCCAACCCTGAGTGCTATAGTAGCACAGTTTGTGCAGTCCTATGCGAGCACCCCAAATGTGCTGGAAACAAGGCAGCACTTCAGCTTTCAAACATCCATACCTTTCTTATTCTTTGTCAGATTTTTATTAAAATTTCTCTATTCTGCTTCTCTGTTTACTTTGTGTATGTGTGTGTGTGTTTTTTCCCCAGAGCCATCCATATACAGAGTTTGGCCAACTCGGTTTCAGTTGAGAACAACATGGCGTATTCCTATTTGTTGCATGCTTGCCTGTATAACGAAGCAACATGCGCCATATTGTTACCTACTGGAGCCGAGTTGGCCAAACTCTGTGTATGGATGGCTCTGGGTTTTTTTTTTTTTTTTTTTTTTTTTGGGGGGGGGGGGGGTTCTTTTTCAGCTTCTACTAAATCCAAGTTTCCACAAAGGGTTAATTTCACTTTAAATATTCTGTCTGGAACTAATGAAATTAAGCAACAATATGTACTCATAAGAAAAGGTTCAGTTATAGTTAGTTTGTATTACCGCTTTCTTGTGGCAGATGACTGAAATATTTGTCAGCTATCTCTTCAAATCTAGCTTTCCTAAGGGCGCGGTTCAAGTCTGGCTGCTGTCGTGCCTTCCGTGTATTTTCCCTCCATGTGAAGAGTAACTTTCTTGTTCCCTTGGTAGAAATATCATTGCCAATCGTGTTCATCTTTTCACATCTCAGAGCAACCCCATTATCAATTTTTAACGCAAGTGCAAGATTCATGATTTTTTCTCCTTCTCCAATAGCATCCGCTATATCAAGCGCCATTTGATCGTCTACTCCCTCCATGGCTGTCAAATCTTTGGAAAAAAAGGACAAAATAACTGACTTCAACACGCAAAGAATACCAAGGCAGTGTCAGCACCAAATAGGCCGATATGAAAGCCACGTGTACACATGGAAAAACACACGCGGATACTCCAAACCGTGTCAAATACCGTTCAATGAACACAAGGGCAGTACGATGAAGGATATACCTCGTAATTCTTTGGTATGATAACGACTGGTAATATAATATCTCATTCAAGATGGTGACTCACAACCACTCATGAGGTGACTGAGCAATCTGCTTTGTGCACTCTGCATGGGGAAAATAAAAAGGGGATTTCCACATGTCTGACTAGTGACTATAACCGCTTGGCTTTTTTGGAAGAAAGCTTTGTATCATAAATATAAACTATTGCTTATAGACTTGAACCATCATAACCTAGGTCTACATCATTGAGAGAAGTGGACTTTGTACTCCATGGCTGTCAAATCTTTGGAAAAAAGGACAAAATAACTGACTTCAACACGCAAAGAATACCAAGGCCGATATGAAAGCCTGGAAAAACACACGCGGATACTCCAAACCGTGTCAAAAATACCGTTCAATGAACACAAGGGCAGTACGATCAAGGATATACCTCGTAATTCTTTGGTATGATAACGACTGCATGGTAATATGATATCTCATTCAAGATGGCGACTCACAACCACTGATGAGGTGACTGAGCAATCTGCTTTGTGCACTCTGCATGGGGAAAATAAAAAGGGGATTTCCACATGTCTGACTAGTGACTATAACCGCTTGGCTTTTTTGGAAGAAAGCTTTGTATCATAAATATAAACTATTGCTTATAGACTTGAACCATCATAACCTAGGTCTACATCATTGAGAGAAGTGGACTTTGTACTGAAGAAGAAGAAGAAGAAGAAAAAAACGTTTTCTAGTCGAAAAAGGGGGGGGGGGCACAATGCATTGTTTTCCCTCAAAGGGGGGGGGGGGGCACGGGCCGGGATTGTCCCCCCCTAAATCCGCCACTGAGGTGAAAGTGTTGAGGTGGACAGACTTGTCAAGCAGGTTCATGGAAAATGTGAGCAACTGACATCAGTGTCTGACATTGTTAATGAATTCAATGACTTCTTTGTAAACACTGGACCAAATTTAGCTGATGAATTGCCAAATAGAGCTACAACATATGGTGATTATATGGGGCAGAATACTGAGCATTCTCTATTTTTGAAACCAATAACTGCGGTCGAAGTTAGAAGTCAATTATTGCTACTAAATACAAAAAAGCTTGTGGTCACGATAATATTCCAGCAAAATTTATTAAAGATAGTGCTCCTTATATATCACATCCACTGGCATATAATATGTTTAACTTATCATTAGAGACTGGCAAGGTTCCAGATGAAATGAAAATTGCAAAGGTTACTCCCCTTCATAAAAAAGGCTCGAGAGAGGATCCAGGTAACTACAGACCCATATCGGTTCTACCTGTCTTAGGTAAAATATTTGAAAAATTAATAAATATCAGATTAATAAATTTTTTAGAAACAAATGATGATTTCTATTACCATCAGTATGGGTTTCGAAAGAAATATAGTACCAAATTGTCATTAATCAATTTGATAAATGCAACTTCGAAGTCTATAGATGAGGGGGAAGTTACCCTTGGTGTTTTCATTGATTTTAAGAAAACACCAAGGGTAACTTTCCCCTCATCTATAGACTTCGAAGTTGCATTTATCAAATTGATTAATGACAATTTGATAAATGCAACTTCGAAGTCTATAGATGAGGGGAAAGTTACCCTTGATGTTTTCATTGATTTTAAGAAAGCTTTCGACACCATTAATCATGATATACTTGTAAACTCTCCAAATACGGCCTTCGTGGGTTACCAATAGAATTGCTAAAAAACTATCTTAGTAACGAATTTCAGTTTGTTCATTGTGGTCAAACATTATCCAAAAAGAAGGAGATAAAATGTGGTGTTCCACAAGGATCAGTACTAGGGCCAACTTTATTTTTGATCTACATAAATGATTTGCGTTCAGTAACTGAGTAGTTCAATTTTCGGTTGTTTGCCGACGATTCGAACCTTTTCCATACTTTTCCAGCTGACCAGGTCGAAATTGATGCAGATGAAGTGAATAACAGCATACAGAAGATACGAAAGTGGTGTATAGCCAATAAACTTACAATAAACTCAATGAAAACTAATTTCATGCTAATAAGTGGCAGGATGAAAACAATAGGTATGAATGGCAGTCAGGCCCAACTCCGGAAAACCGAGCACAGGTATATACTCTGAAAACGGCGTATGGAGCAAGATAAAATATAGAGCCCTCATCATTCAGTGCGAGACAGTGTGTACAAAAGGCATGGGGAAAATCGTGCAATGTCGACCTGCTGTTGATAACATATTTTTCAAAAATAACACTGCGGATATATTTATTTCAAATATTTGTCATTTGAAAGTCATTTAATATGACGAATCATTCAAAGATTTTGAAGATAATTGACACGCAGCATTATTTTTAATATATATATATATCGGTGGCAGGTTGACTTTGCAAGATTTCCCCCCATGCCTTTTGTACACAATGCCTCGCACTAAACGATGAGGGCTCTATATTCATACGCCGTTTTTGGAGTATATACCTGTGCTCGGTTTTCCGGAGTTGGGTCTGACTGAATGGTAAATTGAAAATAGCTGGTGAGGAAATCAAAGAAGTTGATGTTGCCACTTTTGTGGGAATCAACATTGATTAACATCTGTCTTGGAATAATCACATTCGTTTTGTAAATCAGTGCATAAGAAAGAAAGTTGAGTGTTATTTAGGTTGCGACATTTTGTACCCAGGCGCACTTTAATACTGCTATATAAAGCCTTTATACAACAGCACATTACTTACGGAATAGAAGTGTGGGGAAGCACTTATAAGACTAGCCTAAGAAGCATATTGTATTCACAGAAAATGGCGGTCCGTGCCATAACATTCAGTGAATGGAGAACTCATACGACTCCTTTGTTCCAAAGTTTGCGAATCCTTAATGTATATGATTTGCATGTTTTACTTTCATGTTTGATTTGTATAATAACAACTTGCCTCATACTTTAGTAAATTACTGTGACATTATACAGCATAGGTACTCCACAAGGCAAAAGGAAAGTGGACAAATGCGTCTACCAAAACTCAGAACGACGCAAGGTCAATTTTCATTGTCCTTCATTGGTAGTGAATTTTGGAATAGATTACCTTTTAAAATCAGATTAAACAGGTCTAGAAATAGGTTTCGGAATTCTGTTACGACACACTTACTGAGTAAATCATAATTGAAAACGTTCATGCAAATAGTCTGTATATGTACAAGAAATGTATTTAACATCATTACTTTCTACTTTTTGTACTTCATTGTTAACTATTATCATTTTTAATTTGGTAATAAATGAACTTTACTGAAATACTTGTTTGTTTGTTTTTTTCTGTTGTGGGTCAGGCTCGACTAGCACATATGCTATTATCTGGCCCCTTTTACCAACCAATGCTTTTCTTCCTTTATATGTAAACATCATTGTATAAAAAAAATGTATTGTACTTAAATGTTGTTGGTGGTAATAAATAAATAAATCAATCAGTCAATCAATCAATCAATCATATATCATATATGGCAGTGAATAAATTATTCACATGATATAGACATATTAAAAGATAACTTCAATTTGTTTTGGCAAAATGAAGAAAAAAAAAGAGAGAGAGAAAAAAAATGCAGCATATATGCATCCCCTACAGCTTTTGTCCTTCAGTTTTCTCTTTAATGAAATGAAATTTGATATAAGACTTAAAGAAAATAAAAGTGTGTATGATTAAAATGAAAGAAGTAAAATGGCGATTGACTTTTATTTGTAATTTTATTTTTAACAACTATTATGCAAAACTAGTTTACATAAAAAATGAATTCCACAAATAGAAAGAAATGGACCATTATCTTTTGTTATTTTAATAAAGAAACGACTGATATGCAAGACAAGGTAAAGCACCTTATATTTGACATTTTTAAATATTTAAGTAAATTATTTGATTGTGTTTCTTGTTATTTTTTACTATGTGTTAATATTTCAGTACTTTAAATCATTAGAACGACTGATCTTCAAGACAACGTAAAAATTAGCTTTATTTAATTTTCAATCTGTTTCCATTTTGATTATTTTTAAACAACTGATGTACAAGACGAGCTAACGTTAATAGTGGATGAATTTCTATTCCTTAAATTCTATTATAACGACTGATGTGGAATACTAGTTAACTCACCCCTTCGAGAAGATCCCCCCCCCCCGCTTTTCTCGAAAGGGTGAGTTAACGCGCCACACCGTTCTCAACGCACCCTTTCGAGACAAGCGGGGGGGGGGGGGGGCTTATCTAAAAAGGGTGCGTTGAACGCTCCACACCGCGCCGCGCCGCACCTCACCCTCTCGAGATAAGCCACACTTTTAGAATGTCAAAATCAAAATTTTCTCACCCGGTCGCTATATGATCCGTTCATATATTAATACATGAAGAGAAAATTTTGATTTTGATATTCTAAAAGTGTGGCTTATCTCGAGAGGGTGCGGTGCGGCGCGGCGGTGTGTGAAGCGTTTAACGCATCCTTTCGAGATAAGTCCCCCCCCCCCCCCGCTTGTCTCGAAAGGGTGCGTTGAGAACGGTGTGGCGGGTTGTATTGTATTGTATTGTATTAGGGACCCCTCTGTAAAACAGCGTTGTTATGGCAACAACGCTGAGCAGGGCCATCCCTTCTTCTTCTTTTTTTAATCAATTTGTTTTCATAATTATGATTGTATTATCATTTGTTGTTTTAATTGACGGAAAATAAATACAACACAGTACAATACAATACAATAGACGCAATGTTTCTTACCATTTAGAAACCCTGTCTATCTAGGCACCGGGGGAAAGAAAGCAGCAGCATGCTTCCATCAAGAGGGAGAGCCAGGGGAAAGTATCCCCCCCCCCCAGAACAATTTTGTAGTATTGCGATCAGCAATTGCTCTATAATGTATTTAAGATTGTAGAAACCCTGTCTATATACCAGTTGTGCAAAAAGCGAGGGGGCAGATCTTTTTCTACATCAGGGGGGGGGGTAGTTTTGCCCCCCTTCACAACCATAATTTTGCAGCATAACAAATAGGTTTCTACTGCTGTGAAATGTCAGGTTTCAACACGCAAAATCTAAATTTTCTTGCTTGCAATAACTTTGTCCCCTCAGTGGGGCCCCCTCGCAAGACAAAAAAAAAAAAATATATATATATATATATATTTTATGTAACAAGCTTTCTATTCCTTTGAAATATAAGGCCTCAACTTTCCAAAATATTTTTTTTTTCGCTCAGTCGCTGAGCTCCCTTGCAGATTAATGGAAACATTGAAAAAAGAAAAAACTTTACAAACTCTTCTGCTGCAAGACCCCGAATTACGACAAGGAGGCAGGTGATTCAAAATAGGGGGTAGAAAGGTCGGTTTTCTGGTCCTCCGTAGAAGACAAACAATACATGACACCGATTATTTTTCAGTTTACTAAGGGAAGAGTTTTTGTGCTCTAAAATACAAAGTTTCATCATTAAATCTAAATTTTCTCACTCTATCGCTACGTTCTCTCGCCTAATAATAAAAACTTGTTTTAAAGAATATAATACTGCAGAAATTTGATGAGTATAAGCGAGGGAGCAACCGAGCGGCAGATTCCCCCTCCCCCCTTTTCACCCCTCAGAGTCCTTTACAAAAAAAAAAAAAAAAAAAAAAAAAAAAAATCCAAGGGAATAGAGCGACCTAGCAATATATTTGTTTTGAAATTTGGAACATTCCTAGTTGGGGGCGCAAAATAAATGAAAACCCTAAAGAAATATATTTGAGGAATTTAGTAAGGCAATTGCAAGGCAAATTTATGATTTCTTTCGAATGTTCTATACTTTGAAAGTGCTTTTTATGCACTTATATCCCATCTGGGGGCGCAAAATTAAACAAGCTCCTGCCTTATGCGAGGGGGGGGGGGAACCAACTAGAGTCAATGAAAGGTTAGTACTTTAAAAACGCCATTTGGGGCGCGAAATAGCTAGATCTTGAACATAATTATGCGAGGGAGCAAGCGACTGAGCTTAAGAAAATTTTCGCATTTCAAACCCTGTAAAATACCATTTCTTAAGTATTTTTTCCTTGACTGGGGCGCAAATAACCCTTAAAGACCATAACATTAATTTTCTTGTATTTCTCTCCCTTTTCTTTCACTCTTTTGCGTTTTTTGCGCCCCCTTCAAGTGCCGCCCTGGGCACGTGCCCCCTCTGTCCTCCCCCGTAGATACGCCACTGCCTAACCCTAGCACTAAAGCCTAACCTAAGACCCAATTGCAAACCTAACCCTACTTGTTTGACGAAATAAAACCCGGAGCAAGTGTCGCCGCCTCGCCGGAGCATAATCGGAGCAACACTGAAGCAGGACTGTCAGTGGGATGTCGAGGCTGGAGGGAGCAGCTCTCTGCTGTCAAAGTCTGGCCTAGTATTTAGCATGCTAAATGTTGCCAAAACACATCCTAGGCCTATGTTTGTGATGTCGTATGTCATATCTTAAACATGTTAAATCTAGTGAGCTGCCAGTCATATTTTCATCCTTCATCTTCCATCTTTCTTTGTCTCTGTCTCTCTTTCTTCTCTCCTACTGAAGTCATCACCTGTTATTATTTCCAATATAATTATTTGTACACATACCAGTGACACAATTATTCTGTTTTGTAGTGTGTGTGTGTGTGTGTGGGCGGGGGGGGGGGGGGTTGGATAGTGTAAAGTATATATATATATATTTAGTAATAATTTCCATAAACTCAGAGCATTTGTAAGTATTTTTTTTCTCACAAAAGGGTCTTTAAAATACAAGCTGTGCTTTTTAAGAGACTCCTCCACTTTCGTCTCTTTACTATGCCTAATATCACCGAAATTATGATAGTATAATTGTTTATTATATGTAATTACTGCACTTAATTAAAAAAAAATCCATTTATGTAAACATTTTTTATTGTAATTTTGTTTGATATTATGTTACACCAATTTGTATATATGTAAAACAATGAAAAAACATCATGTGGAAATAAAAGAAACCTTGAAACCTTGAATTTTTAGATTCAACCCAGCTACAATAATTCCAACAAAATCTTCGAGGTACTATTATTTGGACTTAGTACACATGATCCAGGATTCTCCGACCGAGGGGGAGGGGGCGGGGGGGGGGTACACATGTCTCAAAAAGTGCTGACAAGCCACCCCATTTTGGAAAAGAGAATATTAAAAAAAAATCAAAAAAAAAAAATCACTTTTTTACCAAGTAGGGGAGGGGGAGGGGGCACAATCCAAAATTTGTTTCTTTGTTTACGTAATGGTATGCCGAATTGGGGTTTTACGGGGGAGGGGGGGGGGCGGGGGCGCTGTGGAGCTCTCTTAATGCAAAGCAGTGGAAATCCACTAGTTTTAGGAGTCATATTAGGGATCACTTTCCCTGAAGTTAAATCCACTCCAAATCATGGTGGGTGGGACCCCCTCCAAAGTAATGGTTGAATTTCTCTTTTTGAGAGTGGATTTCACCATTTTCAGCTTGGATTGAACTCCAAAGGAAGTGATCCCTTCTACGACTTCATTTACAATATTATTGTATTCTATTATATTTATTCACTTTAACTTCATGCAATTTTCTTGTTGGGGTAGCTATTGTATAAGACTTGCTCTTCTCAGCTGCCCCCAATCATGTAATAAGATTGTCTCTGCAATGTTCTGTTCTACATAATATATGTACTTGCATTTTTGTTGTAATGTTTACTCTTTGGATTTTGAATGTAATACGTTTGTATGACCTGTCTTTTATTATGTGTTCGAAATAAATTGAATTGACTTCCAAAAAGTGGGTTTCAACTCCTGTACATTTTAGAAAGTACGGAGGCATTTAAAAAACTGGAAATCTCTGTAAGCACTTGGACCAAAGATCACTCAGCGCCTCGAGCATTATTTTGTTACATTGTATACACGTATTTAATTACTGCATGTGATCATTGTGATAGCTTGCTGATAAACCGACCCAGTGGTTACATGTCGATTTTCTGAAATAGTTCCGAAGGTTCGTTTACTCCGATGGTTCGTAATTCCGAAAGAGAAATAGGGTTCATAATTCCGAAAATGAAATAGGGTTCACAATTCCAAAAATGAAATAGGATTTATAATTACGAAGGTTCATAATTCCGAAAAATATAATAGAAACCTACATAATTTTTCGGAATTAGGAACATTCGGAATAATAAAACTTTTTTTTTTCATTTTCGGAAACACGAACCCTAATTAATTTTCGGAATCACGAACCCTATTTGAGTTTTCGGCATTACGAACCTTGGGAGTAACGAACCTTTGGTTTATGAACCTTCGGAGTATAATGCAACAAAATAATGTTCAGAATTATGCACTCGATTTCAATTTCGGAATTATGAACCCCCTGGTATGGGAATTTTGTGTTTCGGAGTCGAACCTTCAGAAAAAAAGAGTACCCCCGACCCTGTCTACATCTGACCAAACTTCAAAACTGTCATCCATCAGAACACCGCAGCCCATCTAATCTTAACGCACAAGAAAGTACAAACTCTCACCTTGAAACTGAAATTGAAATTCACATCAATTTCCTTGTGACTAATAACAATGTCAAACAGAGATCAATAGAGTAAATATTACAAATAGGGAGGCGAACATCCGAAAAGCGGAGCTTGTGTGGGGGACGCCTTATACAAAGTTATAAAAAAAAATGTTACTGTAAGAGCGTCATCAACAACAACAACAAAAATCCTTCGATCTTTTCACTGGCTTCCTATATTTAACAAAAAACGCATCAACTTCAAGATTACTGATACCATATTCAAATGTATTCAATGTCCTATTATCAAAAAGCCATAATATAAACAATCAAGATCGTAGAAATGCTAGAAACTTAGCTAGAAAGGGTAAATCAAAATATGTACTCGTACAACGATGCAAATCGACACATGGAAAAAGCATTATCTAGTTTATAATAATACAATAATGTAATGATAATGCTTTGATCTTGTTTACCCAGGGTAGCCACATCAGAACTGCTCTTCCTGCTGACCCTGTAATTATTATTACCCCAACATTGACAGGTACACACTTAATACACCTGGGTCGAGACTCTAGAGGGACAAATGTGGGCAAAACACCTTGTCCGTTAAGGATGTAAGCATCGAGCAAGGATCGAACCCGGAACCTCTCGTATGAGAGTCATGAATATACCACGGTGCATATCATGCATATTGCATATTGTTATGAGATGTGGACAACAATGATATCAATTGTCAATTAAAGGTAAGGAAGAAGTATAATCATTATTACCGTTAGTGTAATGACTTAATTAATCTTAATCTTAATCTTCATGCCACCCAAAACATCTCCTTTAATTTAGTGGAAGATTTAAAAAGAAATTTTCACACAAAAAACATATCTATGATACGCGACAGAGTAGGCTATTTGTCGATGTCAGTCGTCCGAAAACTGAATCGAGCAAACGCACATTTATATATAGAGGTGTACAAATATATAGAACTTTCGGAGGAGTTTCAGAGCGCCCCTAATATAGGTGATTTTAAATCTAAGCTTGCATATGATAATGCTTCTCCTTAATATAGAATACGTGAATAGAGCAATTCCTTTCAATTGATCTTATGTTCATTATATCACAACACAAGTGAAGTGATGATATATATATATATATATATATATATATTTTTTTTTTTTTTTTTTTTTTGGGGGGGGGGGTGTTAAACAATGCAGATTTTGATATGAACAATAAACCTCCCATGATGCTTTAACATACAGTTTACCGAGTTACATAATTTTTTTTTCTCTTCTCTAAAATACAATATTATTACAACTTATGGTTGTGGAATGGAAAGGTAAAATATTAGTAATATAAAACTAATTTTGATATACCGACACCTTACTTTGTTTGTGATTTTATTCCTCTAACTTTTTACTCTGTTTTTAAATTTGTTTTTGTAATAGTAATCCTTTGCCTAATTTCATCGAGACATTAAATACGTGATAGATTTCTTTATTTTAGAACATAATCTGATTATATGTTTGTGTCCTTTTATATTACTATTTTATATTTTATTTTTCATATTATATATCTTTGAAATATGTCTACATATTTTATTTTTACACCTATCTCTAACACTGAACTTGTACATTTTGATATGATTTGCTAAATTTGTCTAAGTTTTATCTTAATTTATATGATTTCTATGATTTATATATTATCTTTCTCATATTTTCTGTGCATGTAATTGTTTTTTTTAGCTGTATTTTATTGTTACACGACCCCATTGTAAATCAGCCAAGCAGCTGAATTGGGCTTTTACCATGTTTAAACAATTAAATCAAATCAAATCAAATCAAAACCAAAATTCCTACATGACACTTTAAGACAGCGTTTATTAACGTAACAAAGTATAGAAAGCATTAACATATCAAGTATCATTAGACAGGTTCATTTTTTTAAAGTACGAAATCTGCAGTGAAAACTATTTACAAAATGTTAACAAACACCAAGTCACCACATCTAGACCATATAGACTTGTAAAATCATTAAAGGAAAAACACATGAAATAACTTTACAAAATCGAGCACAGGACTTAGAATGGTATAATAATACAATGCCTCCTGCGACTGCTTTTGACTTTTACTGTACTCCAGTACGGCAATTTCTACGATGACCCCCTCCCCCCTGCATCGCCCGCGAAAAAAGGAACAGTTCTCTTTACTGTGTGTAGATTAAGATATTCATCTTATTTTGAAAAAAGCCAATTTTGTTTGAATTGATTACATAATCAACGTGGGTTGCTATGAGCATCAGAGACTATTGACGCTTTCTACGACCATGACGACTGTGAAAGTTATGAGTTCTTAGAAAGAAAATGGAAACACCAACCCATCCCACCTAATCTATAGAATGTGCAGTGCCATACATTTGAAATCACATTAATCACAACTTAAAGGGACCGAAAAGTCGCCAATCGTGGTGTTTTGGAGCTTGGCCCGGCTCGGGTAATATTCAGGAATCTCCGCACATCTTCGGTAAACGAGCACGCAATTGCAGTGATACGCATTCGACCGAAGAAAGACGAACTGAACAACCCAACTGACAAACTACCCCACCCTCGACGGCAATTTTGTTCGCTGCTCCAAGACTGTTGTTATGCACGGCCTTGCAATAGGGGCAAGCGAATGAAATTGAACGTACATGGATATCGAGCGGTGGCTCCCTTTAAAGAAAAGGTTGTGTTCTGGTAAAGGCGAATAATAATTTGTCAGCTCTCTCTATTTTTTGTTTGCTTTTAGTTTGGAAGAATAACGTAGAAGTAATGCCCCCTTTACCCTTTCGAGACAATGGACCACATTTTGTGGTTTTGCTCAATAACTTTTGATTCAGAGCTCTAAAAAATATTCCAGATGCATGAGTAGAAAGTGTTTAAATTTCTGCCCACATTGTATCCATTTTCATTGCATGACCATATTGCGTTTGATGCAAGGAATTTTAAAAAGTAGAGTAAGCTTCAAAATCCTTAAATTGGCAACACATTGAGAGGTTCAAAATCACTATTTTATGATCAAAATTGGCAATTTTTTCAACTTTTCAACAAAAATTCTATGTACATTGTATTCAAAGACATTTAATTTTATTAGACCCATGAAGCACTCAGATAAAAATATTATTGTTGCCAATTTGAAGAACAAAATGTGACCAATTTAGCCATTGAATGATTCCTGTCATGAAAGGGTTAAAGGACTTCTCTTCAAATGCCCTGATATTCGAAAAAGCCGAGATTTTTGGACAAAACTTTCATGCCACATGTGTGTAGTCCCATGCATGCATATATCCATTTCTGTGTGCAGTAAATGTTATTTGGGTGATTCCAGAACCTCACAGCATACATATTATTGTAAAACATAATCAGTCCTTCCCATTTACTTTCAGACAGTTTTTTTTCTTCTCAATGTACCGGTAATCGCATGACCAGAACTCAACTTTATCTTTAAAACGACACAAATGTGTCTTAGGATGATGTATTCCCTAAAACTGTCTCTTATGATTGGACCGAGGTATGGGATAATCACGATAGTGCCCCCCCCCCCCCCCATCGCCCCCTTGAAAACATGTACTGGCGACGTCTCGAGACGTCGCTAATCTCACTGAGACCTCTAAATTATCCGCGTACACGAAAACGGATAAAAAGGGTACTTTTCAGTATTAGGCGCGTAACCCAGGTTCCGCGTTTATGGTTTAGGATATCGAAAACAGCAAAAATCAAGAAAAAGGGTATCAAATTCAGAATTGATAAGAAGAAGATCCGCGGAAAGGGGTATAACAATCAAAGATGTTAAACGGGTTTCCCTGTTTATTGTATCAAAACTACTCCTACTGCAATCCCCGTTGAGGGTGCTTTTCAGAAAGTGATTGTGTACAGGTCTGAATGAGACATGCCCCCGGGGTCTCTGCTCAAGAAATGAAGATGTATTATTGCGCCATTGCTTCCTCGCTACTGGGATACTTTGGGAAGAAGTAAAACCGTTTTCTCATCCCTTGACTCTCATAGGCAGGAGTCTGACGAACCTCGTCAGAAGGCATCTCTAGCCCAATATTCTCAGTCCTGGCCTTGAAGTGTTCTGTAACCAAGCAGGTAACCTATTTTGTGATAAAAAAATGATATTTGATTTGATTTGAGATTTGATGATAATCATAAGAATCTACATGTATATCTATATATATGTATACCACTTAAAGAAATACATTGAATTGAACTTTGACATGTACAATAAGAATTAATCAGGACATAATCATTTTTCTAGTAATTGATGTCAAAATTTGGTTTTCCTTTTTAAAGAAACACACTGTTTATACGCTGGAGTGGTGGAATCCTCCACATTAGACACATGCCCTGTAAATACGGTTCCATCTTCTATTTGTTCGTTAAAATTTGAAAAAAGGCCTTTATGCAGACTTTAATTTTCCCACCTTCCTCATAAGTTCATTAATATCATCGACGTGTGCGTAGCTGAGAAAAACTTCTGTAAGAGCCTGTATAAACCATGATCCTTCGACTCTATCTCTTATCGAATAGAACCCTGGATAAAGGTGAAAAGACAAACACAAAAGGTGATTGGCAAAAGCCTTCAAATTAGAAAATTATGCAGCAAAATGTTAGCTGTATGTTAACGACTTTGGATTCTAAATATTGGTTTGACAGGAAGAAAAGGAAACAAACAAACAAAAAACACACAACAACATTTAAAAAAAAATAAAACTGCCCGAATTGTCTTTCCTGCGTCGCGCGATTGGATGATCAACTCTCAAAGGGTTTTCCCAAGATCACAACAGTTCGAAAAGACCTCAAATCGAATATAATAATGATTTATGTATATTTTATGTCTAAATATATCATATTCTATATTTGTCTTTCATTTATATGTCATACAGTCCTGTACATTGTCCCCCCCCCCCCGAAAAAAAAGTAACCTGGGGGGTGTTTCATAAAGCTGTTCGTAAAGTTACGCATGACTTTACGAACGACTTGAATATGAAATGCCAGATAGGATGCCCAAAGTTTTTCCTGATGTTTTAACAAAGTGTGACTGTATTTCCAATAACCTCAATTAAATTATGGCAAAAAATGTACTTTGAATTGAAAATGTTTGTTATAATAATAATTAATCTACATCTGCACAGTTCAACTTTAGTTGATGCAATTAAAAAGGATTGAGCATCCCATTTGCCTTGTCATATTTAAGTCATTCGTAAAGTCATGCGTAACTTTACGAACAGCTTTATGAAACACCCCCTGGACTTTATGTATTTCCCTTTGTTTTATGAATATCAATAAAGGTGATGTTGAAAAAAAAATAATGATAATGATGGTGATGGTGATAGTGATGGTGATGGTGATGATGATGATGATAATGATGATAATAATAACAATAACAATAATGATGATAATGATAATAATAATAATTATAATCATCATCATAATCATAATCATACAAATTTTTGTTTTGAAATCAAAACAAAAAGGAATAACCCTAGATTTCTGGATGAAGTTCGGTTTATTTACCAACTGAACATCAGGTTGTGGAAAAATCGATGATAATGATAATACTACTTATGATGATAATGATAGTAATAATAATAATAATAATAATAATAATAATAATAATAATAATAATAATAATAATAATAATAATAATAATAATAATAATAATAATAATTATAATAATAATAATAATGATAATAATGATGGTACATGAACATCGGGCGGAAACCGTGATCGAAAACAAGATTTAAAAATCATATATGAGACCTCAGAGACTACCGAGGGAGGTGTCAGGCCTGATACTCTGTGTCATCTATTTTCCTCCAAGGAATCCTAATATGCAGCAGTACAGTGATCACCTGCTTTCTACCATAGACATTCTCCTACTGCGTTATCCAGATTCAGGAATCTCAATAGAAGGTGACTTTAATGATTTAGACATTCAGTTTTTACTTGAAAATGATAAGTTTAAACAAGTTGTTACACAACCAACCCGAGAATCTAACATTCTTGATATGATCGTAACTACTACACATTCATCCTATAAAGAAGTTAAGATCTTACCACCTCTTGGTACGAGTGACCACAATTGCATACTTTGGTTACCTAAAGAAAAGATGTACCGCAGTAACCGAGTCAAGAAAAGGCTTGTAAAAGATCATTTGGTAGTTGGTTAACTCAGCATACTTGGGGAGAAATGCACTATGTGAAAGATCCATCTATGAAATGTAAACTGTTACTGAATACGATTATGTACCATTTAGATATTCATGTTCCTACCAAGGGGATTTGTATGCATTGTAGAGATAACCCCTGGATAAATCTGAAGTTAAAGATGTTATTCGTCAGAGACAGCAAGCTTTCAGTAGTAACTCTACAAAATTATGGCGTTATTTAAGGAATAAAGTGAAACGACTGATTAAGCGACAGAAAATATTATATTATAATACCAGAGTTCGCAATTTAAAAGATGATAATCCAGCAGCATGGTATAAACAGATTCGGATTTTAACAAATAGTGGAAAGAAGCATATTCCAATTGAAATACCAAATATTGATCCGAATGATCCTGATAAAGCCAAATCTATTGCTGACTATATCAACCAGCATTTCTTAGCTGTGGCAACAGATCTTCTAAGTCTTGACAGGAATGACTTACCTGCTTACCTGCCAGCTCAGGAAACCTGTCCTATTGTAAAACGTTATGAAGTATTTAGACAACTGAGTACCTTAAATCAGCAAAAGTCTGGTTTTAGTGAAGACCTACCTGTTAGAATTCTTCGAGAGTTTGCCAAGGAAGTATGCTTACCACTTACTGATATCTTGAATACTTCTTTTCAGTTGTCAGTCGTACCATATCAGTGGAAACAATCGGAGATTGTACCCATTCTTAAATGTCAACCAGCAACACCACAGAATTTAAGGCCCATAGCACTCACTAGCTATTTTGCAAAAATAGCAGAGTCGTTTATATGTAAATGATTGTTAGAAGACATATCAAATCAAATTGATATTAATCAATACGGAAATCGCCAAGGTCATTACTTAATTTGATTACTTCACCAAATTCATGTAAATGCAGAAAATTCTCAGTCTATATCTACACTTATATTTACAGACTTCTCAAAAGCGTTCGATCGCATTGATCACAATATCCTTGCTAAAAAGTTAATACACCTTCATGTCCGGCCTTGTCTTATTTCATGGATTTTGAATTTTCTTCAACATCGTCAACAACGAGTGAAATACCTTGGTCAGTTTTCAGATTGGTCAATATCCCATGCTGGTATAGGACAAGGTTCAACATTAGGACCAATTCTCTTTCTCATAATGATTAATGATGCTTGTGTTATCTCAGAAGTACCATACTACAAGTATGTCGACGATCTTACATTAGTTGAAAGTCGTAAGCAGTCACATCCATCTAAATTACAAGATACTTTGTCTGAGTTTTACCAATGGTCTCTTCGAAACAATATGACTCTCAACCCATCGAAATGTCATTGTATGCATGTGTCTTTTTCAGAGAATCCTGTTCAACAGAGACATCTTTTTATTGGGGATGTGTGTTTAAATAATGTACAGAAAGCAAAGATATTAGGAATCACTGTGCAGTGTAATTTGAAATGGGACAGTCATATATCAGACCTCATATGTTGTAGCAACATACAACTTTATATGCTTCGTTGTCTTAAAACATACAGATTACCACTTTATGATTTAATAACGGTCTACAAGGGATACATTCGCCCAATATTGGATTATGGTGTACCTGTTTTTGATGGAAACCTTACACAAAACCAAATTATATATTTAGAACGCATTCAGAAAAGAGCATGTAGAATCATGTTAGGTGATCAATACATTAATTATGACAAAGCTCTGGAAGAGTGTACTTTGCAGCCATTGTCAGAAAGACGTAAACAATTGTGTACTAGTTTTGCCTTATCTCTTGCCAATAGCCCAATTTGTAATCACTGGTTACCTCTTAACACTGATGTAGATTATTCATTGCGGAGAAGGACAAAGTATCGCCAGTTTCACTGTAAAACCAAACGTTACAAAAATAGCTCAATGCCATATTTAATTGACTTGCTAAATTCCATCTGATCAGTTTTGAATAGTCAGAAATTTTACTGTCTGCTTCAAATATTTTCGTTATTTATTTATCATAATTTTATCACTTGTAATGTCTCTTTTAAATGTTTAAATTGAATAAGGTTTTCGGGTGATTCATGACTTATCTGTAGACAACAACTCAGACGGTGTTTTGGGGTTTTAACTGATATATTTTTAATTTTTTGTGTGAGGATTCAGAAGGAGATCTTTAGTTTTTACATAGCGATGTAACGGTGAGTCCATGGATGGACGGGCATTCGTATGAGAAGGATGAGTGGTTTGCGCACAGGAAGGGAGTTTATAGTGTATTGTTGAATGTTTTTTTTTTTTTTAAGTTGGTGTAAGTTGTGAGGAAGGGCATGTACGAGCGAGGATAAAGACTGAGTGTGAGAGGGTTTGTGTGAGTAATCATGGGACTGCTTACTCATCCTTGGACTCACTCATGCTTCACCGCACTTTATTTTTATTATCAATTTACCTTTTACCTTTGACCTTTTACCTTTGATCTTCACACATAAACCTTGAGCTGTTGTTGTACTAGACTTTATGTAAACAGTGTTTTTATCGAATTTGTTTTTAAGCAGTTTTACACCATGTCATTGCAAAACTTGTGAATTGTACATAATTCAGCCTTTTGGCTGCGAAGTGCAATATTAATAAAACCTTTTCAATTCAGTTCAATTCAATTCATATTGAATTTTAATATCCAAACAGACAAGGCTATCCAAGCAAAGAGATCAGCCGCCATTCTCATGAAGAAGAAGGGGAATATAAATTGCAATCCCTGGATACGGCCGAGCTTAGAGTAACTAAAGGAGGATGAAAAGACACAGAGGTAAAACGATCTGGCAAGGGAGCTGAAAAGGATATGGAAGGTGAAGGCAGTGGCGTATCTAAGTATTCTGGCGCCCGGGGCAAACTATCAAATCTACGCCCCCACCCCATGCCCAAACTCAGATTAATAAGCGTTTTAATTTAGAAATGATGGCAGTACGTGAAAATGAGTTTTCATGCACATAACCCGGGGTTATTAGCCCAAATTTGATGAGTTATTGTATAAGCGAGGGAGCAACGCGACCGAGCAGCAGATTTTTTTTTTCCTTTCACCCCTCAATATGAGATTTCTTATGTATTTTACCATTCCAAAAAAAAAAAAAAAAAAAAATGAAAATCAGAGTGAATACAGCGACCTAGCAATATATATTTTTTAAAATTTTGAACATTCCTATTTCGGGGCGCAAAATGAATGAAAACCCTTAAGAAGTATATCTGAGGAATTAAGTAAGGCAATTGCAAGGCAAATTTATGAATTCTTTCGAATGCTCTACACTTTGAAAGTGCTTTTTATCCAAGGGGCGCAAAATTTAACAAGCTCCTGCCTTATGTGGGGGGGGGGGGCAAAGCAACTAGAGTTAGTTAATGTTTAACACTTTAAAAACGCCATTAGGGGCGCAAAATAGCTAGATTTTGAACATAATTATGCGAGCGAGCAAAGCGACCGAGCTATAGAAAAATTTTGCATTTCAACCCCGCCCCCCCCCAATACAATAGCTTAAGCATTTTGTCTTGTATTTCTACCCCTTCTCTTTCTCTCTTTTGCGTTTTTTGCGCCCCCTTCAAGTGCCGCCCGGGGCACGTGCCCCCTCTGCCCCCCGCTGATACGCCACTGGGTGAAGGCAAGGGTAGTACCAATAGTGATGGGAGCCTTGGGAACTGTAACAACATGAACAACCAGACACAAACGCTTCTTGGCTGATATTGGGGTCGACGTATCCTTTGAGACCACACAGAAGGCAAGCCTGCTTGGAACAGCACATATCCTGCGAAAAGTCTTGAATTAGAAAGAGAAATGAACAATAAGAAGAGGACTTGTTTGATACGATACCAAAAAACAACAACAAAACATCAACAACACAAACAAACAAACAAACAACAAACAAAAACAAACTAAATGACCCTATATTTCTGGATGAAGTTCGGTTCCTGTTTTATCTACAAATTGACGATTAGGTTGTGGACAAAGCAAAGATAATGATAATAATAATAATAATGATATTAATGATAATAGTAAATAATAATTATAATGATAATTATCATAATTACAATAATCATAATGATAATAATGATGACGATAATAATAATAATAATAATCATGATAAAAATAATAATAACGATAAAAATAATATTAATGATAATAACGATAAACATTACCATGATAATAATAATAATCAACATATAAACATTAACTTGATCATGTGGTACTGACAGGAGCAATTTCCCTTGAGAGCAGTTTTCATTCGTTCTGCTCAGATTTCACAAATTTCATATTTTCTCCGAGAAATAAATTTCATCATAACTGTGCGTTATAATTGTATTTTGACAAAATTTCATTGACCTGGTTATGAAAACAAGGCTGAGGAAAATCCTCAGCACCCTAATGAAGAGTACCTAGGAGCTCTTTTTAACTCTTACAGTGCCTAGGGGTTTAGCTCTCTTCAAAATTTTACCAAAATGAGATCAATGCTTTCTTTTCAAATGTCTCGACTTCATTAACCATCTATTATTTCACCAAATATTGTGTACAAAACTTGTAGGAAATTATTACCATTTCTTATGATACCAAACATTATTACTTTACCCAACTTTATGCATAAGAACTATTGAAAATTACATTTGAGTTTCTTTTTTGTCCATTATTTTTTGGTTTCTCATTTGTTTACTATTGTATAATTTTGAAATAAGGTAATATCTTTTTAAAAATCAGCAATTTTCTCTGAAATGGTAGCATATAATTACGATCATTTAGAATGCTTGATTTGTGCTCAAAATTTTGATATACATTGACAACCATATTTTCCTGTGGTCGAGCAATTGGTGAATGAAAATGACTAGTCTATCTGTCACATATATGTGATATCGGCACTGAAAGAGTTAATCATCAACCCTTTTTTCCCCTTGCTTGTCGGAGAATTTTAGTTTTGACTGAAAGGCACCACCGGAATGCATCATAGCTTTGTACCTTCAGCATCCCCAGCGAAAAAACAGAATCACTCCCTGTGTGTGCTGAAATGGTTTAGATACCCCCTTCATGAAACAAATCTATTTCTTGATTAAAAAACAACAACAAGAGGATGGATATTTTTGCTAAATTCTCACTATAAAACAAACAGAGAGATGCCGGAAAGGGTAGAGTTGCCAAACTGTCTGTGATCGATTAAAACCTTAAAAATTCATAACTTTCTCATTCTTTATTGGATTTCTTCAAACTTTCACTGATCTATCTGACAAATTTTCCTCTCTTATCAAAACTAACTTATTACCACCGTGGCCTTTCGACGTATACGGGATGTACGGGGTGTCTCACAAAAAAAAAAAAAAAAAAAAAAAAAAAAAAAATGCTTGAAATTTTGATTGGCAGCATCGTAAAAAGTACTTAACCTTTATGAAATTTCATACATAATGTTGTAATAGTATGACCTAAATTGCATGTGACTGATGTGAGTCTCTCAATCAGCTAAGCTAAAACTACCAAGTTATGATCGTTTTTGTAAAACGTATCATTTCTCAAATGTCACAAGGAGAGGGCGTTGAATTGCATAAGTGTACAATAAGCGTAGACCTGTCGCTTCTGCATTTCACGACAAAACTTTCCATTGAAGTTATTCTGACTCATAATTCTTTGGTGAAATTACTGCTGACACACTTTAGAAAGATATATCATCTATAAATGTTATTCAAATCCATTCAAAAAATCTTTTCAGTACAAGAGGCAAAATAAATTATTTAAAGAAGTTTTTGATGCCACTGGTGACTGACTTAATACTTCTTCAACTCATTAACAATTAAATCATTACGGCGTGAACACTGTACTGTAGAAAACTTCCGTTCATTGTTTTAAATAAAGATAAAAAATGTAATACTTATTCAACTCTTCAAATGTTTATTTCAAGTTAAGCATAAAAAATAAACATTGGTTTTGTGATATCCATTTGAATGTTTGTGTAAACGACATAGATCTTAATTCTTAGTACCCTTTTGTTACATTTCTGGAGAAAGGTATTGGGCACTGATGCTCTTTAAAGTGCTCTCTTTGCAACATTTAGAAAATACTACGTTTTACAAAAATGACTATAACTTTTTAGTTTTGAGTGGGATCCTTGTGAAATTCACAAAAAAATTTAAGTGATACTATTACATTACCTATTAAATTTAATTGGGGATTATTAAGTACTTCTTAAAGGGCAATCCAACCTTGGTAATGAGATGATTTGTGTGAAAGCAGAAAAATAAGAAAAACAGGACGGTGAAAGTTTGAAAGAAATCGGACAAGGAATAAGAAAGTTATGGATGTTTGAAAAATGAGATCACTACATCTATGCGAATCTCAAATTGGCAATTTGGTGATTCAATTGTGACATTTTTTGTGGACAACTCTCCCATTTGTCGTACACAAAAATATCATTAATTTGCGGTTTTCTTTCTTTTTTACCCTCGGGGCAGTACTCAAAATATATTGGAGATAGCATGTTGTTATAGATCCTCATGGAAGAACAAGATCCTACTGAGTAATACATTTTGTAAAAAAGTGACATTTTAGTCATTTTGTGTGTGGGAGCGAATGGGGGAGTTGTCCACAGCTACATCACAATGACATTACCTATTCGGCCAATTTGAAATTCCCATGTACAGTGATTACAACTTTCAAAAAATTCATAACTTTCTTATTGCTTGTCCGATTTCATTCAAACTTTCACCAATCTGCTTCTCTGATTTTTCCTCTTTCTTTCAAAGCAACTTGCTATTAAGGTAGGATTTCCCTTTAAGATGTTGCCAATCAAAACGTCGTTGCATTTTTTAGACACCCCGTATAATGTCAGTTTTCATCTTACCATTGGATGTCCCGTTGGCCACAAATATATCGGCATTGTCTGGCAGGTCCTCTCCCCAGGCCCCGTCAACGTCAACACTGACGTCATTGAAGTTGAGGGAGACATTGTCAATTTCCATATTAGAAGAATCTCCTTGTCCTGAGCACTCCGATTTCAAGTCACTTGCAGTAAGAGCAAACTCCTCTGTATTAATAATGGCAATTAAAAAAAAAAAATAATGATAATAGCTGAAGGATCATGGGTATACGACATGCAATCATCCATGGGAACACCAACCGCAAACGATTACCCTGACCAATGAAAACACCATAAATTATGCTGGAATTGTGGCACACTGACGGAAAGAACTATCCACTGCAACAAGTCAGACATTGTCGTAAGGGAAAGAAACACGGTTAATATCATCGAAGTTTCTGTTCCCCATGAAAGTAACATCGCCGTCAAGGAAAGAGACAAACGTCTCAAGTATCAAGACCTCAGGATAGAGATAGAAAGGATGTGGAACGAGGAATGGTCAAGAAGGGAATGGAAGCCTGCATCACCAAGATCTCTCTCCATCTTCGCCAGTACGGCCTTCAGAAGGAAGCTATCCTGGGCACAGCCAGACTGATAAGAAAACATTCGGACATAATTAGCAGTATAAAGTTGCACTTGAAAACACTTGGTGCTTTTTGTTAAAGCAAAGTCTTTCAAGAAAAATATACGGACTTGGTCCTGTTTTGCGGGATAATATTAATAATAATATTAATAATAATAATAGCAACAACAACAATAATGATAATAATAACAACAATAATAATAACAATAATAATATTAATTAATAATAATACTAAAAATAATCGTAATCATCATCATTATCATCACAACCACCACCATCATCGTCATCATCATCATCATCATCATCCATACTGCGCCAAACACAAAGATATGTACCGTATAGTGCTTACGGAATATGTAACATGAGAAAAAAAAATAGCTCTGCAGGAAAAGGTAGGTCTTAAGTTTTCTCTTAAATGTGGATAGATTTACTGTTGTTCGAATTTAGCGTGGGACATTTTCCAAGTTCTAGAAGCGGTTACACTAGCATTTTCGGTATATAGGATTGATCGGGGAAAGTCTAGTAGTGTTATAACAGCAATTTTTCCCTTTATTTTAACTGCTGCTACTGGAGTGAAATTCGACTTTGAAGCGCAAACATTTTCTGAATAGATGGTTTGATAAGATCAATGTAATAAAGGTGAAATAAAAAAAATAAAAAAAAAGAATGATAGGTAACCTTATTATTGCCTTTGAGAGCCTTATTTCGTTATGTTGCCGTTTATATACTTAACATGCTTCATATAAGTTTACCTTGGCTTTTATGGACAAAGTACTAAAAATATTTGGAGAACTAAAGTTAATGATATAGGTCTATAGGCACATGCACGAAGAAATTCAAAGCAAAATCATAATAGGAGCAAAATTGACTTGAGTTGCCAATTTGAGATTTCTACAGAGCTTTTGATTAAACGATCTCAACAATTATATATCTTTTTATAGTCATGACCTCTTGCATTAGTTCCAAAAAAAGTTCACTCATAAAATCTACATCGTTTTACTCCATTATCCTTACTTCCTCTGCATGCCTGAATGAATATCAGCTTCGGTTTCCCAAGAAGACCTTTGCAGTTTCGACCAGAAAGCTTCTTTTTGATTTCATTAATGGTGACAAATCGCGGGTATTCACTGCGTGTGTCTGTACCAAAGATCCCATCCCGGTTACCATGGCTCATGAGGACCAAGCACAATGAACTATGTTTGTCGGGTTCTGCATTGATGTCAGAGACTATCTTATCAAGACTTTCCAGAATCTTCTGCAAGGCAATGAAGGGTAATATAAATCATATAAATCAGGCAAACAGAATTTGAATGTATTTAACAAAAAACAAAAAACAAACAAAACAAACAAACAAAAAAACAAAACAAAAAAGGAGAAAGAGAGGGAGAGAGAGAGAGAGAGAGAGAGAGAAAAGATGGATCAACGTAGACATGATCTAGCATTTGATAATCTTCGAGATATCATTTTAGCAATTAAAAACCAATGTCAATGAAAACGTCTCTTGGTCTCCTGATATACAGCCATGACAACAGTGGTGCTTTAGGTAAAAAAAAAAGACCAGGATCGAAACGAAAAGTCAACCACTAACCTAATTACATAACAGCGTGTCGATCTTCATCTAATTCAGTGGCGTAGTGAGCAAAAAATTTGAGGGGGTTGAGCATGCAGTAACAATTGAACTATTTTCTTAAGCGCAAGGAACGCAATACATATTATACTCGTATATAAATCCTTTGAATGGGGGGGGGGGGGGACAGTACATCCCCGCCCCTCCAACAAATAAGAAGACTTTCCATTTCGCTGTACTATTAAAATGTTACACTTTCAGAGTCCAACGCCCTTGCTAAATTAATATTCTATTTTGCGAGGTCGCGTAGCGACCAAGCCAGAAAATGTTACGTTTTGTAGTTTCAAGCATTGCATTTTAGACCACTTTTATGCACACAAGTACCGTAATGATCAAAGTCCGAGCTTAATATCCCCCCTTTTCTTTTTTTTCTCTTACGGTAGTAGAGAAAGTAGAGAAGTATAGTGTGCTGTATCATTAATTCATTATCTACTAAGTAGGCCTATTTCCTTCACTTTCGAAAGAAATTTCACGCTAGTGTGTGAGCCTATTGTAAAGGGGTTAGTTTGGGTACAAGAGGAAAGTTCCCCTCCTATAATAAGAAAATTGGGATAAACAAATATATCTTGCATGCAAAAGATGCATATGGAAGGGGAGATACTAAGAAGATTCAGCCATTTATACATTCTAAAAGACGTACTACTGTAATCAAAAACATACATTTTTTTCTAACCAGGTATATAAAGTAGACGTCTTTTTTTAAAAAAAAGTCTTTCTTCTTTCTTGCTTTCTTTCATTTTCCTCCTTCCTTTTCTTTCTTTCCTTCTCCTTTCTCCCTCCCCCCTTTTTTTTTTGGGGGGGGGGGGGGGGCTGCACCCCCAAGCCCCACGACCAGTACGCCAGTGATCTTATTATATCAATACTGAAATAATAAAAAAAATAGTTCTTGTCTTTAACGTCACAAGACTAAGATTTCATAAATACCTGGAAGTTAAAAACAACTATTAGATTCGTACTTACATCAGTGGGAAGATCTTTATGAAACACTGGTTTGTAGCCAAGCTCGGAGAAGACATGTCGGACGTTCTTTATATCGATCTCCGATCCGGATCTACATCTTGATCGTTCTGGCAGTTTGGGAAAATCTTTGTTGTTTAGGATGTAGACAAACCCCTTTTCTGCCGATTTCCACGTGTTGTATGTCTAAAAAATTAATAGAAAATAAAATAAACAAAATATCAACACGTTACGGTGCCAGTTTTTTTTTTCTCCGAAAAAGAGTATTCACAAAAGAAACTTCAACTTTCTTCTAAGATGCCCGTCCTCTTTTCTTGTATACCAAACCATCATTACCTAATTCATTCAAGTAAGAACTTGATCTATTACTGACTAGCTCATAAAAATGTTGGGCCTATGTAGGGCCTACACGCCTTCTTTGATAGGCATACAGAACGAATAATTATAAGACATCCCAAGAGACTCTATGAGTCATTTAGACTGAGCTTTACTTGACTGAAACGTACAAAAAATCTAGGTCCGAAACATATATCAGGCTATTATAACAAAAATTTGGTTTCAGTAATTGCTTGATTTGAAAGAAAATATGAATTGAAAATATAAAGCCCTGATTTATCTTGTGTTCATGAGGAAATTGTTTCTTCAAAGTGCATACGTAATTTGCTTACGGATTTAGGCTGGTGTTCAGCCGGATCACGCGTGGCGGAAACGGTCCTGTGCGAAGTGTACAGCCCATCCACATCGGGTTCAATACCTTGCTGATGTTGGCCTGTTTCTCCGAGGCCATTATTATGAAAACAATCGAAAAATTAAACAGATGCTAAAGCTATCATTTACGTAATTAAGAGCTGAATTGTGTTTTCTATGAAAGTAAAGCATTGCTCGAAGCACATATTTTTTCATTATAACTGAATTTGATTTGGATTGATAATATTATTTCATCATTGACATACGTACATCAATATTTTGTTTCAACAAGAAAAAGAGAGAGAAAAGTTAGTAACAACTTATATACTTTTCAAATAACAAAATATGTAAACATATCAGTGTATATTAATAATATTTGATTCGTATATCGGCAATTCCATGAAAACGTCAACTTTTGGTGAAAATACAAAGTGTAATTTGAACATTTCCTTCTATGTCAATTAAATATACATGATTCAGACTGTATGGAACAGTATTCATTTTTTTTTTTTTTTTTTATATTTTGACCCAATATAGCGATTTTTTAACCCATACATGAAATTTGACATTTTTATGGTAAAATAATTATGGTTAATTACATATTGAGTCATTTTAAGAAATTTCTGGTGTTATTATAAGAAAGTCAATCAAATCTGGTTAGGACTATAGGGAATGTTATATCTATATATAAAAAGTCAACAAATATTGAAAGTTTCACGATTTAAGGAAGATCAAAGGTCAGATATGTTTTTGTCCCGTTTTTGCTTTGAAAATAAATAGGATCATTATTCTGGAATAAAATTTTGTAGTCTTGCTCTTTGGTAGGGGGTTCATTTCTACTGCTAACTTAGTGGAATACAATATTATGAAGATCATTTTCAATCAAAAAGTGATGTCCAGTCTTCCACGTTTTACATTTACAGCACAAATGTATGCATGGTACTACATGAAAATTTTCTGATGGAAAAAATTAAAATCCTTTAAATTTTGCTGTTATGTTTCATTCTATTAAAGATGACCCTTAAACCCTTTTAGAACATGAGAATAAGGTATTAAATGCTGGAAATGTTATTTTCTTTAAAAATAGTATTTTGTATACAATCTCTGTCATGTCGGTGTCCCGTCTGTCACGCTCACTTTTTTGCACCCCCCCCCAAAAAAAAAGCCAGATGAAATTTCAAATGTGTACTATCAGGTTTCAAGAAGGCACCTACAAGTAATAGCATGAATACACAAATTTTGTTTCAAGGTTTTTCAATGAGAGTTTAGTCAAAAAGTATCAAAACAGAAAATTAATGGCTTGGCAAATTCATGTCCTGTCGGTTACGCTGAACTTGAAGCCCTGCCTACAATTTGTGGGCGGGGCTTAAAAATTTGGAAAAAATGTTGGAATTTAGTTCTAAAAAATGTTTTAATATACCACCTGCTTAGAGTCACTAGTCAGCAGAGTAATCAGATAGGGTGTTCTTCGTGTGACAAATACAATAATTTTGCAAACCACTGTTTTGCTTTTCACTATTATGATTATTCACTAGTCATAATGAGCCACTTAGAATGTGTAAAATAAGAGAAGGAACTACAACATAAGAATTAATTTGATTACCGGGTTTGTTATCCGAATGATGTACCGTGCGAGATTGGGTAGGGGCGTCACCCTCCAACTTCTTCAATTCTGGATACAAACAGAAAAAAAAACGAATTAACTTACCCTATTAGCACGCCCCCAACTCATTTTTTTATTCATTCATTCGGTTTATTAAAATACAAAGAACATACAGCTCGCGAGCTGAAATGGTTAAGTTTACAAAAGTAAGACATACAGAATACATAAATAATCTAACATAAAAAGAAAAAAAAAATGTCTGAAAATTCATTAAACGATAAGACAGGTTAAACTTATATAATTCATAAATCTGACATAACAAACAGAATGGGAACATGAAATATCACAAATTCTAGAAATAATTTTAAAAATTCTTGCCAAAAAGCGGGTAAAGAAAGGGAGAAAGAAAGGGTAGAAAAGAGAGAGAGAGAGAGAGCAAAGGTTGGCGGAGAGAGAGGGAGGAGAGGGAAAGAGGAAAAGAGAGAGAAGAAGAGAAGAAATACAGAGGAGTTTATGCAAGCAGAGAAAGATAGGAAGGAGGAGAAAGAGAAAGAGATGGAGAAAAAGAGAGAGAGATGAAGAGAGAGAGAGAGAGAGAGAGAGAAGGGGGAGAGTGAGATAAAGGAATGAGAGAAGGGAGAGAGAAATATGGAGACCAAAAATATGAAAATGCTTATACTAGTCTTGAAATTTGGACATATGCATACAAAACTAATACCAAAAATATATACTACTGACACAGCCCCCCCCCCCCAATTTTTTCCTCTCTCAATTCAGTTCAACGCAATTCAATTCATTCTTTATTGTCCATAAATCATTCATGGAAAATTTGTTTTTTTAACATGCATATTATGAAAATAAATACGAAAATAGATACAGAGAACGGATAAAAATGATAACACAATCACTATAATTACAGTGTTAAAACATATAGATGAACACAAAAAAAATGCAGTATGAATCGAATAAACGTTGAAAGTCAATATTAATGAATAGAAGAGAAGGAAGAAGATTTAATCCAATATCTCAGTTATAAACGTACGATCTTAATAACATCGTCAGTTTGTGTATTATGTTGATATTGAGAAGACATCTGAAAAGTTTATTCAGTTTTTTTCTCACTACATATAAACCCTCCCCCCCCAAAAAAAAACACACACAAAAAAAAACAAACAAAAAACTAAGAACAAAACAAAACACATACGTTTGCGCGTCCGGACTGTAATCCATATCATAGGGTCTACCCCACCGGAAACTACCTCTAGAATAATCACCCATGTTAAATACTCTCGGAAAACCTTGTACAACCACCACTATGACAATCACCCGCAGACAATCTTATCTGACACAGCCAGAGACTGGCAAAGTGTCTGCATGAAGACTAACACATTGCAGGCAACTATCCCCGCACAACTTACTCCTCCTGGGGCCTGTTGCACAAAACTTACATTTAATCGCAACTCCTAAAAAAAACGCAAGTCTTTAATGCGCACTTCTGATTGGCTGAAAATAAAGTTGCGTTTGATTTTCCTGAGTTGCGTTCAAACGCAAGTTTTGTGCAACAGGCCCCAGGACAGCTACCCATCAAAGAGATTCGATCATACCAGTATGCCCTCCGAAGGGCTAGAGACTCAACTAAAAATGTGACCTTTGACACACCATAGGCTTTGCATTGGATGCATTGTGGGAGCTTTGTCCAATTTGAACAGTGATCTAGGAGGGGCAATTTGAATAAATGTTTATTCATGAGGAATGACGTCATAAACTCATCAAATACTGTTCGATGATTGGTTAGTGGCTCGTATTAACATAATGTTATATGTATAAGATCATACATAAAACATTTTTTTCATTCCCACAATTCCCTACGATTTGGACACGAAATAGGGAAAATGGCGGCCGTACGGGTGGTGCTATTTTTGTGCCATTTCAACCAGGGGGCTCAACTCCGCTTCTGCATCCGGCTTTCCATGAGGGCATTTCCGGCGGGTCAAAAGTGCACACTGCTCCCAAATTTCATGTATTAGCCTATGAAGCCGAAATTTTTTCAGTGTACCAGCGAAAACCAGATTTTGGCCTGCGCGCAGCGCGTAAAAGTATTGAAATTATAAATATGAATATTCATGAATTTTATAACTAATTAACATAAAATTGAACTGTAAAAGACTTGTACTGTAGCTGTGCAGCCAAATGAGAAGCAATAGATTATAAGATGATGAAGAAGAAGATTTAGGAAGAAGAAGAAGAAGAAGAAGAAGAAGAAGAAGAAGAAGAAGAAGAAGAAGATCGAAGAAGAAGAAAATAAGGAGAAGGAGAAGGAGGAGAAGAAAAGAAAAAGAAAAAGAAAAAGAAAAACTGAGTCTGAGGAGAAGAAGGAGAAGGAGAAGAAGAAAAAGAAGAAGAGAAAGAAGAAGAAAAAGAAAAAGAAAGAAAAAAAGGCTGAGTCTGAGGAGGAGAAGAAGAAGAAGCAGAAGAAGAAGAAGGAGGAGGAGAAGAAGAAGAAGAAGAAGAAGAAGAAGAAGAAAGAAGAAGAAGAAGAAGAAGAAGAAGAAGAAGAGGTAGTAGAGGGGGAGGTGGGGGGGGGGGTTGGGGGTCTCATCACAAAGATCTCCCATTCTCAAAGTCTACGACTTACAGAAGGCAGCTGTACTGGGCATAACGAGACTCTTTAAGAAAACTCTTAGACAATAGATCAGCTATAAGTTGCACTTGATAGAAATTAGTACTTTTGTTAAATTTTTTTCAAGGATACACGGACTTAATCCTTTTCTGCAGATGCTATAGGGCCTATTAATAATCATAAGTGACACTATGTTGTCACCACAATGGGAGGGGAAGGCCCTGGCCACTACAAAGGGCAAAACAGTTTCCCCTCAAAGGAAAACTAAATATTCACCCTCAGGTTCCTATATTTAATCTTTGTCTCCCTAAAATTTAATGATTGAGACTTCAATTGAATTAACTCTTGCCACCTCCTGCATCAATTGGAATCATCATTTATTTATTTTTTTCATTTTGCCACTTTTCTTTTCTGTTGTAGCCCTCCTGCGATATCAAATTTCCCTTTACTGACCCATTCATTCCCTTCTGCCTTGCAGATTTGGCATATCTGAAGTGAAACTGAATTACAACTCCCCCCCCCCTCCCCCCCGGGGGGGGGGGGGGAGGGGGGCTTCAGTAATATGAGTAAAACGAGTCCATCAACAGAAACCCCACACACACAACACCTAGCACTTTCTTACGAAAATCAGTCTATCATCCAGTAATTCAAGGTTGCATAAGGCTGTATTACAGAAATCCACCATCACACTTCAGAAGACATACTATAATATTATTGTGCCTGCATCATTATCATCACCACATCTTTCACAAAATTATGGGGAAAAACAACAGAAAAAATTTCTCAGTGTGAAATGATGTTTATTAAAATAACTAAATTATCAACGCAAAAACGTAACGCTCTCTTCAAATGCTACATACAGATTATAACATTTAGTTCATGGACAACAAATCATGGGGCAGGGGGGGGGGGTAATACCAATTTCTATGTTTTGTTTCTATTCGTTTTTGCAAGCAAGCAATTTTATATTTTTCTAATGACATCCGATATAGGTGGATTGTAATGTATATCCATGTACAGCCTTTCAAACTATCATCATAATATACAAGACATAAAAGTACAAAGAGATCACCTTACTGCCCAATATGATATAAGGTCATTTTTGTCCAAATATTGGTAGTTTTGAAAATTTGGGGGTGGGCTAAAACTCCCAAGCGCCTGATTCGTCTGCCTAGAAACATACCCCAGATTAATTGCACATAATGATTGCACAGATGAAAAAAGTGAACGAATTACAGATTCTAGAACCATTTGTGTTTAAAGAAATAGAATCATAGCTATCTCAGGATAGCTTTAAGGAGCTGATGAAAGGGATTATCACTTCAAGGTTAAAGATCAAATAGAATATCATGATTAAATCTGAATGCACTACTTATGCTTAAATTTATAAACATAAGTTGCATTAAAGCTTATTAACCAAAATCATTTTGTATCATAATATAGTCATGCAACATTTTTCAAAATCTTTTTCTAATCACTTTGGAATTAAAAGAAAAATTACTTGAATTTACAAATTTATTGGTTATATTTATAATTTAAAACTGCATTAGCCTTACGTGAAATGGGATAATTGAATGTGCATAACTCAAAAGGTTTTTTTTTTATTGTTTTTTAAGTGTGTCAATAGTTTAAATTGATTATCCCGTATTTTAGACCAAAATATCGATCTATATGATAGTATCAAATAAAACGAATCGTATGATGAAATTTATGAAAAAATGAAGAACAGAATACATAAATCCATAAAACAATGAAATACATGCAAGAGTAATGACTTTCTCATAATCATGTTTCAAATGGGCCAGTTATGCCAACTACAAGTTTTTTAATTACATACACATTAACATGGACATGTAGACCTACAAAAGGGACATCAGTGGTAGCCAAAGTATTCAAAGTATTTAAAAATTACAAATTTTGGGGTGTATCTATAAAGGGTCCAAGAGTAAAATGTCAAGTGATTGCAATAAGGGCCATTCAATAGCCTTGATACAATCCCCCCCCCCTCCCCCAAAGTAAGATTTATTGGTCAAGTTCGACACACACCCAACTTTACAAATCTGCTTGTTTCCCCTTTAAATAGCTCTTTCCAATTGACCCATATTTTGACATTCAATAGTTCAATGTCCAGCTCTAAAATATATGCATCTCTAGGAGATTTATAATATTTAATTATTTGCCATTATGTAAATTAGCAATAAATATCTCTTGTTAAAAAAAATTCAAACTTGAAATAATAATAAAGATAAAGAATATTTTGATCCTTTATGACTCCAAGGCATTACTACACATTCAACAAGCTTTGTAGCTGATGAGCTTCCTTGGACAACCTGCATAATGAAAACAAAAAGAAAGAAAAGAAAAATTAAATTTCTTGTAGACTGCAGACTGGATTTTAAAGAAGGAAAAAATGGGTACATCTCTACTTTTATGTTACAATTTATTTTTCTTCTTCTTCAAATGATAGAAATGTGAATCTAGGTTTAAATCTCTTAACAGAAGTAAATATTTTCCATTACAAATTTGATCCAAGACCAAGACCACTAGTAAACTTCAAAATGGTTAAATCAGTCAGCAGGTACAATCAAAATGATTTACTGGACTTCAGAATTCGATTTTGACTGTACAGATTAGGGGTCTAAGAAAACATGTACACGCCAGATGAGTTTAAATACTAGGCCCTATAAGTATCATAATCTTACAGAGCTACTACTAGTAGAACTACGTCTAAGCTATGGCCACAATGGAATTTACACTTAGATGTCTACATTTTCAACAAAAAAAAAAAAGCCAAAGCCAATGATCAAATTGAGAATGAGACCACTTTTGTCTACTAGTCTTACTCTTAATAATCTTACTTATTAGTAGCAGCCTTAGGTTATAGAAACTAAAGAACATTTAATATGGGTCAAGAACGGAAGACATTGCCAGTCAAATTCCATGTAGATCTTTCTGGACCCTACCTAAACAAAAGTCAGAGTTCAAAGCGAAGGTCTAACATTAGGCCTTTAGCCCTAGCCAAGGCACCTACAACATTTTGCTCTCGTAGGCAAAGCGAAGTAGCCGGCCAGGAGCGGCGAACCCAAAACTAACAGACCGCTGGGCAAGATCTTACCCGGCGCGGCCCAGAGTGAGGATCTTGCGCATTCAGTGTTATGATCAATCTTGAACAGCTCCACATCTACCGCAGATTGTCGGTAATGAAGTCATGCGAGGTTTGAGCACTATCATAATATACAGCTCTACGGACAATTTCTGATCTTTTCGAAAAATATTACCAGTACCCTATTCAAAAGGACTGTTTTATAATTCAATCAAAGTTGTTAACTTTCTTTTGTCATGCTAAAAAGAGGGGACTGAGTAGGATGTGGGTTAATACGTTTTGTACAGTGAACTCACTCCCCGGCACGACGAACACATCCCAGTCATTAAGAGGTACGATAAACAAAATTGATATTTACTTACATTTCAAGCCATCATACGGCCTCACTTTGATGTGAATGTTCCCTGTAGGATTTTATGCTTTCGTGAGATTTACTAGACAAACTCCTTCTAAAACAAAACTTTCTCAAAATTTTGTTTTATATTTCTGTAATACAGCCTGTATTTCTGTAATACAGCCTCATGCAACCTTGAATTATTGGACGATAGACTGATTTTTGTAAGAAAGTGCTAGGTGTTGTGTGTGGGGTTTCTGTTGATGGACTCATTTTACTCATATTACTGAAGCACCCCCCCCCCCTCCCACACCGGGCGCTCGGGCGGTGCTTCAATAATATGAGTAAAATGAGTCCATCAACAGAAACCCAACACACAACAGTGCATGGGGTACAAATGGGGTGCACATTTTCTCTTTGTAATGCAGTTTTACTTCAGATATGCCAGATCTGCAAGGCAGAAGGGAATGAATGGGTCATTAAAGGGAAATTTGATATCGCAGGAGGGCTACAACAGAAAAGGAGAGTGGGAAAATGAAAAAAATAAAAATAAATGATTCCAATTGATGCAAGAGGTGGCAAGATTTTATTCAATTGAAGTCTCAATCATTAAATTTTAGGGAGACAAAAGATTAAATATAGGAACCTGAGGGTGAATATTTAGTTTTCCTTTGAGGGGAAACCGTTTTGCCCTTTGTCGTGGCCAGGGCCTTCCCCTCCCATCGCGACAACATAGTGTCACTTATGATTATTATTAGGCCCAGGCACATGGGAACAATTTGTTACTGGGGGTGCTGTGAGTGAAAAAAAGGTCTTCAGCATTCTAGGGTCTCTTTTTAAAGTACACATTCAAAGAAAATCACAAATATGATAAATAATGTATCACTAGAAACTGGCAAGTTAACAGATAGCAATCGTATCAGTTTAAAGTCAACTACATATCAGGTAATTAAACAATAATACAAATAAAACTACCTCCCAGCATCTGCGATATATATACAAGCGCTTCACCAAAAAAATAACAATGTTTCAATGACGTCAATAAAGGGAACAATCCTGTCCAAGCAGACGACGTCCCATAAAGAATGAACGTAAGTGCAGTGCAGTTATTTCTCAAATTATAAAGAATTTAGTGTATTCAAACGTGCCCATATTTCACACCATTCTAAAATGGGAATGAAACAGATTCTGATTACTGAAATCTTTTGTTTGTAAATATATAGGATGAGGGTTAATGAACAATCAAAGAAACCACACTTTCAAATTAAAAAGCCCGCTGAATGATTGCAAGGACGGTATTTATCCCTCATTCAACGCCGAACGTCCAGCGGTGTATGCAGCTGTGAATGAAATGGCGTCTATATTGTTTACAAGCAACTGATTCCTTTATTCTTGTAACGCTTCATTTTTCATCCAAATAAACCCATGCACGGGGTTTAGAGTGAGGCAATATATGGATTAAACATAATATACTAATGCTAGTGAAGTGAAATAACTGAAGAGAAGATGACAAAACAGGCACTGAAAATATGTGAGATGTTCTGGAACATCGTCTGCTTGTGCAATTAACGTTCTCCCTTTGACGTCACACATTTCAGCGGCTTTCGGAGAGCTGTTCAGGTGCTATGTCGGGGCTGTATTTTAGCAATTTGTAATTGATAATAATCATTACTTCGAATGTTTGCAAGCGTCGAATTTTGACAAACTTGTCCGGTCTAAGCTTCACCTACGCAATAATGAAAATTAAGTCAGTTTTAAAAATCAATGAATATCTACTTTAAGTCCAAAAATTGTTGAGAAGCAAAAAAAAAAAAAAAAAAAAAAAAAAAAAAGGGTCCTCAGCATTTTATGGTCTCTTTTTTAAGTTCAAAAATCTCTTGACAAGTAAAAAAAAAAAAAAAAAAAAAAAAGGGTCCTGAGCGTTTTAGGGTCTCTTTTTAACTACTTTTTACAGCACCCCCAGCATCCTCAGCCTTCTAGAGGGTGCTGCAGCGCCCCCGGCTCCCACGGGACTGACTAGGCCCTATAGCATCTGCAGAAAAGGATCAAGTACGTGTATCCTTGAAAAACCTTACTTCAACAAAAAGCACTAATTTATATCAATGGCAACTTGTAGTTGATCTATTGTCTAAGAGTTTTCTTAACTAGTCTCGTTATGCCCAGTACAGCTGCCTTCTGTAAGTCGTAGACTTTGAGAAAGGAAGATCTTTGTGATGAGACCTCCAACCCGCCCCCCTCTACTACCTCTTCTTCTTCTTCTTCTTCTTCTTCTTCTTCTTCTTTTTCTTCTTCCTCTCTTCAGACTCAGCCTTTTCTTTTTCTTTTTCTTTTTCTTCTTCTTTCTCTTCTTCTTCTTCTTCTTCTTCTTCTTCTTCTTCTTCTTCTTCTTCTTCTCCTTCTCCTCAGACTCATTTTTTCTTTTTCTTTTTCTTCTTTTTTTTCTTCTCCTCCTCCTTCTCAGACTCGATGTTTCTTTTTCTTTTTCTTTTTCTTCTTTTTCTTCTTCTTCTCCTCCTCCTTCCCCTCCTCCTTCTTCTTCTTCTTCTTCTTCCTCCTAAATGTTCTTCTAAATCCTAGATCTTCCTCTTCTTCTTCATCTCAGTCTACTGCTTCTCATTTGGTTGCACAGCTACAGTGCAAGTCTTTTATAGTTCAATTTTATGTTAATTTGTTATAAAAGTCATGAATATTCATATTTATAATTTCAATAATTTTACGCGCTACGCGGAGGCCAAAATCTGATTTTCGCTGGTACACCGAAAAAATTTCGGCTTCATAGGCTAATACATAAAAAGTGGGAGCAGTGTGCACTTTTGACCCGCCGGAAATTCCCCCATCATGGAAAGCCGGATGCAGAAGCGGAGTTAAGACCCCCTGCTTCCCATGGGAAAATACGCCCCCTCCCCCCCCCCATCCCCCCTACCCATTTGGGTAGCTACACCTCATAGGCGTACCGGGGGGGGGGGGGTGTTGGGTGTTCACACACCCCCACTTTAGCAATTTTAGAGTAAAAAGCCACCCCCAAAATGCTGATATTAAACCCTTTTTTTCTTTTTGCTTTCTGAGAATTTTGGAGTATAAAGACACCTCCCTTCAAAAAATCATATGTACGCCACTGCTACACCTGATATTTACTAACATTGTAGTTAACTGTATTATAGTAAAGTTCGCGAGCTTTCATGTATTGATTATTTTGTGTTGTAAAACGCTTTGATCAGTTTTAAATTGGATATACAGCGTTATATCCAAAAGAAACAATTATTATTGTCATTATCATTATTATTTTTATTATCACTATTATTATTATTATTATTATCATTATTATTATTATTATCATTATTAATGTTCTTTTTCTTCTTCTTCTTCTTCTTCTTCTTCTTCTTCTTCTTCTTCTTCTTCTTCTTCTTCTCTTATATCGTCGTAAAAGGTAAATGAATTGATTTCCAAAGGGACAGTTGTCCGGGATTGCAGTAAAGTTGTGGGGGGGGGGGGGGGGGTTAAACTACTATTTTATCTTATCGTACCGTTACTGTAACCTCCTTTGGTAGGCCTCTTACGCCCCGTCGAAGTTTCGTCACCTGCTAAAAGCAAAATTAGGAGAAAATATAGGGAATTATTGCTCAAACAGGGGGACAATATTTTTTTCCAAAGATTCGTTTTTCCGAAAGTTCGTATTTCCGAAGGTTCATAATTCCGATAATTCAAAAATTCCCCATGCCTGGAGGTTTATAATTTCGAAAATGAAAAAAAAAAAGGGTTCTCTTCCGAACATTTCCTGCATTGTTCAGAAGGTTTGTTTATCCGAAGGTTCATATTTCCGAAAATGATATAGGGTTCATAATTCCCTTTCCAGAAAAAAATCCCTTTCGAGGCCTAATGATTGATGATTCAAAGCGATGTATGATTCTTAAAACAATTTCTGTAATAGCTCCAAATAGCACTTATTGTTTTGGGAAATTCATAAAGAAAATGAAAATGAAATCTGTACCTATTTGACGGGGGTTTCCAGGGAGTGCGCAGGGAGTAAGGGTAGCCCTACCCACCTATGCTACATGTAGGGCCCTCCGAAGTATTTGCTCCCGTCTCCGCCACAGAACTCCTAAAGACGTAGAAGGCTCATACCCATTCCCAATGCACAGATCGCGGTATAGCCGTCAAACCCGCTGGAGGATTCGCTCGAGTGCACACGCCGCCATATTGCTTAGTCCTCGATCTTTTCAACTAGCCCACCAGACCGTCTGCTTCTCAATGCCTATTTATATTATATTATATCGGATCTTCTCTGTCAAAATAAATGGCCTTGTGCCTTCTTCACTTGAAATTTTGAAGTTGGCTTTTCCACTGACGTTTAGTTGCTTTTCATATATAAGTAACGTCAACTAATATCATGTACATTTTTTGGAAGGGGGAGGGGGTTGGTTCTCTTTCAATTAAGACACAAAGGTTAATTTTTTATTCTCTCAAGTTCAAGATAATATCAAACAGATTTTTTTTCTATCAATATCATTTTTAGTTCTCTTTCAAGAAGGCAGCCTGAGTTTATTTGTTCACCGTCATCCTTGACACCCCCACGGAAAAAAAAGCAAAATACATTTTCATAATAGGCCTACACGTTAAAAAAAATATATACTTCCTCTTTTGTATCATGTAGATGACTTGCATAACGTTATACTTTTTGTACAGTGTCATCTGGTGTAAAAAGGCCTACAAATTTGTTTTGATTTAAGGGTTTGTTCAACATGCTTCTGCCATGTTTCTTTTATCTTTGATGATAATCCTTATATAAGTCAGGACTGTATCGAGTAAAGCATAATCATCATAGAACCTCAACTTCTACCACTATTTTGGGGACTGCCGGTGATTTTGAATACAAGTACAACACTTGTGCAATAAATTGTGATTTTGAGTGTTTTATATGTACAATAAGAAATATTTCTGCAAATTTCACGTGTTAAATACCATTTTGGCAAAGAATTAGTCGAAAAAGCAACTTAAGGCAATTTCAATAACCATATGTCCATTGCCTATTGAAATGAGCGAACATTACAATGACGTATTACGTAATCCGAACAGGGTATTGAAATTGCCCTAAAGTTGATTTTGCTGTCGAGTTCTTTGCATCAAATTAGAATTGTACTGACTTGTTTGTAGTTAATTCATCGCACTCGAATTTGATCGGCTGGGCAAAGATAAATGATTAAATAGGCCTATTGCTTCCGATTCGGCAGTTGTGACAAGCGCTTCGTTGGACTTGATGTATTTTTAGTGTTCTTATTTAGAGTGGAAATCTATATCCTACCGACTTTCAACAAAACACATATGTCTGGATCATAACAATGATCTGTAAAAACAAGAATTTTCTTGAGGGCTATGCATGTATATTGCAACGTACTGAAATGAGCACACTTTGTATCAAACTCTTACATGTAAAAGACTTGCATAGTCAGGAGATGAATACAATAATATAAATTTCCGCTTTCAATAAGTTTGCCAAAGCCATGAGAACGGCGAGGGCAAATGGCCACATAATTTGATTTTCTTGTCATTTCAGTCACCAAAATTGTTTGAAATAGTAAATAGTACAGAAAAAATATCAAAATGAGCAACAAGAGTGGATGATGACTGCACTTCTGTAACTAAGCATGGAAATGCCAGAAGCAACATTTGATAACACTGGCAATTTATTTCATGTATTACAAGAGAAATTTCCCTCTCTTTTTTTTTCTTGGTTCATTTCACTACTAGCATTAACAAAATTTCAGTAAGATTTTATATCACCCTAGTGTTATATTCCAACGATCAAACATTTTATACTGAATGTCGTTGACGCGACGAACTGCATGAGTCTGGAGAGCGAAGGACTAACCAAGATGGCGGATATCACGTGATCACGTACGAGCGATGGCTACAATATCGCACCCGCACGAGCCTTCTACGTCTTTAGGAGTTCTGTGGTCTCCGCCCCAAGCTACTACGGCTGTATGAGGCGGATGGAAGCGGAAGTTGTGTGTGATTAGTAAACCGTGGGTCATCAAGAAAAGAGAGAGAGAGAGAGAGAGAGAGAGAGAGAGAGAGAAAGAAAAAAAAAGAAAGAGAAAGAAAAAGAAAAAGACCCCCCAAAAAGGGACCCCCCCCCCCCTAAAAATCTCGTATGGGTATGTTAAATCTATATATCATCGGGTCCAGCATTTTTAAGCGGGGGCTCAGTGGTTTCGGCCCCTCCTTTCCCCTTTTTTAGGAACCTTATTTCATTTTTTGAATTATGAACCCTATTCAATTTTCAGAATTGGAAATGCGAACCCTATTTCATTTTCGGTATTATGAACCTTAAGATAAATGAACCTTCGGAATGACGAACCTTTCTGAATTATGAACCTTCGGAAAAAACGAACTTTCGGAAATGCGAACCTTCGGAAAAACGACACCGGAACAGCTCAACCTAGCCATACGAAAATAATCTTGTTTGTAGACCCTATACCAATGGATACCGGACATGGGTCTATAACCCACCGAAAACTACCCCTAAATCAATAATCACCCAGGTTGACTACCCTAGGTATCCACTCACCATAGACAACACTCTCCAACTACCAACTACCAACTACCAACGGAAAACTAAAAACTTACTCCTCTAAGCTCTAAAACAACCACCCCCCGAAAAACAACAACTATAAGAATTAAATAAACAAAACACAACCCCCCCCACAAAAAAAAAAAAAAAAAAAAAAAAAACAAGACAAAAACAAACAAACAAACAAACAAACAAACAAACAAAAACCACCCTTTTGGATAACTACACCGACTGCCATGTTGCCGTGAAAAAAGAGTTTATTTTCAAGCGTATAGAATAGTCCAGGGTGCTTTTAAGTCATGGGGAAGGGGTAGACTACTACTGTATCATATCGTACCTTTATTGTCACCTTCAGTCGGCCTCTTACGCCCATTCGAAGTTTCGTCACCTGATAAAGGAAAAATTAGGGGAAATTATATAAAAATAAATATGTTGCTCAAACTGGTCTTAAGAAAATAATCTTGTATCTAGACTCTGTATCAATGGATTTCGGACATTTTCACCTTATTTTCCTAATTAAAATTTTAATGTTTGCCTTCAAGGCCGGGAAGCAAAGGGGCCGGGGAGGGGGCTCATAGTACAGTGTTGCGCGTACACGCGCTTTGGGAAAGGATTTGCAGTTTAAAAAAAATTACATTGTATTAAAAAGAAACTGTCCGGAAGCAAGTGGGAGAGGTTAGTTGTGTAGTTCATAAGGACTTGCATAGGTGTAGCCAGGGGGCTTTGTTCTTGAAACGTCATGAATTGAAATAAATTAAAGAGAATTTTCCAAAAAAATTATTGGAGCGCGTGTAAAGCCAAAGAGATCGAATTAGAACGCATCCTTTATATTTTATATATATTTTATATGTTTTTCTTACCATAAGTATTTGTAATTGAAACTATTGAAAGCGCTTTGGGCCTTATGGGAAAAGCGCGGTATAAGTAATAATAATAATAATAATAATAATAATAATATTATGCACTGAAATAAAATTTAAAATACATTGCATCTTCAAACAAACAAATCAATAGTTTATGCATGAATTACAAAGAATTAAACTTTTCCAAACACTTTCAATCAACATTGATCAAAACGCAATGAGCAAAAAAATGTGTTCGCTCTCGAATAACCATATCTTATTGTGCTGCTGCTATCAATTGATTAAACTGATTAAATTTTATTCGTCAAGTATAATAGAACATGAAATGAATATTACAAGAAAAATATATATCTTGAACAGGATGACCCATGAAAGTTTGCAATAAGCTTATTTCCAATCACGCCAATGGGGGCCTTATAGATATTGATAAACCATAGATATTCTGTTTGATTCATATAAACATAAAGCTAAACAAAAATAAGACTGTTGAAAACTATGACAAATATAATATGCACAAGCTTATTTAACACATAAAGAATTGAAAAAAATATACAATAATAATAACAGATTATATTAGGAGCTCATTTTTTAGATATTCTTTCACTTTAGATTTGAAACGTGAAAAAATTGCAATAGTTTTTAAAATTATTTTGAAGATAATTCCAAAAGTTTACACCATTAAAATAGAAAGAATTCCCAATTTGTTGCAGTCTCTTGAGTACAACAAAGTTAAAATGACTATTTATTGTATCATGATAATGAACATTTGACATACAAGTAAAATTATTGGAAATGTAATGATCTACAAATTATGTACATGGTGCAAAACAAGTTGTTTTGATCTTTGATCGACACCGAGAACACTTGCTCTTTCAAGTTCGTTTTTACCGACGTGTGTTCTCGGGGCCTGAGGAATTAATAAATCTTACAATCGTAGGTTACATGTCGTTCTTCAGAAGGTTCATAATTTCGAAAGGATTGTTATTCCGAAAGTTCGTTAATTTGAAGATTAAAAATGCCGAAAATGAATCAGGGTTCATATTAACGTTGAGGAGGTTTACGGTTCACCATGTGGTTAGTCCTGAAAAGCGCAGTGGCGTTTCTAGGGATTGTGGTGCCCGTGGCAAACAATAAAATAGCGCCCTCTCCCCATCCAACCTAAACATATCGGCTCAAAAGTACACACTATAATTATATTTCCCGATTTGAATTAAGAAATTGTAGGACTATGTAAAATGATTTTTTGTATGCACTTAGCCCGGGGTGAAAGCCAAAGTTTAAAAACAAGCAAGGGAGCAAAGCGACCGAGCGGGAGAAAGTTTTGCATTTTCACTCCTCAAAAACGCAATTTCTTAAGCATTTCACCCTTGGAACAAAGAAGTAAGAGAGCGCAGCAACCGAGTGTCGGAGCTTCATTCAAATACTGTACACTAGAAAACGTTAATTTTATTTCACGTTTTCCAGTGATCTTAAAAGATCCTCCTTTTTTGGAGCGAAGAATTCACACACACACACACACACACACACGCACACGCGCACCCACCCACACACACACACAAAACAAACAAACGAAACACATTCGAGAAAACTCAGCAAGGTAAACGAAACTTGGGGGGAGGGGTCGAACTTCGAAGGGAGCAAAGCGACTGAGCTTTAGAAAATTTAGCATTTCCACATCTATAAAACAATAATTCTTATTTACATTGGATTTGGGGTGCATAATCACTAAGGACCATAATTTTTCTTTCTTTTATCCTCTTTCTCTTTCTTTCTTTTGCGTTTTTTGTGCCCCCTTCAAGTGTCGCCCGGGCCACGAGCCCCCTCTGCCCCCTAGATACGCCACTGCTGTTAGGTTAGAGGGAGGAAGTGGAGAAAGTTAAGAGAAGAAATGGAAAGTGAGATAGAGAGTAAGAGAAAGTAGAAGTAATCTTTCTTGAAAGTGTGAAGTCCTGAAAAGGACTGTAAACCAGATGAGAAGGCTGAGAGCAGAGAAGGCTCGACGTTGCGGACAGCCAATCAGGAGGGAGTAGGTGCAGGGAGGGACGGCGTATAAGTAAGGGTTCATATTTCCGAAGGTTGAAAATTGCGAAAATGAAAAAGGGTTCATAATTCCGAAAATGAAACAGGGTTCATAATTCCGAAAGTGAAATAAGGTTCACAATTCCGAAAATGAAATAAGTTCATAATTCTGAAAATTAAATAAAGTACCTAAAAAGGTTAACCTCGCTGGTCATAAGGACCGCTATTCATAAGGACCACTTATTCATAAGGAACGCTATCCATAACGCGTTATGAGTAGCAGTTTTGTATGAATAGCGGTCCTTCTACATAGCGAGCAAACCACAGACAAATTACCTCGCTATTCATAAGGACTTCCGTTCATAAGGACCACTTTTCATAACAGCTACTATTCATAAGGACCGCTATTCATAACGCGTGTTTAATGAATAGCGGTCCTTATGAATAGCGAGTGGACCCCCCATAAAAAGGGGGAAAGGAGGGGCCGAAACGACCGTGTTCCCGCTTAAAATTGCTGGATCCGATGATGCATAGATTTTTTTTCTTGATAACCCACAGCTAACAACCCACTCACAACTTCCGCATCCATCCCGCCAGGCGCCGGAACCGTTGTGCCCACTTCCCTAGAAACCCCGGTCGAATAAATACAGTTTAACGTTTCCTTTTCTTAATGAATTTCCCCAAACAATAATTATGTGCTATTTGGAGCTATTGCAGAAATTGTTTTAAAAGAAAATATTAGTATTTTCCGGTATCTTTTTAAGAATCAGGTATGGTTATTTGGAAGGGGGGGGGGGGGATCCCTGCAGGGTACGGAAAATTTGCATTTTAAATTACTGCACTTGGCTTTATAGATCATATTATAAACACACATTGAAGTCAATTACATATTATTTTCAATCTGAGCCTAAGTGAGAGTAATGAGTCTGTACAGTTTATATGACAAAGAAATTAAGCATATTATTCTTCCTTTTCCCTTTTATTCTTAAAGAGTTTCTTTATCCTTTATCTCCTTTATCTTTTCATTTCCTTCTTCTTCTTTCCCTTATTTCATGGGCGGGTGGAGGGGGGGGGGTTCACTTTTTCGACCTCTGGAAAAATTGTATTGCAGAGATATCGATCGTTTGATTGAAAGTGTTTCATTTATTTATAAACTATCGATTTGTATGTTTGAAGATATTTCACATTTCATTTCAATTCTTAACATATAAGAGTGGCGGTCAAACTCGCTCTATTTGGCTTGACACGTGCTCCAATATTGCTTACCTTTTTGATGGCTCGTTTTCTACATCTATTTAACAATGTTGTTTTGGGAAGTCGAAAGAGCGAGAAAATTTTCGAGAAAATTTCAATTTAAATGAGGTTTTAAGAGCAAGGTGGTAACAGTTAACTTTGAAATAATTGCTCCATAGTGATTAAAATATCAGTATCAAATTTCCTGGAGAACCGTAGTACAGATACGTATAGTACAAATAAGCCCTAAACTTTAACAAAAGAATTACATGTACATTGCACAACTTAATGATAGCCCGTAATATTTAAAATGGCATTAAACTGGCAAAACTTGAACAGCGCCACCTTGCAGTAACTGCCAAATTGAGATTATAATTTGAAAATTAATTGCATTTTATTTTGAATTTCGACGAACAGCTGTTTGGAAAATAGGCACATTTTATATTTCAAACTATTATTTTTGATGTTGCACATGTGGAAAATTGCCTACAGATACATTCTAAGCTTCTACAAACTAGAATGGGGCATGATCGGAAAATTAGAGGCACAGACATTTATCAAATCCTGTTGAAAGATGGCGCCATTAGGAGCTTCAATTTACTGTCGCTTTAAGACTGTATGGCTATGCAATGCATCTGGTATGTTTAGAGCTTATGAAAGCAACGAGATGTATATCATAACTCGTCATGAAAAGGTTCAGTTATAATTATTACCGTTTTCTTGCTGGAGATGACTGAAGAATTCGTCGGCTGTCTCTGTGAACCCAGCTTGTAAAAGGGCTTGATTCAACTCTATCTGCTGGCATGCCTTCCTCGTATTTTCCTTCCAGGCGAAGAGTAACTTCCTTGTTCCCTTGGTTGAAACATCATTGCCAATCGCGTTCGTCTTTACACATCTCTCAGCAAATCCCTTTTTAAGTTTTAACGCCAGTGCAAGCTTCATGATTTTTTCACCTTCTCCTATATCATCCGCTATATCAAGCACCATTTGATCGTCTACTCCCTCCATGGCTGTCAAACCTTTAGAAAAAAAGACCTAATAAATGACGTTAACACGCAAAGAATACACAAAATATGCCGATATGTATAAATGAGGTGTACACAAATACACACCCGTCACGCGCATACCCCAAACTTTATAGAACATTTTGTAGAAGGAAAGTATGATCAAGTGTATATATATATTCCTCGTAACTCGTTGGTATAATTAAAAACGACAGGGCCCCGTTCCATGAAACTTGCTTTCACTGACAATGTTTTACAATAACTGTTATAGGCTACAGAAATCCTTGCTTCTGATTGGCTGAGAGCAAATTTGTCGGTAAAAAATCACTGACAATACACTTGATGAAACGCCCCCTTGGTTTATGACATTTCATTCAAGATGACGATCTGCATTGTGTACTCTGCGTGAGGAAAATATAAAAAGGGTTTTCCGTCTATATAGACATGTCACATGTATGACGATAAACGCTTGGCTTTCATTTCGGTTTCTGAGAATTGTTTGGATTTTTTTATTTCATTTTTTAAAAAATCATATGATACTAAGAAAGCCTATATACAAACTGTTTTGTATTCTACATTTATGGTCGAATTAACAAGGAGTGCATTGTGACCATGTTATGTGACCGTATTATAAATATAATTATAAGTGTACTCCTCCAGCGATGAAAATGCTTCTTCCAAAGAAAAATTTCCATTTTAGATTCAGTATCAAAGGACGAGAGAAAAGGAGAAAAATGTTGCCAGATTTGAATGAATATTGTGTTAATATAAAGAAGAGACTCTACCTTTTGTAAATAAACAAATAATATAGCAAAAACAGATATTATCACACGACCGAGAAAATTTCACTCTGAAAAGATACATCTGAGGCATCAAAACTCGACTCCTTTCAAACACCTAATCTTTGACGTTTGCGGTCAGACACGAATTGTTGCGCAAACATACTCGACGCTTCTTGTGTACTCTGGGATAGAATTGAACATCGTAAACGCTAATTGTTTGTTGCAAGAATGTCTGGTAATTACAGCGAAGAGGAGGTCTTTCTTGGTATGGAAATTGGGATCGAGGATGGAGAATATACTAGTGACAACGACAGCGAGGAACATGATGGTGAAATCGGAGATTTGGACTTCGAAAATCACGGAAGAATAGAGTGAGGGGAAGCCGCTGCCGCCGCAGCAGATGAGCAGAGAGCGTACCAGCATGAGCTGGAGCCAAGGCTGGCTGAAGCCGATGGAGAGGAAGGAGTCTGGCAATGCAACATGTCGGCTACACTTACTCATTCATGACCAAGATGACGAGTCAAATTTCATGAATAAATATTCAATGAAATAAAAGTAAACATTTCTGACGTAAAAAACCCCCAAAACAAACAAAAAACAAAAACAAAAACAAACCCGAAAAAAAAACAACAACTGAGAACAAGCTCAGTTTAGACACCTATCAGCCCAAATTGTCAAACACATTACAATCATATCACCGACACCATCCCGACACACGCAAATTACAAACTCGGCACAATAACAAATCTTTCTTCTGAAAAAAAGATGAGCAGAAAAGAGGAATTTCTTTAGTAAAAAGAGATCACCACACGGCGAAAAATACTCGATATCCAACTGGACTAAATTAAAATTAATAGACGGGCGCATTGCATGATGGGATTGGGGGCTAGATCTTGTCTAACCGCTTACGTCACATTAGCTAGGCAGCTACAAAGTGTTTCACGATCTCGGTTTAGTCGCTTGCGGAGGGGTTTTTAAATGTCTGTTTGGGGAGATTATTTCATGGCAAAAATTAATTTTATTGTGTTGAGGAAGTACCGGTATTGAAATTTCATAAAATGTGAAATTTGTCCCATTTCAATGATTTCAATTTTTTCCTTTTCACTTCAACTTTAATGGTATGCCAGTACGTATTTCTCCCATTTTCATTAAAAAAAAAAAAAACACATAAAGAAATGTGACAAACTACTGCTACTACTACCACTACCAATAAAAATAAAAATTACTAAGATTATAATAGTTATAATGCTAATAATAGTAATAAAAGTAAGGTTATAATAATAATTGTCCTTTAAAAAAAAAGTAACCTGAACTGACTTTGTAGTTCCCTTTGTTTTCTGTTTAATAAAGATAATGATAGTAACAACAACAAACACAACAACAATGACAACAACAATGATAATAATATTGATAATGTTAATATTAATTATAATGATAATATTAATAACAATAGTACTAATAATGATAATAACAATAATAATATTAATGATACTACTACGAATAATAATAATAATGACAATAGTTATAATGATTATGTGAATCAAAGTGATTAGCGCCTCCCATAGCTACCTAGTCTACATGGTCTACAACCATGACAATGTCTCTAAGCGCTTTTACGGGTACATAATTATCAACAACAACAATTATAATTATAATAATGATAACAACAACTGTATACAGTAATAATACAAATAGCAATAACAATGATAACAATACTACTACTACTAATATATAATGATAATAATAATAATAGTAATATATAATAATAATAATAATTAAAAATGATACTAATACTAATACTAATAATAACAATAATGATAATAATAATAATAATAATAATAATAATAATAATAATAATAATAATAATAATAATAATAATAATAATAATAATAATAATAATAATAATAATAATCGTACTGATAATAATATATATCAATAACACTAGTAATAAAGATTAAAAAAAAAAAATTCATACTAATGTGAACAGCCCCTCCTATATTTACCTAGTCTATAACCATGATGATGTCTCTATTAGTGCTTTTACAGATACATGATTACCCAGGTGATCAGATCCAGGCTAGTTTTTAATGTGCGCACATTCTCTACTCCCTCGGGAGCATTCCAAGAAGTTTATTACAAGCAAAATATATATCTATATAATAGTAATGTAAGTAGGTTAAGCAAAATAAAAGAAAAAAAAAATCAGTTGGATGTCTTTTTAAATCCAAACTGTCTGACAAGCAAGCAAGGATCAAAACAACAACAACAACAACAACAACAACAAAAATCCAACAACAACAACAACAAAACAAAACCAAAAAAAAAGGAAAGGTTATCCCCTAAATACCCAAGTATGCCACTTGGGATTATGCCACTTGGGAGCATGAGCCGGTTGTGCACCCTAAATCCGCCACCGCAAGATGCTGATCATACGACAATAACGTTCGCATTCTACGCTGTACCCACTCAATTTACATCCCGGGTAGTTTGTCACACACCCCCAAGATATCAAGCATCACGACTTCCCTCATTGAACAGCGCCGTCCTGCCTTGCGCTCATTTGGTCTCACTGTCCAGGGCCCTGTTTCATAAAACTTGTCATCAATGACAAGTTATAATAACTGTTATAAGCTACTGAATCCTTGCATCTGATTGGCTGAGAGCAAATTTGTTGGTAAAAATCACTGACAAGACACTTGATGAAACACTCCCCCCCCCCCCCAAGTTATAGGCCAGGAGCCTGTCCCGAAATAGCCACCCCATTTCAACCCATAAGATTTGACCCTGTTAAGTTGCTTAGACCATTTAAGTCACTGACAAAAAGGTTGTCAGCCTGAACTTAACCGCCGGGTTTAGCCCCCAGAGCCCCCCCCCCCCCAAGAGAGCCCAAAGTCGGGTCGATTTCACCCCATCTCCCCCATGCACCAAACTTTGTTAGTAGGAAATAGTAAGACTGGACATTACAAAACACAAAAAAAATGACAAAAACTTCCGTCGGGATGGGGTGTCAGACGGCCCCTAAAAATTGGGGTAAATTTTTACCCTTAAAACCCAGGGACCAAATTTTGTCAGAAGAAAGAGCTATGGATATACATTCCAAAAATATAAAAACTAACAAAATCATGCATCCGCAATGGTCTATTGCGCATGCTTCTTGTCAGCTTCCGGTATCTGGGGAGAAAATTACCTCGAGAGCGTCTTAAGGGCTGGCGTCCACTAGAGCGCCGACAACATTAGGAAGGGTTGCGGAAGCAAATTTTGTCATTTCGGCATTCGTTCCGCGTCAGACGCGGAAAAATTATGCCAATTATTGTTTCCTGAGACATTATTAAGAATGTCAACACATTGACTGCAGTCAGTCCTAGGAGCGTCCTAGGAATCATTCAGGAATGTCCCGAAATGCCGCGGAAAATGCTGATCGTGGCAGGACAGTGCGGACACATCTAGGATCACACCAGGAGTGGTAAAATTACGGACAAGGACAATCCTGAAACATTCTGCGTGGCTTCCGCTTGCCTTCGCGAAGCTTCCGGCACCGCGGAAGCTTTCAGGAGCGTTTCCGGAGAATGCGGAAGTGTTAAAGAAAGGCAGGATGTCCTGACGATGTCCGGACGAGAATGCGGACAAGTTGCCGAAGGTGTCAGGAAGTTCATTTCCGCGGTGTGATCCTAGACGCGGAAATTTTGCTCTCTCCTGAAGGTGCGGAAACGCTGGGAAGTGTTCAGGAATGGTGAAGACAGTGAACGGAGCCTTTCAAGAATATGCGGAGAGCTTGCTGAATGAATGCGGAATGACTAATCTTGCATTCCGCGTCTTGTCCGCGCCCTAGTGGACGCCTAGTCTAACAGGAGGGTTGTCCGGACACTGTCGCGACAATGTAGCGGTAATAGGCCGGTTTACTAACGTATTCAAATTTTATGCATGCTTTTTAAACAAAGGTTGTTCTTGACAACCTGAAAGCTTGCCCGATGCTTGCCCGACATAGCAACAAGTAATGTATGCAAACTGGATTCCTAGTATTGTAGTCCATTTATTAATAACAGGTTGGTGGAATACCTGGTCACTAGG